>PKRV01000672.1:303766-336990 GCA_003709505.1 Hyphantria cunea | reverse complement strand
TATATATATATACTTTATGACACGTACTACTTACTCACCGTTGGACTGGTCCACGAATTTAAAGTAGCTAAGCGTGTGATGAAGCATGCAATGGGGGACCATGATAAGGCAAAGTTAATATACGAGTAGGGCGTCCTGCGGCATGATAGACGGGCAACTTGAAGAAACTGGACTGCCGAAGGCCAAGATGGTTTGCGCTATTTGGGGGAGGCCCTCGTTCAACAGTATTCTTAATCTATCACCACAGGGAATATGTGGAAATACGCTAATAGATAATTATTTTTGATAAATTTTATAACTTACAGTTTGCAATGATTGCATTACTTATGCCGAACCCCTCCTGTCTCATCTTTATTGAGCTTCAGAAATATTATTGGAAAAAGCTACCACATATCTCCAAGAGAACCTAGCTATTTCTACTGAGAACACTATTCACCTATAACTCAAAGACACTGCTTTGCACAGATAGTGATCGGTCTGTGAAATATGGAACTTCTATGGAACTAACAGAGATAGCAAAGCCGTCTACCCGTTCGACATTTTTAAATGTCTCCTAGTTCTCAAGAGTCAACGACCCTTGCTCGCTCTGGAGATTAATTACGTTGATTAATTTGAAACAGTTAAAATAATTAAGGAAAAGGAATTCTTTATATTTAAATAAAACATTTTACGGCTATTACAAAAATGATTTTCATATTTTAATTCATTTTAGATGTATCTGTGTTTGGACATATTTTATTCTGTTTTAACGTAAAAAGAATCGCTACTTTTCTAACTGCTACTTTTCAAAAGTACTGAAATATAATAAAAACAATCCAAAACCAGTCATTGGGTATAAAACTCAAAGATTATACTTCAGCAGAAAGTACTTTTTCTTTGTTACCATTTTTATAATTTTCTACGTCCACTTCTGCAGACTAACAATTTTTACGTTCTGCGAAAATGTCTCAAATTGGACTTTTGAGGAATTGGATTAAGCCACGTCACTTGGATAATACTACGTGACCAATTCAAATTGACCTATTAAAATTATATATAAAATATATACGTGTTTACGCATAGAATATGGTTTTTCAAACCCATTTGTTTTGATTTCATTTTGATATTTTACATGTGGACTTATAATGTCGTTTTTTTTCTACTAAGTTTTTCACGTATATATATTTTACAAGTTAAGCCTCTTTAACTCAAAACTAGCAGAATTATCTAATTTGTAACAGTTTTCCTTCCACATTTATCACATGGACTATAATCGTGAAGTTTGGAGATTTTTCATGCCATTCATTTAGCCTTTAGAGGCCTGATAGCCACGCCCCATTTTAACAAAAAAAAAATGCGTTTTAAAGTTGAATATTTCGCAAACGGATTTGTAATAGCAACCTCATCAGAAATTCATAATAGCAACCTCTTCATTGTTTTAAAAGACCTCTATGATAAAACCCTACACTGTGGGGTAGACGCGTAAAAACAATATCCCTACTTTACGTGTCAAAAACTATCCATGATTTTATTTCAACACTTTGTTGAAGCGGTAGATAGCCATATTCATGCAAAGTTTTATTTTTCTAGCACCAACCGTTTGGAAAGTAAGCTATGGACGAATGAACGAACATAACGAAACTAAAAGGTTTCGAGAAGTAAACTACGAGACCCTAAAAATACTATTGACGTGAATTGTATTAGATGTTGACAAACTCAGTAAATCGTCTGCAATATTTACTTTCCCCGCGAATCGAATACTAACATGGCAAAGTTAAAATTCCCAGCAACCATTCACATGAAGTATAAGTTTTCAGATCCGAACCTTATGCAACCTCCGGCGATGGGAAAACATGTAAAATATGTATGACATGTCTGTTAATCCAAGGCATAAGAAACAGCGATTGTAATATACAGATTCATAGGATAAGCAGTAATTCTTACGTGAACTGTTCTGTAAGGTCAAATAATATTATCAGTGATTTTATAATAAAGTGAAAATGAAGTAAGGTGGCTCAAAGTTCTACAGATTTTAATACAGTATCTGTTGTTTTTCTATTGTAAATACATTTATCTCCAAACCCCGTAAATCCAGCCCTCTCTCTGCAAAAACCCTGCTTCGTCACGAGACTGCCTACATTTTAACAAGGCTTTCAAGACTTCGAGGGATTAGGTCCAATTAAAGCAAAAAAAAATGCTGCTTTAGTTTAGATAAAATATTTTTTCACATGATCATTTACGTATTACCGACCTTATAAAATATTTCAGTGATAACCAAAATCAATAACATCAGTCAGTACATGTGGTTTCTTTTTTAAATTAAAATATGAAGTCTTAACTTTTTTATAACTTGTACCATAATACTGAAGCCCCTACGTTTAACTGTGTAAGAAAAATGGGATGTCGAAAATTGTTTACAGCGATGCGTGCACAGCACTCACGACAGCTCGTAAACTGTACGCTTTATCGCTTTCTTAACACAGATTTACACTGTGGCAACTGAATTAATAGACACTTCCTGAAGATAAGGAAACTTGAGCTGATATTATCAAGTTTAGAATTATATATATATATTTGGATATGATAACAAGAAGCCCTAAATTGGCACACTATCAAAGCAGCACAAAATCCACACGATGATTTTAGTTTTATTCAAAAATAATTGTTTAACCACATCTTGAAATCTACATACGAGAATAATGATTAAGTACTACTATTTCGTTTAATTCCCGGGCGACCGGCTTCGCACGTAGACATTAGTATTTACCCAAAAATCAAGTCTCGAAGTTTTCATACGGATCCCTAACTTTTTGCAAATTTAAATTCGGAGATGATTTAGTTTTCAAATAAATAAAAGATTTTTTTTAAATCGGTTTTATAATTTCGGCGGTTACTCAAATGAACAATCAAATTCTCTTAATAATATTAAAATTGTATAGATTATCAACCAAAAGAAGAGCAGGAATCTACGTATACATATATATTTATATAGTAAAAAATTAAAAATCATTATTCTTTGTACAACACTGCAATATCCTGTATACTGCATGTTTTTATCCAATAGGACTGACAAAACGGAACTTAAAAATATTAAACAAATTCAATAGTCTACGAGCTCTAATTTTATACATAATAATACAATGTCACTTCGTTCGCGTTCGAGTTGAATGTATTTTTATTTATTTATTTTTTATTTTTTTTTATTTTACATATTTTTCTCTCACACAAAATTACAAAAATCTGTTAAATCAAAATATACACAAAAAATTCCAGAAAACAAAGAGATACGTGTGAGAGACTGGTTTCCGTACTAGGTAGAACCTGTATGACAGACTAACCAGCCTCTCCTAACTCCAGATAAGTAGGTAAAGAGGGTGTAATAAGATTAATTTTCCGTAACATGTGAGATGGATAAAAATGAAAAAATCTGTGTGAATATAAATGTGAGTAAGTATTGTGTGTTAGTGTGTGTGTATGTGTGTGTGTGTGTGTGTGTGTGGGTGGTGTATATATGTATGTATCTTTGTGTGTGTGAGCTACCCTTCGAATAATGAGGACCTGATGATACCAAGCCAACTCATCCACCAACAAGATTTGAATGCTGAGCCAATGTGTTCACATGTCTTATTCAATTCAAAAAGGCACATATAGCAGCTTCTCAGTGCGCATTGTACAAAATGACATATTATATAAGATAGTGTTTGAATAAGGAAATGAAAACACAAAATTGATTTATTTTTTATTAATAACTGTCTGTTTTAAACTCAGACATCCTTGTGAGATGTGTGTGAAAATATACAATATTTCAATTAACGAAATTCAAAAACTTATATCCCTATATAAAAAGAATTGCTTTTGTCTATGACCAAGGAGAATAATACCTGCATTTTCCAAGCTGTGTATTGGAATTCGATATTCACCGAATTAAGATACTTCATAAGGCTTCCCCGAATCTCATGTTACCTACTTAACAAAAGTAAACTCATTTATACATGTAAATAAATACATATACCGATGCAAACAGACATGATATGCTTGCAAATATTATATAAACTCTGGCTTTGAATTTCTGTCAAATTTACATCTTTGTTAGCCTCTTCTGTTTATATTATTGGTCCAATACATTCTGACTCCAGGCAATGGTTACCTAATACAAAACATCATCAGTATCAAAGCAATACAGGCAAGCGAGGCCTCTCTGACAAACACGCATGAACACGGGACAGCGGCTTCGTTTGCATTCGGAATATGTGCATCAGAGCATGATGCACAGCTCACAGCCTCATAGACTGCACTTGGTTCAATATGAGTGTCTGTTGTCTCTCTGTTTGTGGAAATAATGTACAACAGTAGTTGTTTAGTGTGTTATTTTTAAAGGACGGTTACTCATTTTTATTTTAAAGACAGGCACAAAGAAATTCATATACTGACATATTATGGCTGTGTTTATGCTAGCAGCCTAAACTATCTGAATTAATGCTTATTTATATGTTTTGAAGCTATTTCTTATCAGTTAACGTTAATACTTTTAATTCTTTTTAGCAATTTTGATTCATATATGAGAAGGAAATGAGAGTATGTGAATACAACCTCTTTTAACTGTTGTAGTTTTTCACTCCAGTCTTGCTAAACTATGGACTCCTTCACAACAACCCATAATATCCCACTGCTGGGCTCGGGTCTCCTCTCAGGAGAGGGTTAAGGCCATACGTCCCCACGCTGGCCAAGTGCTGGTTGGGGACTGGCAAGAATACGTTGTGGCTATACGCTCATGATAACATACCACCAGCGGTCACCCATCCAGGTACTGACCGCGCCATCGTTGCTTACCCTCGGTGATTGTTTTTAATCACCGAGTGCAACTGGGCTATGAGCGCCTCCGCCTGATAATACTTAATAAGCTTAAATTATAAAACGAAACCGCTTCAACCAAGGGTGAATGTTTAATATAAAACAAGTGAAATAACGTAACATAACCCATTCCATTTGTTATTGTTATACAAAATCACTTCTCACTGTAAAAGCTTATGTTTTTGACGGATAAATTAAAGTACACAATGACTACGGGAAGTTCGAAAGTCATTAACATATGGAAACCCTCGCTAATGTTGTTTACAATTATGTTACGTCTGTTTGAGAACCTACTTCATATGCTTGTTTTTAATGGTTATAAAATTCATGAGTCGAGAGGCAAATTTAAAAAGAAAACCTTAAAATAATTTGAGTTATTTTTTTAATCTGAAGAAGTAGATATTAAGAAAATTACCTCCCTTCTACGCACCTTTTAAGATGATCCTCTACAACCATACAAACAAAGTTATAAAATATTAATATTACTATTAATGTAGATGATTTAGATAATAGAGACTAAAGAGCATCACGCTACTGCCATAAGGAGCCGAACCGCAAAATCGGATAAGTTTTATATTTTTGAGAGACCTAGACGAAACGCATTGATCAGCTAGTATGAAAAATTCTTCAATTTATGTGATGTGTGATGCATTAATGAAATTACGCTTTTGTACAAGTAATAAATCATCCCGAATTAGGAATATATATTCTCTTTCGCGGTGGACTTTACAAACAAGTACAAGTAAGAGACACAAAGAACACCCATACTATGAAGAAGAATTTGTGGATCACACAAATTGTTTTCCCGATTAATTCCCAGTCGTAATAACGGAAACTATTACTATATCACGAAACATAAAATCTTTAATGTATGAAATGCCAGGAAAAAAAAGGATTTCACTAAATAAATATTTTCATGAAACAACGTTTGAATGAGAAGGCAGGTTACGGACGCCTGCAACCTTTAAAAGTTCGTTCAAAGTTCAAAACTTCTTTTACGTAAACTCATTTCCTAACTAGAATCCCAAATCAACGTCAGAGCGTTATATTTGCATACAAGTATCGCTGTAGTGAGGCCCTTCACCCAAGGTCTAGCAAAAACACGCTTACCCTTCAAGCCAAATTCAAAACATTCCTCCGCTAACAAATTATAACAAAAACTGTGTACTCTCAAATTAAAGTCGTATCGCAGATTGCCCCAGAAAGTAAATTTCTTGCCTTCATTTAATACAAAATATTCACTATTATTGTCTTAATTACATTTATTCAATAACATTTTAAATACATAACAAATATTGAAATAATATATATATTTAAAAATAGTTAGACCACCGACCTAGGGTACAGGGACCAAGAAAACTTTGTTGTTATTACTTTGTTATGGAATACAATAATATACAAACAAAAACAAATACAAATAATAATACAAGCAAATGAGCAGACGTTTCGCTTGATGATAAACGATTACCGCCGCCCATAGGCACCCGCTACGCCAGAAGCGTCACAAGTGCGTCACCGGCCTTTGGGGGTTGGGCCTCCGGTATTCTCACTCACTGGGTGAAACACAGCGCAGGTATTATTTCACACCGGTATTCTGAGAGGTCATGGTATCACTTCGGTCGAGCCGACTAACATATGCCGAAGCCTGGCTCTCCCACAATTTAAGAAAGAAAGTTATGATAGAAGAGATACTTTCAAAACTGGGCCAGAACATGCGGTATCTCTCGGTATACTTTTTGATTTAACTCCATGACTTGGTTATCCCGATGGAAATGGTAATATATGATTCGTTAGAAGTCTATATAATTTTAGTGTAATATATTACATACTTTTTCAGTAATAATACTAACTGATATTTTGTTTTTCTTTACAGGCAACTGCTAGCGCCGAATTTAAAGCAAACACAGTACCTCGCGAATGGTGCTGAAAGTGATATTAGAACTGTGAGTATGCATTATTCATTCTACTACTAATAAAAATGTATTAAAATCTACTTATACGACTGCCTCATTGGCCATCAAGAGGTCTCGGATACGAATCCCGGGTCGGTCCAAAAGTGTTATTGTGTTTTTCTAATTATAGAAATACTTAATAACAGTCGGAGTTTGAAAGTTGGAGTCTGAACCCCCGTGCCTTGGAGAGCACGTAAAACTGTCAGTCCTGCACCTGATCTCTCCCCGGTCGTGTCGGTCGTCCCATCGGATTATGAGAAAGAGGGAACAGAGAATGCACCTGTGTTTGCGCACACACTAGTGCAATATAACATCTACTACTTAGTTTGCTGGTCTCCGTTGAGACTGGCCGCTGTGGCCGAAATCGGCTAGTAGAACTTTATATTAAACTCTACTAAATATCATTAGTTTCACTATTTGTATTAATTCATAAGGTTCCAGATATTATCTTCTTTCCAGACGTAATAGTAATTAATTGATTGTAAACGAATGAAAAAGAAAGAACAAATGCATTACAATGAATAAATACCGCATAAAACAAAGAGACAAAAGTAAATAGAGTTAAATTAACTATAGATACAAGTATTACAGCAAATAGAAAAGTACACCCAACAATATGCTCGCCATCTAATACGTGGGACTAAATCTTTGGCGAAAGTAAACATTTAATATGCCTGTTTCTTCAAAGGGTAGGCAAACGCCTACCCTTTGAAGAAACAGGCATGATTTTGTGTATGCGTGTTTATGTATAAACACGAAATAAAATGTAAGAAAAAATAATATGTGTAGTTAAATAATGCAATGTTATCAAAGCAGGAGAATTCACGAAAAAACAATTTACAATGGCTATAAATTCATTTCGTTGGCGTTTCAAATGATTTCAATGAAACAAATATTATATTTTTGTTCAATCTATACGTTTCGCCATTTGCTTTGTTCAAACTGTTACAAAAATGTTCATAGAACGATCGACTCTACGTAATTCATTTTGAGGAATACTTTTTCAGCAATGTATATGACATTAGTATTTTTCAATAAAAATGTTGAAAATATTTATTTGAAATCTGACTATACCGAAATATTATTAGAAGTAGTAATATCGTTATTCTCAATGTTAAGTATTTGTTACATACCATATGAATTAAAATTACTGTTGATAATCGACTATTAATAAGCTGAACATTATTATTTAGCTAACTATAAACGAAATGTTTAATGTTAGCTAAATATTAGAGTAAAAATAATAAAAATAAAAATAAATACCATGAAAGAAATGAGACCGTAAATTCTTATATGCCATCCACTTTTATTAAACGGGGTTAAGAAAAAGAAATTACTTAAATAGTTACAAACTAACGGTAAGAGAGCAATGCAATAAAAAACATCACAAACTCGCTTAATTCATCACCATAGCAATTTACTGCTTGACATACTAAACTAGACTCGCTAGAAAGAACAAAAATGTGAAACGATCCACTTAAGTATTGCACACGACAAAGCACCGCGCTAGTTAAAAAGTCAAAAGGTTGCAATTCCCAGTCGTAACAATCACGATAGGTTGCCGTGGTAACTAGAAACGGAATACGGTACATTCAATTCGAAAGTAAAAATACAAAAAGTAGCACAATTTCAATGGTCGGGTGTCGATGCATGCTGCCAATCTTTCCCTATCGAACGATACAAGGGCGTGTCGTGTCTATTTTTGCCAGTACAACCGTGTTTTGTTGTTAGGTATGGGTAGATTTTTGTTCACATTTTTGGATATCGTTATTTTTATGAATAAATTTTACTTTATGTATCAATTTCGTTGATAAAAGTTTTCGTCACTTTTCCTTTCAACTTTGTACCAACCGACTGAAGTTTATATCTTTTAGAATAGGAACTAGCTTTTTCGGCTTCATACTAGACGTTGTCTTAATACATGCCGACTAAATTACTTACATAATTATCTCTTATAATTTTTTATATTTAGAATGTAGTTAAGTATTTTTACTAATAAACAAGCGTATACTTCTGATCAACTTTTAGTTGGTACTGAACTAAATATATTAAAAGCTGAGATGAGAGATATCCAAAAGTGTATTGTAAGAAGTTTAGATTAAAGTATATAATCTAACAAACAGTTTAGTGTATTTTAGTGATATAGCAACAGAATTACCACCATTATTTATAGTACGCGCCAGAGATAATATTATTTTGTGTTCTAAAGGTGTTTTAATTACTATGAATGTTATATTAAATGTAAATATTTTAATGTTAGATAATTTTTTATGTTATGTTAAATGTTAATGTTGCAACGTTAGGTGAATGCACCCGGTCTGAACGATAACTGAAAGTACTCTAATTAATTCTATTAAATTTAGTAATTGGTGTTCATATGTTCGGTATCACCATTAAGCCGAACATTGGTATTTAAATGTACCTTTTTGGTACTCTACCGTACTGATATGACATACACCGCCAAGCTGTGGCGCCATCGGGACGATTTATCACAAAACTTTTATAAATAATGCCTGCGATTCGCAGACAGTTTCAACTCCTAGATTAAGCGAGCAGCGAATGAATTGTTTCCTCCTGTAAACTTGCAAGAAAACTGCACTTAGGTTAAAATAGTGGAGTTGATTGTAATTGCAAGTCCTGATACAAAGTTGGACGGAGACTCTCAATCAAATGTAATAAAGCTAGAATCTTTAAGAACAAATGAACAGTTTGTGAACGATATAAATTGGTCCATCTATCTTGTACTTACTGAAAAGTACCGTTAATTTTTATTCAATTAGATAGTGAATTAGTTTAAGTGCCTTTTTCTTTCCTTATTTTTTTCAGAAAACCATTAGGTTTCTTAGGCATACTACTACTATACCTACTTTTTACAACGAGAGTTTATCTTAACTATAATATACGTAAAGCCTTTTAAAATAAATGTTACTATATAACAAAAATTAAAAACCTTACGAGAAGACATCATTGGCCATAATTTTGGTATTAATATAATCTTGTCAAAAGATTTACTTTTGCTTTGTCTTACATACTTCATAAATCTTTTAGGGTGCAAACGGGCAGAAGTATCGCCTGATGGTAGGCGATTACCGCCACCCATGGACACCCGCAACACCTGAGGCGTCACAAGTGTGTTGCCGATCTTTGGGGGATGAGAAGGGGGTGCGGGGAGGGGTTGGGGTATGGGCCTCCGGTATCCTTACTCACTCGGTGAAACACAGCGCGAGCGCTGTAACACCGGTTTTCTGAGAGGGCGTAGTATCACTCCGGTCAATCCGGCCCATTCATGCCGAAGCGTAGCTCTCCCACAGTAAGTCGTTGTCACCAACATTATCAGCCCATTGCAGTCCACTAACATAGTCTTAAAATTAAAATAAAGAGTTGTTAGATAGAATAAACAGTAGTTAGTGATATCTTGTATAACCATCGAGTATTAAAATTCAACTAACTCCCCGTAAACTTTCATATTATACATTTTACGGTTCAAGGTTTTTAGGATAATTCTAGTTATGCATTTGCCTATTCCTTCGGGAATTGCATCCGGAAGATTCACAGACATGAATAACGTAAATATTCCATTGCTTTGAAATATTCCTACATTTTTATTCTTTTATTTCGATATCTTTCTGAACCATTATACACGAGTAGGAGTTCTTCGAAATATAAAATATATTTTAAAAAGACTTGCTATATGATAGCATGCCAGCTGGACAAGTAAGGTGAAATCAGTTATCATTCTTTGTTTATTCAATCATTAAAATTATATCAATCAAAAACAAAAACCTATAATCAGTCTTACGATTCATAACTAAAGCATATACCAACGATACATTGAACCGGCTGAACCAATTTTTATGATTTTTGTGTGCATTTCGTGTAGGTCTGGTATTCGTTCAACATTTATTTTTCACTCATATATTAACAAAAAAAAATGTGTTGCAAAAAACGTTTATCGGGTCAGCTAGTGGTATAATAAAATTAAATATTTACACATAGTTTTTGTTATAAAGAGGAACAACCCATAATGTCCCACTGCTAGGCTCTGGTCTCCTCTCAGGAGAGGGTTAATAGGCCATACGTCCCTACGCTAGCTGAATGTGAATTGGGGACTGGTAAGACAACGTTGTGGCTACGTAATAGACTTACCGTTGGATGTTTTTAAGCCGCCCAAAGGCCTCCAACTAAGCTTCACGACTGTTACTCTATGATTACAACTAGGACCGACTGCTTAACGTGACCTCCAAATCACAGCTATATGCCACCAGTGGTCACCCATCCAGGCACTGTTCGCAGCGTCGTTGCTTATCCTTAATGATTGTTTCCAAACACCGAGTGCGACTGAGCTATATACGTCTCAAAAAGAGGAATATAATCACAATAAAACTTGTTTAAAATGTTGCGATACTTTCTAATGACAAACACCTCGAACAGGTACTACTCGTGATACTAATCTACCCGTGACCACAGGGAAACGTCGGGGATTAAGAAAGTCATATGTACGTAAAAGTCAGAAGTCATAAAACATTTAGCTTAGGTACAACATTTAGCATAAACGTAGTAAGTCAGACTTCAAACACATCAAAACAATAAATATTAGAAATTTATTTCTAATATTTTTTTTTTCATTCTTAATAAAAGCTTCTAAAGTCCATCACGTTTGAAATTATGCGGCCAAGTGTCAGCAAATGGAACTTAAATTACTTCAACTTCAGTATAATTTACAGCGGATAGTGCTGACATTTTCTCTGGAACTACACTTTTTCAAAAGATATATCGTAAAAAATACATTCATCTTAAGAAAAAAAACCTTGAAGCATGGAACACGACACAAAACAAATGAAAAGCATTGACTGACTCAAAAATGTTTTTGTCACCTTCCATTTGAAATATTAAAAACACAATGATCACGAATTTACGAAGAAACATTCCTTTATATCTGTAGTCAACGAAATAGAAAGCAGAAAGCATTTTGTTATGATATCAAATCTAAAGCCCCCCATTGAGCTGGACCATTGATGACAAATCCTTGCATCCTATTCATGACAATCGCAAAAATATAACAGAAGCTTTCTTTCTTTATACAACTTTCTTTTTGTAGCTCGACCCCGGCCCTAAGGAAATGCGTGAAATTAGAATTTGCGATATATTTGGCGAAGAGCGAAAATTTTGGAAATGAGATCTTTGTATTATTTCTGTGAAAAGACTAATGTGACAATATTGCTTCACTTAAAACTTGTTGTGTAATCCGATTTTTCTAAAAGAAAGTTGCAGTAGTTAAGATTACTCTGTTGGAAATTTGACAAGTTTGGCTTGACATGTTAGGTCTTTCTCTTAAAGGAAAGTGCATGACAAAGGTTCTGGAAATAGTTTCTCGTATAATTTGATTTGAAAACTTTTGCTGTTGCAACTATTTCCTTCTCTAGCAAACTTTATATTTCAAGTGTTCAAACGCTGTTTAGTCATTTAATTTGTCATTCATTAACAGTATTAATGTTAATTTGGTAAATAATAATAAAATCTCATTATCCAGTCTTTAATAAAGAATGATTTAATATTTAATTAAAATTAATTCAGATGTATCGTTTAATGATAAGCAATAACCGCTGCCCATGCGGTCATCCGCAAAACCAGAGGCGTCACAAGTGCGTTGCCGGCCTTTGGAGGATGGGGAGGAGGAGGTTTGTGGGGAGTTGTTGGGGTATGGTCCTCCGGTATCCTCACTGAGTCGCTGAAACCAGGTCGCTGAAACTGAAACCGAAAACCGGTGTGTTTTCTGTGAGGCCATGGCATCACTCCGGTCGAGTCGACCCATTCATGCTGAAGCGTAACTCTCCATAGAAGATGTTACATTTTAAACACTCGTTAGTAATACAGACAAAACTTAAAACCATTTCAACCTTAGTTAATACTAATAACTTAAATGACAGGGATATCCAATATGACAAAAACATCCAAAATGCTTCGACGAGTTGCAACCCACAAACAAAGTCATCAACAACCCATAACGTCCCACTGCTGGGCTCGGGTCTCCTCTCAGGAGAGGGTTAAGGCCATACGTCCCCACGCTGGCCAAGTGCGGGTTGGGGACTGACACAAACAAAGTAACGGTTATCAAATAGAACTAAGTTTGCAAATGTATAAATCAAACTTGGCAATTGCAACAATGTTATTGCAAATTGTCTTAAAAGCATTAAGTGCTCATAAATCCGAATTTAACTGTAGCACTAAAGTTGTGTCTTTGAACTCTGACGAATTGAAACTGTGAGATTTAGATGGCGATAGTGAAATGAACAGCACTAAATTGATAACTATAATGTTTGAACTGAATAATTTGTGTCTAGAGACCAAAACCTTGAAATATAAAATACTAGTTTATGCCCGCGACTCCGCCCGCGTATATGTCGGCTATCGCGGCAAATAGTAGCCTATGTGTTATTCTGATGTATAAGCTATATTCCTGTAAAGTTTCATCTAAATCCGTTCAGTAATTTTTGTATGAAAGAATAACAAACATCCTCACAAACTTTCACATTTATAATATTAGTGTAGATTATTTACCAGCTGAGCCCCACGTGCTACCTGCGTTTATTGTTGTACAATAAACACGGCACACCGCGGGGCGAAACTAGTCTAAAAAAGTGGCCTAACTTATTCCTTATATTATTAGCTATCTGCCAGTGAAAGTCCCGTTGAAATCGATGCAGGCGTTCTAGACAGACAGACAAAAATTTTAAAATATGTTATTTTGGTATGTGTACACATACATACATATGTATTTAATTAAAAGCTTATTATTTGAATATTACAAACAGACACTCCAGTTTTGTTTATTTTTATAGATTAAAAAAGATATTTAAAGAAAGTAGTACAAAACAATAAACCATTCATACTTATATTATAAATGCGAACGTAGCTCTTTATGTCTGTCTTCCTTGAAATTTGACATGAGGGTATTTTGATTCTTGATAAAGAACATACGCTACTTTGCTGCAATAACCGACAAATTCGCGGTCGAAACCAGGTGCTAAAGCTAGTATTATAAATATGCGTGTTAGCTTTACTTCAGAATACTTAATTATTATACTTTATTTACGTTTCTTTCTTCAAACAAAGAAGTTCTTTTACCTTTACGTAATTGGATATAATTAGGATAAAAAAAAAATACAATCCAATTAGGAATTTCCTCCTTTTTGAAATCGATTAAAAATAAGAAGTTTTTTGTTTTGTTTTAACTTATCATCTTTATTACTCGACTGCAAAAGAAGGAGCGTTATATCTTTCGACTGTATGTATGTATATTTCTTTGAAAGGCTTAAAAGCCTAAAGAGCTTGTCGATTTTTTATGTGAGTAGTGTCAATAGATCTGTCTTAGTCGTGAGAGTGACACAGAGTACATCACACAGGGTGATTATAATGGGATATTATATATATAAATTGTATGTAATATTGAAAAAAAAATAGAATTAATATTAATAAGATATTGACGCAGTCAGGATTTTTCATTTATTTATTTTATTTGTTTAGTACAATATGCTTTACATTATTCAATATTTTTTTTATAAAATGTGTAGAAATTGCCTTCAATATTTCAATTAATTTCACTTTGCGTCACCTATCGTTTGTATCCAATCTATCAAAGTTTCTCGCTTCCGCTATCTCTGTGACCTGCACCCTGTCTACGGCGACTATTCGAGAGAAGTGCCAAGTTATATTCAACTTGTAACAAGCTCTTTGTTTAACGATTTCAACTTAAAACAGTCACTGTTTAATTTCAATTGCGCTACGCCTTTTAGAAGCTCAAGTGTTTGTGAGGAAATTTTTAATTATTATGTTTCATTTTGTTCACTCGTTCCAATTATTTGTTGAAATAACTGTTTGCCTGTAAAATTGCTACTGCCAGATAGTTTTTGTCTGCCATTGTATTTTAACTTTCTACGTACCACGCATTTCCATACACCGCTTCGTCATAATGTGCCGGTTCGACAGGAAGAAGACCGTGTCCTCACAGAAAAACAGTGTGAAACAGAGCTTGTTTCACTGAGTGAGTGAGGATATCGGAGGCCCATACTTGAACCTCTCCCCCAATCTTCCTCCCCATTCTTTAAAGGCTGGCAACGCACTTGTAAAGCCTCTGGTGTTTTAGATGTCTATGGGCGGTCGTATGTCCACTATTACATAAAAAAAAACTTCAGAACAAATTTACACTAAATACGCATCGTCAGGAGATTTTATTAGTTTTTCTTTGACTGCCTCGGTGACGCAGTGGTAGAGTATTGAGGGATGGAGAGTGGGAGGGGTTGGGATATGGGCCTCTAGTATCCTTACTAACTCGGTGAAACACAGCGCTAGCCCTGTTTCACACAGGTTTTCTGTAAAGATATGGTATCACACCAGTCGAACCGGCCCATTCGTACCGAAGCGTGGCTCTCCCACTCCCACTGTATTTTTCATAGTAATGTATTTTTCATAGTAATGTATTTTCATAGTAATACATCTCAAACTGTAAACTAATAAAATGGCTGTTCCGAAATTTTTGATTCTACTTAATTTGTTATCTTTTTATCAGTTGCTAATAAAGATATAGTTACAATTTCGAAGTAAACTGAAATAGTGTTATTACTGAAAATATTTAAAATTTATAAATTCAAAATAAAATGAAATCCATTGAAAATAGGCAGCTTTCAGAAATATCGAAAAACAATTGGCAGACCCTCAATCTTAATCCAACAGTGGGTCTTAAAATTTCAAAACTCAATTAAAAGGCTCTGGAATATTTTAATTGTCTACCTGATGAATGGACTAAGTTTGGATATAGACAGGTTAGATAGCTGTCGTTCAACTACGAAGCTTTGAATTTATTTGTATCAGCTTCAATTTGGTTTCGTATATTAAAATTTATTTCATTAAATCCAAAATTTCTATTACTTAATTCAACCAATTTGAATTATTAACTTTGAGTAATATTTTCCAAGAGGATATTTTATTTCAATCTTATTATTGCGTGACTGGTTTTAAAGATAATCTACTTAAATACATTTACTGTTAATATAAACTTGCTTTTTTACTTTATCGTTTCATTTTAAGATTCGTTTTTAAAGAATTAGTTTTTTGTTTGATTTTAAGACAGTAATTCGACAAGAAAAGATCCCATTATAACGAAACTATTACACTTCTTTTATTGGAATCAGTTCAGTAGTTTTGACGCTACAGTGGAACACAAATATACATAGACCGCCAAAACATTTACGACCCTCTTGGCTTCGCTGCAGTCGGATATAAACTTCATTATAATTGGTACATTGGTACATTGGATACAAAAGGGGATTTTGAAATATGGGTATCTTGAACCTAATCTGGGAATCAAACCATAAAAAACGTAGCATGTATTATACAAAAATAATGACGAAGCTTTTAAAATGCTGCGAGCAATCAGATTTTGAAATTAAATGTAGGAAATGCTATCACAGCGACTTAGTACGGAGTTTAATTAAAGCTGGGCATGCCCCGAACAAGATAAAGTAAATAGCCGAGGTTGGACAAATCGATTGCATAACACCGGGGGATGCTCGCTTAGCAGTTTTTCATAATGTACCGGTTTAATCAGAGCAGCAAAGAGATAATCTTTGACTTGTGAAAGAACTGGAGTTGATTGGTTTCGATCTATAAACCTTGTTTTTATTTTGTACTCTTTCTAAAGTAGAATTTCTCTTTAGTATAACTTTTTGTAGAATCTTAGCATTTTTAATCACCTTTTTTGTAAGCAACAGAAAATATTGCCAGTAGATTTTAATGCTTCTTGCAGCTTATAAAAGAAACATAGTAGGACACGTAGTCTTAAACTCTATTTTACTAATTGTTTCCATTAAAAACCCTTAAAAATTAAACAAAGTAATAAAAACTTCTTTGTTATAGTATTCAAATCGACAAACGCACTTTCAATGTTACAAATATTGATGAATAAATAAACATCATGATCCCTTTTACTGTCAACTTGTTTATGCTTAATCTTTCCTCTCTCATTTAATTACACAAAGACCACACCCGCGTTAGAAATATATTTGGTGTCGTGAAAAACTTTACAAAAAAATTTAGAACGGATACAAAGAACAACCAGACTCAGAAAAAACAATTACTGGATGACACGTATTGTTTTATAGAGGTTTAGACCTACCATGTATAGCTTATACCACCGTAAATGCATTCATTTTTCAGAATTTGCAATCATTTGAATCTTGCTTTGCCACGAATCACAAGTGACTTTAAATTTTATTGCTCAGACGCGTGTGCATGCTAAGCAGAACCTTGTCATATTTTGTTAAGGAAAGGTATAAAATATTGCACTCAACTGATTGGTATTATTCGTCAGTACTGACTCCATCCAATACCTGCTTTTCTCATAGCTAAGGCATACACAGTTTACGATACAACAGAGCATAATCCCGTTCTCATTTCCGACAAGATTTGATACATGGCCACATATTTTTTTATTACCACAATCAGTTGAAGGTATGAGCTCGTCATTCCGACAAATGTATTGTCTCCAAATAAGTTGAGTGAGATGTAAAAGAAAATAACAAATATCATAAGAGCGTTTTTGGCGTATCACGAAAAGCAAATTTTTATACCTGTCTCTAAGTTCTAATATTTTTTAAATAGGTGAAGCATCTACTGTCAAATTCCCGCGGTGCAAGAATATACTTAGCCCAAGAGTTGTTTTTCAAAATAAAAAAGTCCAATACAACCTCTGCTCTGAGAAAGAAACAAACTCGCCCACATAATACGAACAATGTTTCATGTCACAATGGATTCATATTTCTACAACAGCGCACAACAAATCACTAAGTAATATTTGTTAGGTTAAAATATTTCAACGATGACAATTCGTAAAGCTTTAAGTTCTATTTTACTTAAAAGTTCTACCTTAGATCCTTTTTCGATTGAAAAAATATTATTTTTTGAAGATTTGACGATTTCTATTCCACCCATACTTCGATGAAGTGAGCCCTGATTTTAAAAACTTTCAAGTTTATTGAAATTTCTCTTCTTTGCTCTTTGAACTGGTCTTCCCTTCGTCTATAGGACAACACGTGCCGGCCTTGAAAGTCACCGCTTCAGAGTAGTAGATACACGCTCTCGTACTTACCGCTTCAATTCTTAAATCTCAATACTTCCCTCTCACTAGGATCCATCAAGCGGAGCGTAAAAAGTATCTCACTCGGCCGCTATAGTGAGGGTCGCCATGCTGCATTGTCCTTATTCGCATCGATTATGATGACCACCACTCCTGGAATCTGCTCATGCTTTCCATCAGGCGCAGCAGAGTCATTTTGCCACTGAAAAAATATATATATAAAAGAATGTTTGATCTCACAAGTTGTTTTGCCAAAACGACTCTACTCTGCCTGATGTCAACCAAGTCAATGTCTTAAGTAGCTATTTGTGTATGAATTTCCAAAACTACTTTGTCATCATCAGCCTATCGTAGTCCACTGCTGAACATAGGCCTCTCCGATTGTACGCCACTTAGTTTGATCCATGGCTTCTCGCATCCAGCTCCTGCCAGCGGTCTCGGGCAAATAATCACTCAACCAGCCAAACTACTTTGTATTTTTAATGAATTTCATAGTCTGGAATGAAGTTTTGTTATGATTTGAGTGCGATAAGTAGAAATCTGATGTTTTTTTTCACAAAAATACCTGTCTATTGGAAGGTATGTTAAAATACCTCTAAATTTTATGGGAAAAATATTGATCCAAATATCTCGGTATTAAGCTCGCAGCTGGAAACGACTGAGAAGGCCCTATACTCTATGCAAACGGTTCTAGATAAGGCTGTCGTAAAACTGTATCTGTGGGCCACCGATGTGAGTTGTCGTGTGGAAATGATACAATGTGTTGCTTACTTTTGTGTTGATATTGTTTTTGGTCTTATGTACTTTCTATCTTATATTCATAAATGATTTGGGCTTGGTATTCTAGAAATAACTCCTTTTTCTTGAGGCAATTCATTTATCTGATAATTTTGCCGTTCTCTCTATACAGTATCTACAGTCCAAAGATTATCCAAGATTGGATATTTGATATATTATATCAATTAATTGGATCTGTCGTTGACACATTGAAATATCTTTCCCAGTGTGTATGTCACATTCATATTATTCTAAGACGAACTTTTCATTATTTCGTGTTATTTCAGTTATTTTAACTACAATTTTTCTTTAGTTGAAGTGATAAAATTGATCTGTGGGATTATATACTAACATACATACATACATAAAATCATGCCTATTTCCTAGAGGCGAACTTTTTTACTTCATCCATATTCATCGATAGCTGCATCCATGTTCATCTGTTCCTGGTCTATGAAAATAAAATGTGCTAAAATATCTAGTTACATATTTTTCAACAATATCATTCAAATCTATTTGTGACTTACTTAAACTTTCCTCTTTTTCCTACAATGAATTTCGAGTATAACGGAATCGGGAAGTTGTAACAAAAAGAGTACAAAGTGTAAAATTATTGTGTTTTCTTTCATAAAATACTTTACATTCTGTGATCGAGCCAAGTGCTACTTTTTTCTCCATAGACAAATATTTTCGCAGGTTATAAAAAACGGTAAAATTATATTATCTTCATTTTCAGTTCAATTTTTAGTTCAACACCATATAAAAAGAGGTTTGGGTCTTGTTGCTAGTGTTCCGAGTTTAGTGCCAATATTCTCAAAATGAAACTCAGACAATGGATTGCTAATCAATCTTCATATGGGATAATATATTCTGTTAATAGATAAAATTTTACAAAGGCATTATGAAATACCCACTTTTCAGAACGCATTTGTAAAATTTTATCCATTTTACATCACATCAAATAAATAGACTTTAATAGCCCTCTGTTGGACAGAAATTAAAAATTCAAAGCAAAGGCATTTACAACTAAAAGAGATATGGTCGTACTTATTGTTATTGCTCCCTTTTTATTTTATTTTTTTATCCCCTCTTATTTCACCTCCTGGTGGCATATCGGACACAAACTGACTAAAACCGCGCGCTGTCTCGGGTACTAGAAACCGAGGAACCAAGTACACCCTAGAAAAGAAAACCCTGGAACTTCGACGTACCTCGGGCCTCCCACTGTTTGTAGGTGGCCTCCTCCTCTGTGATACCCCGAGGTTTCCGTTGCTGTCCCCCTTAAAGGATGGGGTGTGAGCGCAGTGGGATGCACGTCATATCTCCCTGAAAATAAGACTTCTTAAAATTATATCAAGTGTTTCGTGTCTTATGTTAGAGTTCTTTCCAGTTCCAGTTCAAGTGCCTTATTATTTTAATATCATATCCTTTTCTAAGCAAAATAATGGATATTTATATGTGTGTACCCCAGTACGGATCGTTATTTGGGATTCGTTTAGATTTAGCATACAAATAATTGAAACAGAATGTTCTCACGAAGTTTTAATCTAAAATGGAAATACGAAACCAAAAGGACTTTCATAATAACTTTTAATTTAAACAAAAACACGAATCCAAAACAAAGCCTCAATGAAACTTAAAAAAGAAAACGTTATTTAATTTTAATTTTAAATATTAACAAACAATTCTAGAAAAGTTAGACTTTTTAGTATTAAGTTTTTTTTTAATTTCTGGATATTCTTTGTGTCCATTTTACCTAGGTTTGTAAACTCACTCGCGACGTGATATTCCAAATTGGGGAGTTGTCTTTTAAAAAATACTAATTGGTATTTCTAATTTTAAAGAATGCTCATTAAAACATTAATATTTTCGTATAGTCATAGACAAGCCAGCTTACAGAATAGCAAAAAAACTAAGATTGAGCCAACGATTGAAGCTATTCCATTTCCCATAGCTTCATATTGATACGAATGTCAGCTAAGGACTCGTTACAAAACTTTACATATGTATTTTCTCTCACTTTTTCCTTACTCCAGCTCAACTTGGAGCAATAACCACAAAAGATAATGTGAAAACGTTGATTTGATGTCACACATAGCTTTACGTACAATCGGTAATTTGACCCTTCTTGTCTGTTATTTTCTTTCTATCGACCTTTTTGACCTGCAAGGAGATCGTTAGATAAGGAATTATTGTAGGCTCAATGGTGTTTTCCTCACGATAAACTGTTGATATGTAATCAGTGTAGGTTAAATCCTGCTAATGCAGATACAGCAATCGGATCTAATATTGAATTTGTCAGCTAAAAAGACAGCTAAAAGAATATGACATCCATTTTTTTTCTTTGAAAACTTAATGTTAGTAGTTAAAATGTGTGCACTGACTAATTAACTTTGGGAGTCCTTGTTTGTTAATCACAAAGTAACTCTCCTACAGTTTTGACACCGATGACAGCTGTAATTCCCGTCACCACCACACCTGACTTTAATGTCAGCGCGAGTGACAAAACCAATTACGTCACATTGAGACATTTGTGAACTCACTTGTCAAACTGCAGAATAATCCCCATTGTTCTAAAAACAACATCTTAAAGATTTTTATTGGCTGTAGATCACAGTTTAACGACATTGTTTGTAATTATAGGATTTTTTATTGTACACTATGACTAGCCGACACAGGCATAGCTAACAAAATGTCAACATTTTCGCCGATATACTTCACACATTCTCTGCCAGTACC
This sequence comes from Hyphantria cunea, assembly GCA_003709505.1. NCBI lineage: Eukaryota > Metazoa > Arthropoda > Insecta > Lepidoptera > Erebidae > Hyphantria > Hyphantria cunea. Next base: position 315,561 of record PKRV01000672.1, on the reverse strand, counting down.
TGTAGTTCGTTATAGACCAAATTATTTTCTATTTGTACTATGAAAATTATTATAAGAAGTTTGAAGTATTCACAAAATTATTGCCGCCATGAAATCTTTAATCAGCTAGGAGAAAGTAGTAAATATGGTTCCTAATTTTTTATAATATTTTATCAATAATTCTAGTGACATTTTGATCTCTTTGAAATATATAAATAGAGTAAAAGGCTTATTTCGTTTGATTAATAGTATTTGATTGTTAATTAGAAATTGTTAGAAAAATTTACTAATGTCTCGTGACTTGACGTCCATTCACACGAACAATTTCTTAGAAAATCACTCAAAATGCAGGAGTTGACAGCGGAGACTAGGATAAAATGTACTGAAGACCATCGAAGGACGATAGAGGGACGAGGGAGGAAGGGAGCAAGGTGAGTAAATTCAAATTGGATTGAAGGAAGTTTAGATTAGATTGAATTTTCCCTCCCACCTTGTTTAATCTAGTATGAAGTGTGCGATACTGTCTATTTTGGCGCGGATATTTTTTTCTTCATTTAATCGCAAGTTGGGTCTGACTGAGGCCATTGTGAGGATATTGCGTTGTCAAATTAATTAGAAATTCTACCGGCATTGTCTTGCTAAACGTTGCTATGTGATATAAGAAATTTTGGCAACGATTTTCGCATCATAGCGTGCTTAGGCTTTTGCGAACTCTCGACAAATGACGATCCCATCTTAGAAAGCATTGATAAGATAAGTCATTTTAAGAGATCACAATACAATAAGGACAAACTTAACTATGAGTTATCGATGTATTATCGACATTTAAAATGTTTTATGTGATGTTCAAAATAAATATTAGACCATGTTGGATCACAAATAGAACGAGTACGATTAAAAACCATAATTGAAATGATGATTATGTTAAACTGTGAAACTAACATGCTAAATGCTACTAAAAACACTAAGTACTTTAAAATTGTAATTAAAACACAAAACAAACAGAAGGATAAATAAAATATAATCTTACCTGATATCAAAGTTCCATTCATCATTTTATGCTTAGTCAATTCCTATATCTTTTGACTCATTATTTTATTTATTTGGCTGTTTGCTCCCTATGGAGAAACAGTTGCATACACCAAGTTTTTCATAAAATTTTATACCCATTTCTATTTATCATTACGTCAAGAAAACCAATCTATCTTTCCTACGACAATAGCGTCCCAAGCCATATTAGAGGAATGTCTCAACACTTCTATGAAAAATGAAACAGAGCCCGAATGAAATCATCTTGTCTCTCGGTGAAGAGTGGAGTGGGGAGTGATAATTACCCCACTGTATTTACGCGATGAAATATGGAACTAGCAGTTATTCTAAAAATTTTCTTGTCTGTTACAATGACAGCATTAAATTTATAAAAGGAATGGATTATCACACACAGAGAGGCGTATGAATTATTTACTAATTAATTTATGTACTTTAGGTTAAATGGCGACTATTAAGTTAAAAAACCATAGTCACCTTACTTTATTGATGGCTGGCCATCCTTAACAGATTAAGGCGGGGATGGAGAATACTAAGATTACTACCACAGTGCTGGTTGATTTTTCCAATGCGTTCAATACCGTCAGTCATGAACTTCTCTGTCTGTCTGAGTAAGCTATCGGAAGAGCCACCTGACCTCAAGGATCAGGCCCAGATAATTCATCCAAACCCGAACCAGTACGAGAACCGAGTTAACCACGATGGAGGAGCTAGGGATAACATGGCCTTCGTCTTATCAATTGCCACCCGTAAGCCCAGTGCCTCAATGCGCCCTACCTCCAAAGTGACACCCCGAGAGGCGAGGCGCGCCGATTCTTGAAAGTACGAATCAAGAGCTGCGACTAGCGTGTCAGTAGCGTAGTAAATTACGCCCAGGCCGGGGTGGAGGTGACCTCGAAGAACCCACTCGTACAGCGGAACACCAAATGACATTAGTTGCCGTCTCAAGTTACTCTTTCGCTAAAATATTGATACACCAAGTGATCTTTGGAGCGTGCTAAGCCGTTGGACCCGGTTGCTTTTTGAACATGGGGAGGTGGAGCCCTAAAAAGTTCAAAAAAGTCTATCTACAGAACTACTAGTAATTTGATTGTTAAAATTTGGTGAGCCTAAAATATTCAAGTTCAACCATGTTGTGACTGTTGTGTTGTTGACTAAAACTCGAGACGATAAGCTACAAAACGCACAAAATTAGAAATAGGTATGTTATGTATGTACACTTCTCTGATTTCCGATTAATATAGAATAGTATACCTGGCTAAATCAGCTGACCGTATATAAACTATGTAAGGTTATTATCATTCATATAAGTTAGTACATAAAATTAATTATAACACCATCTCATAGCTAGAATATTAAAGACATACTTGAATTACATACTCTTCAGAAAATTAAAAAAAATGTGTCGTGAGAAACACTTTGAAAAATTAAAGAACATTAAAATACAAATGCGAGTACAAAACGTGAGCGGTACTTAGTGTAATTGCTACCGAATTATATATCAAAGGGAAGAAGGTCGTCCACCGTCTGAGCATCCGTCACGTCACACGGTATATGACGTAAGGTACAAAGTACAAAGAGCCATGTCGTCGACGTCGAGACGGTCTAGGCAAAAATACTGCTCTCTACTAATAAGTATATCTAGGAAAGTTCATTATGCCTTAACTATATGTTAAAAAAAATATTGGAGTTCATGATCACAAATTAATACATCAATTTGTTATAAATAGACTTATATATGACACTATATTGGCTTAAACAGTTCACTATATTTCGCACTTTTTTATATCAGCAACAATAAATATAAGCCATGTTTACCTCATAGAAAATTCTCGAAGATTCACAATTAATAAAACATATTGTAGAAACTCGACTGATTTGATAACAATCTGTTCGTACAATTCAAAATTTCACTGGCCTGTTACTATTATTTGAATCAATGAGAATATCTAAGGGTCAAAATTATTTAATTCGTATTATTGACTTGTGAGATGGCTCACTAATCATCCTTAGTTTTTGAAATCCATCGACAGCAGTATCCCAGGATAAAATTGAATTAACAGAGTGGCAAAGAAAACCGGAACTCCTGCATTACTAAAGATAGAAAAGATTTTCCTCGAGGCAACCTCTTGAAAGTACTGTTTGATCCATATTTGGCCTTGATTTCTTCAGGAACGATGGTTGTACATTTGTGTCGTAATAATTAATAATGAGGGAACTCAAGTTGGTGGTCACGCCTACACATCAGTACTAATATTATGTATAAATTCCAAAGTAATTTTGTATGTCTGTCTGTTACGCTTTCATGACTAAACTGTTGCATCGATTTCAATGACATTTGGTATGGAGAAACTTTGAATCTGGAGGAAGAACATAGGCTACTATTTACCGCAAAAATCGACATATATTTTGATATAAAAATTACTGTATATAAATTTTCCTATAAGTAAACCACTAATCAGGTGTTTAAACTTGACATTTTTTTCAGCATTTTATAAAATAAAAACAAGAGCTTATATATTTCACAATGATTCATGATACAGGGCTAAATAATTTCATATAACTGGCAGTCCCTCGGGCAATTGCTATTACAACTTCTAACTAAAATGATATTTGAAGCCATGGGTTGATAAGGGTACACGTGTATTACAGGATATAAATGTTTTCATACTGTTACTACCTACGACCGGCATAAATAAATTATTTCTCACGAATTTCGGGGAACAGTTGTATAGGTAGAATATTGTTCGTCTGTGGGTTATATTGAACGTCGTATCACGTTCGAAATATTTATTTTTTATTGAGTGTAAATAGGCTTTTTGTAGGGTTTGTTACCAATGATTATTTTTATCTAACAATGTCAAATTATTTAGGAGTTTTTTGCAGTTTTTCCCCCCACACATGTTATGAAGTACTTTGCTATTGTTTGCTTGCCTTTGAGATATAATTTAATGATTAATAATACTCATTGGTTAAATTCCTCAAGATTAAATCTAGCCAAAAGCGAGTACCTAATAACACGATTTTTCTAGAAAACAAGCTTGTATTAACAACAAAGTTTATTTTTAAAATACTGTCTATTTATTAAAAATTCAAAGTGGCTTAAAATAAATAAACTATAGAAAATGTTCAATCCACTTACGAAAGAACTGAAAACAAAATGAGACCAATATACAATTAGAAATGTGAGCAAAATACAAGTAAGCACAATATCATTCAAGTGTACTATTCACGATGAATGAATGGAAACCTTTTCGATTTCTTGTGAACGTGCGGTTCGGTCTTTCATTCGTTCTTCGTACAGCAAAAAAAACGCGGCCTAATTGCGAGCGAGGTTTTCACGTTGTGGTCACGAGATAAGCGGTTTGAAGTTCGACAGAGCAATTTCGTTGTAAAGGCTCGGAAAGTTCTTTAATTAATACATTCTTTGAGCAACATAATATTCGTTCCTTTAAATAATGAAGTATTAAAACAGGAGAACAGTAGTAGTAGTAGTTCCACAGTTCACCACATCTGCTGGCGTAGAAAACACAATTTCTATGTTAATAAAATTAATCGCCAAGGACCTTACAGAGCGTAAAACTCGGGAACTCTTTAACTAATCGTTATTTTTTTAAACATTTTTTCTAAAGTACGGGAAAGGTTCTTATGCAGAGAAAAAGTCTAAGAACTGCTAGGAAAACAATAAAAACAATACTTTTCTTCTTCCTCATAAACCATAAATTTAATAAGAACAGTTCTCGATAATGTTATATAACGAAGTCGGTCGGGGTAAATAGTTATAAATAACAATGTACACAGTTTATTATAAAATAGTTTTAAATATGCTAAAAGAAGACTGGTAAATTCAATTCATTCTTTACTTCGTTCCTAGCTTCGAATATTGATATATTGATAGATATATTGGGTCACACTTATTTGTATTCTATACCTATTGTTTGCATTTTTTTTCTTTCTTTTCTTTTTAGTTCACACGTTACGAACCAAATATTCTTGTATAAGAATAAGTAGACATAATTCTAAGTTTAACAGAGAAGGCTTGGAAAATTGAAAAATATCTGTTTAAATTTCTAAGCGATTTCAACAAGGAGGAGTTTCTCAACTGCGATAATTATTTGGTATACTTGTAATTTTTACAAACTGTAACTTAGTTAGCATGGAAGTTTAATGTTAATAAATACAGTATTGTTAACAGCTAGGCTATTCATTTTAGGATTTTTTGTCAAATCAACATTCGTGAAGTCATGTTCCATTCTGCACTATTGCATTGTCTGCATCAACAATAAGAATGGTAACCACGACTTTTGGAATATGCTCATTTTCTCGTGGTGTAGAGGGCAAATGAGCAGACATATCGCCTGATGGTGAGCGATTAATGTCGCCCACGGACACCCGCAACACCAGAGGCGTTACAAGTGCGTTGCCGGCCTTTTAAGCAGAAGTACACTCTTTATTTGAAGGTTTAAAGGTCGTATTGTTCTGGGAATACCGCAGGGCTTAGGTAATTTTCCACAGTTCTGTTGTGCGAGGCAGAAAGTTTCTAGAAAAGTGTACAGTTGTGGATTGCCAAACATAATGATGGGGATGAAACTTTTGTCGCATAAGACGAGGGCGAAAATCAGCGTCAGAGTTCAGTTCGAACAATTCGGAGCACTTTCCTTATTGCCCCCTCATTGTTTTCATCACGTCACTTTGGCAGCACCATAGGTAAAAAAAACAATAATCATCATTATTTTTGTAAAGTATCGTTTTTGCAAAAGCCATACTTTTAATAAATAGTGTTTGAAATTAAATGAGATTTTTAATTGTAATTTCAAAACTTCTCTTTTGCGTTCTATAATATGTATGTTTTTTACAAAATGTGTTTCTATTAACAATATAATCTGTTAATAAATAACACCTTGATCTATATCGTAAATCATAGAGAATCAAGTATTAGAGGCATTTTACTTATACACTCTCATCTATTAAGTAATACCAAGAAATCCATCACCTAACCAATCAGTATTCTGGATAACCCTTATATTACTAACTGAGACCATGCGTAAAACGTCCTTACCGTACTAAGTATGGGATTCGACCCCTTTAATACTTTTAATAGCAAATTCAACGCACATTTACGTCCTAATCGCGGCCTCTCGGGCCCATACACTTACATAGCATCTTTTTTCCCTTCTGTTAAAGGACGATACTCGTGAATGACAAATTAGGAGATCTCCCCGCGCTCGAAATTGGTCCCAAGAATATTTTATTGAATTTTTCACCACTTTTTTTATCGCTGAAAATGAATATAGCTTTTAAATTTAGCAAAAGATTTTTTGCAATATTACTTTTCGGTTTTTTAATTCCTTTGAAATTGTTTTCTACAATTTTTAAGTGTTTATTAAGAGTTGAAAATTATAAATACTTTTTAGTTTTATCTGTTAAACGCCTTGAAACTCATTCTAACTGAATTAAGAAGTTTTAAACTTACTTTCACAGTAACATATTTTAGAAAAGAATTGCTCTTCGTATATCTGAACCTATTGGTGAAAATATATATTGAGTCGCAGTGAAAAGCGAAAATCAAAGTATGCTTGGAATGCTTAACAAACAGAGAATTATGCGACAGCTTTTATGAGTCACATATAAGCTTTCTCTTAATTTTGCGATCTTTCCGGTCTTGCCTCCATGTCACTGAATGGCACAGCGATTTTTGTCTTCACCAATTATAAATACCTCGATTCACTACAAAATAACAGCGAAATAGATAAATAAATATACCGGGCATCTAACACACAACGCCATCTAGTCTCAAGCTAAGCAGAGCTTGTATTATGACTGTAAATACATACATATTATCCTTTTTTGTAAATACACGCATATTATACATAGAAAACACCGAAACTCAGAAACAAATATTTGCAGATTATAGAAACATTTGGACTCACCCGGGAATTGAACCCAAGACCTCAAGCACAGCAGTTGCATACACTACCACTACGCCACCGAGTCAAAGACCTAATCTGTAGCACTTTACAAATTAATTTTTATAGTAAACGTCATTGTGTTCAGATGACTTAGGTGATGCGGTTGGAAGCATAATTACCTACCCTGTTGAAGATTTTAGAAAGAGAAAGATCGTATTGAAGGATATTTACAGTAAACACATTTATACGACGTCGATATGAATGCTCCAAAAGTAATATTTACTTTGCTAAAAATTGCGGTATCCGTAAATTTTAGGTTTTTGATACTTTTCACTGCTAGCTGTGAAACTTGGATTCCAGCCAAAATTTCATGAACCTAACTCAGCAAGAAGTACTCCAAAAATTTGGTGACCAATATGAACTTGCTAAAATATTCAGGATGTTATTGAAAATTCTGGCATTTCAAATTTAGAAATATTTTAAACGAATTTTATTTTTATTTATAAACAAATTTAAATTTTCCATTTTAGAAGTTAAATTTATCTTCGCAGTTAAATTCATTTAAATATGGTAGTGATCGCTCAGTGGTCCAATCACGACCATGATTGTTTTTTTTAACTTTCTGCACATCCATACAAACTTTAACTGCGCCTTTCATACTCCTGCGTTTGCATTATTTTCCTGAATAAGGGTATCAAGGGTATTAAGTATCAAGTTTTTAATTCACATATTTAAATATAGATGTAGTAGCTGAATCGTTAATCAAAAAAGCTTTATACTTGTATTTGTGTTATGCAAACACACAATAGTTTAAATAAAATCGTTGTTTGCAGTAAATACTGATAATTTTTATGAAGTTCTTTGGTCAAGTATTGTTGTGATGTTGAATGAAGGCAGGAAAGTCGACCAAATGCTCTGTAATGCAAATCAAAAGTATATACTACAATGAAGAATTATTCTGCAGAGATTATTTCTGATACAGGTGTACTTTAAAGATGTGTTCTCGAACTTATACCTATACCAGAAGTTATCATTTCATATTTATGCGACCTGGCGAAGTAGTAGCTGAACAGATATTCTTTAAGGAATATCAGCAACAGGAGATCAGTATACATGAAGAGAAGATAAGTCATAAATATAATTCAAACAAAATATGACTTAATTGCTTTAGAATTTGCTAAAAAATCATCGAATATTGTGTAAGTGTTGTAATTTTATAAATGGTAAGGCGCTTATAGCCCAGTTGCATTCGGTGATTAAAAACAATCATCGAGGGTAAGCAACGATGGCGCGGTCAGTACCTGGATGGGTGACCGCTGGTGGCATGTTACCATGAGCATCTCCGTGATTCGGAGGTCACGTTAAGCAGTCGGTCCCGGCTGTTATCAATAACAGTCGTGAAGCTTAGCTGGAGACATTTGGGCGGCTTAAAAATACATCCAATGGTAAGATTATGTAGCCACCACGTTGTCTTGCCAGTCCCCGACCCGCACTTGGCCAGCGTGGGGACGTATGGCCTTAACTCGCTCCTGAGAGGAGACCCGAGCCCAGCAGTGGGACATTATGGGTTGTTGTTTGTTTTGTTTGTTTGTTGTAATTTTATAAATGGTCCCATCAATTCTAAAAGTATCTATCTAAATCTTGCATAGTAGAGAAAACATTCTAACCTATATTATATTTTGTCCTCAGGAAATTGAACACTGCTACTACCACGGCACTGTAAAAGACTACCCAGGGGCATCAGCGGCATTCCACACGTGCAACGGGGTGTCCGGAGTCATCCACATTGGCAACGAGACTTTTGTCATTCATCCATTCTACGGCGGGGATCTTTCGGTCAGTGTCGCATACTTTGATAATACCAATTTCAGGTTTTTTGAACATCAAGGTGAACATTTAACTACTTATCGTAATTTTTGAAGATGGGAGAAAAAGTTCCTTGATGCATCTATCGCTACATCAATGCTCAATAATTTGTATGTTTTCACGTGAAGGTGAAGGAAATCTTTACTATTTAAATATATAGCTAGCATTAACGAAACCTCTGAAGATAATATAAGTATTCTTCTTAACTGTACGCCTGACTACCTACATACTATACATAACATACTGTAATAACTGATTAAGTAATTTAACTCCAAAAGCAAAACAAACACAATGAGGCTTCTGTAGATCGTATATCCTTTATTTTCCAGTACTTTAACGACATCGTACAAATGTTTGTTAATTAAATATTATCAGTAATTGGGTACTTGTTTGCTCGATTTAATTTAACCACTAACTCCATTGAACACGTTTCGTATAATTAATACAGAGACTTTAAATATGTCTCTCCGTTATCTAGAATACTTTTAAACTGTTATAGTACTGAAAATTCTATGTATTAAGCTTAGTATTACTGTGTCTCTTTTCGTATAGACCTAAAACATGAGGTAAAAAATGTTAAGGATCCAGGCGGACGTAAATGAAATGCCGTTTACTGTATTTTTACTTTTTGTTTTTATTTATTATTACTAAGAACGAGAATAAAGGTCATATTTAAATATTGCATACATCTCTGACGTTTCAAATAAGCTGCACAAGTTACAATAATTGTGGTCTAATGCTGGGTATATTTATAAGCGACTGTTGGCATTAGAAGAAAAAAATAAATTCTATTCAAAGTAACGTGACTTGTTAACCATAGAACAAGATTTGCATTTTAATTATTTTTACATGAGGTGGTGATAGCTCTTCGGACCCCTGCTGTTTAGTTAAGCCAGGAGGATACCATAAACCACCTCAGCTTACCTAGGAGGGCCCGCACCATGTTATAACAGATCCTTCGTATGTGAGAAATCTTTCAACACCTAAATAAGGTTATTTTTTATGCAAAAATAAGTGACAAACGAACAAATGTATCACCTGAAGGTAAGCAAAGACACCCGCAGAACCAATGGCGTCATAAGTGCGTTGCCAGCCTTTGAGTGATTTTGTGGGAAAGGGGGAGGGACACTGTTTCACACCGGTTTTCTGTGGGACCGTGGTATCACGCCAGTCAATCACGCAAGTCATTTCCAGCCGGCCCATTCATGCCGAAGCTTGGATCTGTGACGGTTAATTGCATGGGTTTAAAATGGAAGAATTGGCAGTTAGTACCCTACCTATTGTCAGACTTGAAATTAATCTACCTAATCGCAAGTCTAACGCCTTAGTGACTGCGGTTACCCATATTTTTTATTATTACTCTTTTAACTTTTGATTTAAGTTCTTCCTTAACTCTCGAATTAAGCAAAAACATTAAATGTTTTACGAGTAAAGATATTAAAAACTTATTATAGAAGCTGTACATTCTTATGTTCGTTGAATTTCTTAAGTTAGGATATTTTCTTAACTTAGGCTATTTATTAAATATGGTTTTATAATAATGACCAATCTGATGCACAATCAGTAAAAAGACCAACGTGTTCTGATATTAACGGCCATGTCGTGATCATCGATTACTTTGCGGTATTCCCGGTCCAATACGACCTTTAAACCTTCAAGAAAAGAGTGTACTCCTTCTTAAAAGGCCAGCAACTCACTTGTGACGCCTCTGGTGTTGCGGATGTGCATGGGCGGCGGTAATCGCTTATCATCAGGCGATATGTCTGCTCATTTGCCAATTATGCACTATCCTGAAAATAACCTGGACAATCTAAAAATACATTGAAAAAAACTCATAAGGTTTTTTTTTATCTCATGTCACACTCTTCTGGCCTACTACTTAATATATTATTTCAACTTTGTATATAGATAAAAGATAATCAGTATAATTTAGTTATAACTGTCCGTTTATCAGGTTGATTAAAATTGAAGCCCACTCTCTCTTAATAAACGTAGTTGGCAAACTTACCCGACCGTGTCCTACTTAAGTGAGAAAATTAAAAAACCCTTAAACTACTAAACATTTTAAACCATTTAAACTTAAAGCTAATTAGTTTTTGAACTCTACTCAGTTTCTATTATTATTAACGTGATACCAGATCGCTTAGAACTATTTTGTATAAACAGCCTATCAAACACGAAAATATTTTTCAAAAAAAAAATTTTAATGAAAAATGGTTTTAGTACTTAGTACCATAATTAAAACCAAATAGTACCAAATTCAAGTTACGGGTATCCAACTTTACCAACTTAAAATAAGAACAACATGATAAGTCACGTCTATTTCTCAAAGGGACAGTCAAAAACAATTGAACTCCACTTACTAAGGTTCTGAAACACCCTTTTGTGTTTATCCACATTCATCAATTTCTGCATGCATGTCAGTCGGTTTCTGATGTCCTTTATCAGAAAATCACTAAACTGGTGAGTAAATATTCACCATGGTTGACCTCTTCACACACTTTAGAGTTTATCGAGTGAATGAATCACTCGATAAACTCTTTTCAACATTCTCTGTCATTCATTTACTCTAAATGTACGGTCTGACTTACAACTAACAAGTGAAAACATATATTTCCCAACTCGGTATAATGCATGTATTTTCCAAATACATCTGAATGTGTAAAAATGCATTTCATATCGCAGATTTCCCTTACTTTTTAGCTAGCTTTTAATATGTTCCCTTATTTTTAAACTGACAATTTTATATATTCGTATCCTATATTATGTAACAAGAAAGTAGTCATTTAGTCATTTAAAACTTCATTGCCAACCAGATATTATATATAAACAGTTTAGTATCTCACACAAAATAAACTATGCAATAAAACCCAGTCTATCGTAGTACCACTTTGCATCAATCAAAGTGAATTGAATCGAGTTCAGGGAATCTCGCCAGCCTCTTAAATAATCTGGTAATCAATCTTATGTTATATTTTATTGCGCCTTCAATAC
>PKRV01000672.1:207923-302986 GCA_003709505.1 Hyphantria cunea | reverse complement strand
CCTTATTTTTAAACTGACAATTTTATATATTCGTATCCTATATTATGTAACAAGAAAGTAGACATTTAGTCATTTAAAACTTCATTGCCAACCAGATATTATATATAAACAGTTTAGTATCTCACACAAAATAAACTATGCAATAAAACCCAGTCTATCGTAGTACCACTTTGCATCAATCAAAGTGAATTGAATCGAGTTCAGGGAATCTCGCCAGCCTCTTAAATAATCTGGTAATCAATCTTATGTTATATTTTATTGCGCCTTCAATACCAATAAACTTTTCATCGGAAAAGTTTTCGGTCTGCATTCATAAAGGGAAAATTAACACTAAAATATATGTATTTTTTTACTTTCAGGAACACATGGTTTATTACTTCACTTTTAACAAAAAAAAACCAGAACAAAAAACCTCACATATTTACACAAGTCTATCTGATGTCAAACTACACAATAAGCTGTGTAGTTTGACATCATAGACATATATGATAGTTCTAATCAGACTAGACTAAATAGTTTTCTGTGAGGCCATAGTATCACTCCGGTCGAGTCAGCCCATTCGTACCGAAGCGTGGCTCTCCCGCTTCTTATTTTAATTTTTGAAAGTGACATTAACAATAACACGGATTTTCAATTTTATGATTCAACCCTTAACTAGTTGTATGTAGTTAAATTATGCTGTCAAAATGTTAATACGTTTCGTAAAACAAAAAAGAAACACGTATACCGTCAACTTCCCTTTTACACGAAGTTTGTAACATGAAATATGTTTACTTTTAAAAGAATATAGCTTTAATACTGTACCCCGAATTTACGTGTAACCCTGCAATCAAAGACGCGGAGTATGAATGTGTTGTGCCTGTCAACGACAAATTTGTTTGCGGCCTTAATAAATCGTACTGTGGTACAAGTCACAGCAACAAGCGATGAGATATTGGTACAATAAGCGAAGCAAGTTCAGTCTTTCCTTTACTGCTTACATAACAATCAGCATAAATATATAACAAGACTACAATTTTTTGTTTTACATTACAATACTAAGATTAGAATTACAAGAAAGATATAGCTTTCTATATCTATACAAATACAATATACAAATAAAGAGAGAAATTAATTTCTCTCTTCGAGTCTTAGTGATAAAAAAATCGATTTATATACATGAAGCGGACTTACTTAAATACCGAATAGCATTTTTAACCAGTCAACCTTCGGATTTCATATCATTAAAAGACACAATGAATCAATGACTGCCTCGGTGGCGCAGTGGTAGCGTACGCGACTGCTGTCCATGAGGCCTCGGGTTCGAATCCTGGACCAAATATTTCTATGATCTGCAAATATTTGTTTCCGAGTTTAGGTATTTTCTATGTATAATATGTATGTATTTAAATGTAAAAAAGAAGTATTTATGTATTCATATCAGTTGTCTAGTACCCATAATACAAGTTCTGCTTAGTTTGGGACTAGATGGCGTTGTGTGTTAGATATCCGAATTTTTTTTTAGTCAATGAACATTATGATACCAATTTACCTAAAAAGATATATAGATGAATATAATGTAATTAAATATATATACAATATACATACAGAACTCGTATAGGTACNTAAACTATGCAATAAAACCCAGTCTATCGTAGTACCACTTTGCATCAATCAAAGTGAATTGAATCGAGTTCAGGGAATCTCGCCAGCCTCTTATATAATCTGGTAATCAATCTTATGTTATATTTTATTGCGCCTTCAATACGAATAACCTTTTCATCGGAAAAGTTTTCGGTCTGCACTCATAAAGGGAAAATTAACACTAAATTATATGTATTTTTTTACTTTCAGGAACACATGGTTTATTACTTCACTTTTAACAAAAAAAAACCAGAACAAAAAACCTCACATATTTACACAAGTCTATCTGATGTCAAACTACACAATAAGCTGTGTAGTTTGACATCATAGACATATATGATAGTTCTAATCAGACTAGACTAAATAGTTTTCTGTGAGGCCATGGTATCACTCCGGTCGAGTCAGCCAATTCGTACCGAAGCGTGGCTCTCCCACTTCTTATTTTAATTTTTGAAAGTGACATTAACAAAAACACGGATTTTCAATTTTATGATTCAACCCTTAACTAGTTGTATGTAGTTAAATTATGCTGTCAAAATGTTAATACGTTTCGTAAAACAAAAAAGAAACACGTATACCGTCAACTTCCCTTTTACACGAAGTTTGTAACATGAAATATGTTTACTTTTAAAAGAATATAGCTTTAATACTGTACCCCGAATTTACGTGTAACCCTGCAATCAAAGACGTGGAGTATGAATGTGTTGTGCCTGTCAACGACAAATTTGTTTGCGGCCTTAATAAATCGTACTGTGGTACAAGTCACAGCAACAAGCTATATGGGATATTGGTACAACAAGCGAAGCAAGTTCAGTCCTTCCTTGACTGGTAACATAACAATCAGCATAAATATATAACAACATCAAAACGAGGTCCAACTATAGAGATTATACACAAGAAAGATATAGAAAAACTTACAAAAAAAGAGAGAAATTAATTTCTCTCTTCGGGTCTCAGTGATATAAAAATCGATTTATATGCATGAGGCGGACTTAAATGCCGAATAGCATTTTTAACCAGTCAACCTTCGAATTTCATATCATTAAAAGACACAATGAATCAATGACTGCCTCGGTGGCGCAGTGATAGCGTACGCGACTGCTGTCCATGAGGCCTCGGGTTCGAATCCTGGACCAAATGTTTCTATGATCTGCAAATATTTGTTTCCGAGTTTAGGTGTTTTCTATGTATAATATGTATGTATTTAAATGTAAAAAAGAAGTATTTATGTATTCATATCAGTTGTCTAGTACCCATAATACAAGTTCTGCTTAGTTTGGGACTAGATGGCGTTGTGTGTTAGATATCCGAATTTTTTTTTTAGTCAATGAATATTATGATACCAATTTACCTAAAAAGATATATAGATGAATATAATGTAATTAAATATATATACAATATACATACAGAACTCGTATAGGTATGAAGTTTTATCTTGAATGGCAACCAGTGATGATAACAATGAAGGTTTTATTACTATCAAATTATTAGTAGGTAATACTTACAATACTTTTCACGATTCTATTTAAAAAAAAAGGTAATTTCATTACCTTTTTTTTTAAATATCGTGATACAGTTTAATCAAAACATCTTCAGCTCAACGTTATTTGTAACTTTTACTTAAATTATTGTCAATAACCGCTATCACTGCATCTTATAAATCACACCAACCAACCACAGGAGCTTAATACTTACAAATGTATAACATTTTTTATCGAAAGTAGGCACATGAAAGGAATTCACGTCGTTAACAAAACGGCCGTGAATATATAACGTGGGCTTTTGACATGTGTCGCATTTTTTATAAAATCTTTAGACTATACGAGTATTTTAGGGTTACCTGTAATATTTACGTCATTTAATATGAAATTGGGTGTATTTATTATGTTTTGAAGCAAAAATCTCTATTTCGTAAGGACATTCTGAAGTCCAAAGGGAATATTCCAAGTAAAAATTGATGAACGTATTTTTAATAATAATAATGAATTATTTTTCTCTTCAAAAAGGTTCTCTAGTACATCAAGAGCTTAAAAGTAAAGTGGGAAATACAAATAAATAACAAATTTATGAGAGGCTGTCATCCATTCTACGGACGCCCCGTGTGACGGATCTGCAGGCCCTCTTGGACTAGCAGACGTTTGTTGTATTGAAGTACTAACTACCAACCAAGACCAATGTTCTGCATCTTCATGGTCGTTTGTCCTATGTTTTTCTGTAATTTGTAAATGTATTTGAAAAGATATTATGTATATGTTAGTCAGCAGTTACAAACATACACAGAGTCATTTCTCAGAGCTATAGGCAGAGACAATTGATCCACAATTACTACAGTTCTGACACCTCTTTTGTTTCATTCATTTTAATCAATCGCTTTGGCTACTTACAGGCTCTGCTTAGCTTGGAACCAGACGGCCATATGTAAAAAAATTAAAAGTTAACTTCTTCGTTCAACTTGAGACCTATTCATTAAGATGATTGCCCGCTAAACAGCTCAGTTAAATTTTCATACTAGTATACATTTATTTTTCATAATTCGTGAAATTATTTAAAAAAAATATTATTTAAACAATCTAGTATTTGTTTTATTTCTCACTTAATGCATTTAAGATAATGCTAATGCAAACTAAGCAACAGTAAATCTATGTCAGTCTTTCTGAGAAATGTACCGCATTTATCCAGACATTGTATTCACGATTTCCTACAACCGAGCTCCTGAGAGAATTCAGTGCATCTTAAATGTTCAAAGCTAGTTCAAGGTTGTTAATACCCATTTACTTATTTTGTTGAAAAACGTTGATAAATGAAACAGGGCAAAATTTTCAAGTGACTATTTGTACAATTACGTAAAAGTGTATATTCTGATACAAATATTTCATATATGGGTCTGCCAAAGTGACCCTACTCTGCCTGATGGAAAACATGAGCAGAATCCAAGAGTGGTGGTCACTTTACTCATTGCGAATGCAGAAAATGCAAAAATGCAGCATGCTGACTCACACCATGGGGATACTAGGATGCCTGTGCGTCATTGGGTCTTCTACTCATCGTCGAAACACAACAACACAAACTGTGAGAGGATTGTACCGCCCCGGTCCAGCCGGTCCGTTCGTGCTTAAATCAGTGTGGCTTTACGACCTTTACAAATGAATTATCTCCTATTCACTTAATTTAAGATTTTTGTCAGTTTCTTGCACATACTTGCAATCATATGGTATTAATTTTATTACACCTCTGTGCATCTTATAAAATTTCTACAGCACCTTAAGATTGACTGAGGAGAATATTCAGGGCATTAATTCCGCTAGTGAACAAAATGAGTGCATAACATTTTAAAAATGGCCTTAATCTCTTTAAATGTCTTAAAATATTCAGTTGATTTGAGAAATTTCTTGTTATTAGGACAATACTGATATAAATTTACATGTTTAATACTAGCTAGATTGATTTATGGCTCCGAAATCCCCTGCATACTAAACATGAAAATCGTTGGAGCCGTTTCCGAGATTCAGATTGTATAAATATACTAGAATTGCTCGCTTAAAGATTTCAAAAGCTATTATATTAGAATTAAGTTACATTAGGTAATATGATTACATGAACAACAAACCTGAAAGTAATTGAATTAATGAAACTGAATTACAATTTAATCGTATGAAATATCCATGTAATACATAATTTGTAATAATTAAATATAATTATAATATTAATAACGCCTGCTATCTGCCTCCCGCTTCGTTATAATTTAATTATAATTTTATAAGAAAGACTGTCACTTATTGAAACTTCAAGAAAATAAGCCTCTACGCAACAGATTCTCAATAAATTTACAAATTGCCCAAAAAACAAAAAATCGCGAAGCCACCACCAGAAAAAAACTATGAAATCAAAGTTTTTTCCTATATATTTAGCTGTATTAGGAAAATTAAAATACCAAAAATTAACTGTGTTTTTATAATCATGGAATTATCCTTAGTGAGAGGTTTTAAAAGAAATCATTATGAAATTTTACGATAAGATATTTACGTGTATTTCATTATTCTAACTATTTGAAACTTCATATCTAAATTTGAACGCGAAAATTTTAACTTATCAAGAACAAGATAATACAGTTAAGGTAAGAAATTTCTCAGTTTTGAAGACAACATTCCAGCTCAAATATCCACCAAACTGCTTACTTACGTTGCGTGCCAAATTTATGGCACACAGACGATAAGGGTCCGGTTAATCTACCACACGTGGCATGACGCCGACCCGGGTATACACTGACGGATACTTATTACAACGCTTGACAATGAGTAAATGCTTACTCTGGTATCCGGATATAAATCAGCTGTCCAAGATTCGAATGGACGCTTTGAATCTTCAAAGGTTTTCTTGGTCTTAATGTATCATTAGTAATGATGCTCACTGGACTTATATAAGGGGATACAAAGCTGACAATTTAAACCTTGCTCTTATCTGACATTTGTAGTTACATATTTTTATGCAACTGATGGTAACGACTACCGCCGCCCATTAATACTCACAACACCAGAAGCGTCATAAGTGCGTTGCAGTAGCTTCCTAATACCCATTAAAAGTCCTTTCTCCCCTTAAAACAAAGCGAAACAACCGACCGCGTTATACCACTAACCGCAAGCAACGTCGCGAGACAAAGCTAGTCTAAAAAGTAGCCTTCTCCTTATATCATCAGCTATCTGCAAAAAAAATCCCGTCAAAATGTGTCCAGCCGTTTCAGAGATTAGTCAGAACAAACAAGCAGACAGGCAAAAATTGTAAAAAAAATATTTTGGTATATGTACCGTGTTAATAATACATATGCATTAGTAAAAAACTGTTATTTGATTATTACGAACAGGCGCTCCACTTGTATTTTATTTGTAGAGATGATATTATCATATAAACACACTAAGTGCTTGCAACAAAAGCAAGTTCAGGTGTCTCTTATTTATGAGTGCTGTTTCCATCTATTTCTATCGTATCTATTTTATCAATTTATAACACGAGAAAATCTTTGTTCGTTCATAAACTCATATTAACAGAAAGCCGTACACAGCCATTAAAAGAAAATTACCAAAAAGAAGTTATGAAAAAAATACGCAACAAGCTAAATGAGAATAAACCATTCATTCAAATTTCGTAATTAACAGTAATTGGTGTGGTGGCTTTCCCTTAATTTACGAGTTTTAAACTGGTAAATAAATAGACCTTAACGACTTGGCGGCTTGCGACATAGAGGCTTGCCGGCTTTGGAGTTACGATGCCAAAGATTATGATTCCAGAGATATCCCGTAATATACCATTAAAAGAAGGATTTAAAGCTTTTGTTACATGTGTAGCAATATAATTAAGTATGTAGGTATGCACTTGATACATTTGTAGCTAAATTGATTTTAATTTGATTAAGTCTCGTGTCTTCATATTAATAAATTAGATCGCTCAAGGTACTTAATTTATTTCTACTGTCTCGACTACGACAGTTATTGTGTGCGATACAACTTAATCGTAATGTAGGAGTTTGGAATTTAATTAACTTTCAAATAACTATACAGACTAGAAACTATAGACAGACATATATTTGTACAGCCAAGTATGTAGTGTAGGGGTAGGTACTTATGTTCGTGGCCCCCCAACCGGACCCGAGGTGGCAGCGCGTAGTGTTCCTGTGCACCCCTCTTTGAAGTCTCGAGGGGAGTCAAACACCTCACTCCTCTCGCTGACGAGATGTGGTCCGCAGCAGCGGGCTGGCACCAGTCGGGGTTTGCGGATGCCTTTTAAGTTCCCGTGATCCCTAGCGTAGGTGAAAGACGGCACACCGGGGAGTTTTAGCCAGTAAAAGTCTGACAGACCCCTTCACCCTCTCCCCAGAGCGGAGGACATCCAAGAGGACATAAAGGGGTAGGTACTTGCGAAGGAGATGACATAGCTGCACCGGGAGAGGCTTAGAACTTTCCCTGCCCTCCAGGCCTGGGAACGGGCCATGTACCGCAGACAACTGGGGCGTCGGAGATCGCTAAACGATCTCCATCCTCCATAAGCGTAAGCCTGGGGTGACAGGTGAGGCCACCAGACACTAGCAAAGCAGGCCGGGGAGGCGGTGCGAGCTCTATAAAGTGTTTGAGCCCCTTTTCTAAATAGAAAAGGAGTAACAGGGTTCTTAAACAGGAGGGCTACAAATCGTAGTTGGCTCGAGGAATATCGGGTTTCCAGGGGTTTTCTTTCGAGGGTGCTCCTGGTTCCCCGCAAACCGGTAGGCAGTCGCGAATTAAACGTTCACATTTTCTCGATACAAAACATATTGTCCTATTTACTTAACAAAATAAGCTTACTTTTGTTAACTATCTATTTCTACAATTTTTTACATAACTGTATTATGAATAATTTACATCAAAATTGAGTATAAATGATCACACTCCTAACACAATATTGGCTCAGGCTAGCATCCATCCGACAAACTCTGGCATAACAGTCAGGACGCTAGAGCAACAGACACGTCAAACACAGATGCGTTTGATCCATATTCTAGTAAAAAAAATCATGAACAGTCTTGTATAAACTAGCACCACATTTAGTAATTTCCTTGATCATTAATACAAATCACAAAGATAATTTTCTCTCTGTCATCAAAAAATAGTCCTACTGTAGGTACATTCTTGAACCAAAACTCGCTTATAGCTTTACCACTGTTTAATTATTAGTCCCTCTATACTGAGAAGAAAACTTTAACTATCGGGGAGCGACAATTACATTCAGTGTTGCAATGTCTGTTTCTATGCCACTAATGCAACATACTTTGAAGGTTTCAAGAAACTTTGTAAGTAGTAGCGCTCTTTCTGGTTAATTTTGATTTGATACAAAATGGAACGGTATTAAGGATAGTCGGAAGATATAATAAACTAGGGTCTTACTTATATTAATTCTTCTGACAATTTGAATTTGTTTGATTGAGCACTATATTGTTTTTTAAAGTGTTATCAAAATATCAGTTAGTAAAAAATGAGTCTTTGAACTGATATCATGAATGTTGGGTTTTTCGTATATTTTTGTATGTTACAGTAGTTAATAAATGATCATTTGTTTATTTATTACCATCATTAACAGCCTATCGCAGTCCACTGCTAGACATAGACCTCTTCAATTGCACGCCACTTAGTTCGATCCTCGGCTTCTCGCATCCAGCTCCTGCTAGCCATCTTGCGCACATATCACCCCACCTGGCCTCTAATGTCCTACTCTACATTTGCCAAGACGCAGTCTCCACTCAAGAACCCGTTTGCCCAACGGTTATCGGTTCTACGGTAAATATAGTCAACCCACTGCCACTTCAGCTCGCTAATCCGGTGGCTATATTGTTGATGTTCTTTGCCGGATCACCTTGTTTCTGATGCGATCCCTTAGAGAAATGCCGAGCATAGTTATTAATTTTTATACTCATACAAAATTAACGATAGCTATTTTCTTTGCATA
The DNA here is from genome assembly GCA_003709505.1 of Hyphantria cunea. Lineage (NCBI taxonomy): Eukaryota > Metazoa > Arthropoda > Insecta > Lepidoptera > Erebidae > Hyphantria > Hyphantria cunea. The sequence continues at coordinate 293,896 of PKRV01000672.1, read as the reverse complement.
TTTATTAGAAAACGGGATTATTTATAACATTTATGGATAAGGATGGCTGTCCGAACATTTTATACAAATGCAGTTGTTATTTCTCTTACTGAGGATGATTTACAAAGTACGAGAGGTAATTAACTATGAGAGGCAGTGATGAAGAACTGGTTTTTAAAAAACAGTTTCAACAATAACACTAAAACAATAAACAAAATAAAACTAATTCATGACGAATTTATTGATGGCAATTTAGAAATCAAAAAAATTTTTACAAATAGTACTACATACTTTAAAAACGATTGATTAACATGTTATCTGATTTCTACATAAACCGCTTCTGGGTAGACATTGCTATTAGGTTATTATTTTATATTAGTAAGTGAGTTTTTGGGTCTTTGTAAGCATGGAAAAATGATTTACGTATGATCTTGCATCTGATTTTATAAAGTCATAAATAATACCCGAATATCCAAATAAAATAATTATATTTCAACAAAATAACGTACCTGTTAGTAAATAAGTCATATTTTACGTGTCGGGGGCGATCTGTTTTTTAAATCAAAAGAACTTTAAGTGATTTACACAGAGTTTTAAATATTCAAGTATGCCTTTAGAAATAAAACTTATCTATAGCCAGCGAAAAAGTTTCTTATGTAACTAATTATAGACTTTAATGTGGCCTTAAATGTGAACTCTCAGTCGATCTCCCTCTGACCGCGAAAACACGAACTTTTTGCAAAAAAATAGGCGAGCCTTCCAAAAAAATCCATCCGGCCGCTTCCACTAAAACATAATAAAATATGGCCGACAATCCCGTTTCGGTAGGCTGACAGCGTCATAAATAATAAACGGGTGATCCTCAGCAATTTGTTAGAATATTAGGGCGGAGAGCGCGGCGTCAATTAGGGCGCGGATTACACCGGTGACAAACGTCACGCCGGGTTAGGTCAAGAGCTGACTGACATCGCTTACTGCCGAGAATCTTTCTTAATTTTGTATAAGTATAGTAAATAAACAAATGAGCATTATAAGACTAAATTCAAACACTCCAATATGCATAAATATACGAGAATCCCAAAATAATCAACCTGCGATGGCAGTTCACAGACATATATTTTGCTCACTGACTTTTAGATCATGCTTTTTAAAAGTAACCCATGTAAATCTATTTCAGGTTTACATTAAAATCTTACCCGTACTTACATCACCGATCAGTAACACTTATGTTGATCAATCTATTTGGGGCTCATATTATTTTAGACCGTGGGAGAGCCACGCTCCTGCACGAATGAGCCGCCTCCTGATAACACGGCCTCACAGAAAAATGGAGTAAAACAGCGTTTTCACAGTGTTTCACCGAGTGAGTGTGGATACCGGAGGCCCATAATCCCAAACCCTTCTCCATCCCCTCCCCATCCTTCAAAGGCCGACTACGCACTTGTGATTCCTCTTGTGTTGCCTCTGGCGATACGTCTGCTCGTATGCCCGCTATTCCTTAAAAAAGAAAGTGTGCGTGACATTTGGATAAATTTATTGAAAAGCAGCATGACGGTGCAATAATTTAAATCTTTGGTAAAGAAAGTAAACAATCTGTTAATAAAATTAGTCCACGCTTATTCTTTTTTTCGAAGGATCTTTTCATGAGAAATAGTCACTATAAAATAAAAAGGTATGTCTCGACGACACGGGATCAAATTCCTGTAGGAACATCCCCAATTTTCTGGACATAATAAGTGTCGTCATTTAATAAGAGTGTTTCACATGAAGTTAACTCTAATTCTTCGCTGAGAGAGAGTCTGACATAAGAATACCCTGTGCTCAGGAGTAATGAGGAGTAATACCGCCAATTATCCCACGCAGACGTTTTACGAGAAATGATGTGATAGGCCTATTTGGTGTTTTTAAGTCCATGTTTTTCTTGGTTTTATACGTCGGTTTTATAAATAAATCAGTTATGCTTAATGCCTAAGAAAGTATTATTGAGAGGCATAATAATTTAGCATAAAATTGTATATGAAAATGAATAGTGGATATTTGAACAGTGTTCCTTTTAGCTTGTTTGCACATATCATGATTAATTCAACTTTTATTGTTAGTTTTGACGGATTTTATAATCATCTGCCAGCCTTGTTTCTTTTCTATTTATTTTGTTTTTTTTTCCAATGTATAAAGTTTTATTTTTTTTTTGGGCTAATTCCATTTATGCCAAACCTCTAATCAAATGTTTTCCTAATCGTTTATAAGCGGGATGAAAAACTTAAGTAAATTGGGGTAACAAACACAGATAGAATGAAGAAAATAGGGTAAGCTCTAACACAAATCTCAGAGAACGAAGCAAGACTATTGATTTAATTAAGTCAAGGCCATGTATCCATGTGTGGTCATTTGCGTGTGTGGTGCAGTCAGTAATTGGCAAGAAACATCCTTTGCAAACTGCAACTTTATTCAATTATTCAATATTCATTTTAATATTTTACTCCACTCACACTACTTATTTAATTCAAAATTAGCATTATATACCTAAATTAAGCATATTGTTAGCATATCCGACAACTAATACAAATACTTTTTGTAAAAATACATATTTTAGGTAGAAAACACCCAACTCTGTAATAAATGTTTTCGCAGGTCATTCATTCATTTATTTCCACCTGGAAATCGAACCTCTAGCACAGTAGTAACTTACGGTATTACTGAGCCGCCGGAGCAGTCTCAATTTAGTTTAATATACGTTTGCTTAGAATATAACCCTTTATGTGAGTAAAAAGAAACTAGTTCGAACATGAAAGTACGTCTAGATAAATTATTCGTACGGTTCTAAACATTAATCATTGGTAGAAGAAACTGCTGGATACAATGAATCAGCAGTTGGCAAGTTTAAGATGAGTCTTCTGTACAGCCTAGCGGAGTACTTCGTGACGACGCACTTCTCAAGTATGCCAACTTGTGATTTTGTTAGCGAATTCTCGCTAAAAGAGCATTTGTGATGTATTGGTTGTCTGAATTTTGTTTTTTTCTGTCGTGCAATTACTGTAAAGAGTTATTCTGTTAACAGTAGATCACTTAACGTCTCTCTTGTGGAAGTTTTGCAGCCCTACGTTAGCTCAATTATGCGTGAAAGAAGTTGACAGTATTGTGCACTGAACGAGCGTAGGAAACCAAGATCTTACTTTATTTTTAATATTTCACAAGCGATATTGGATCATACTTTAACCTAGGAAGGAGTTTTTTACCAACCAATATTTCTTTACCTAAATTATCTTGAAACTGAATAACAAAATCAGATTTCCGTGTGAACAAAGCGCCCATACTGTCAAGTTAACGCTTAATATGCAGTGCTTAGTTAGCACAAGTTGCGCCACTTGCCAGACCAACTTTATCTTAGAAGTCTGAATGGAGCTGAGCACGTGTGGCATGGGTATGAGACTGGTTCGGTCCGAGTTTAAAATAGTTGATCGTGTTAATTATTCCAAGCACTTACTGCGCCGACTTTGAGCAGACAAGTATGAATAGACAAGTTGGAACACGAAATAATGCAGTTTCTTAAAGAATATGTAGAATATTTTGAATGTATTTACTAGTAATGTTATAAATTCGATAATAATACTTTGTTACGTTTTCACTGCAAAAGCGGTACACTGATTTCAATTAATTTTGGCAATTAGCCTCTTTGTTTCTTGAGGAAGGACATAGGCTAATCATTAACGTGATAAACGACATACACGCGAGCGGTGCCACGGGTAAAATTTTGTATTGTATAAATGTACAAATACACGATACACTACAGTCAATTATTGCGCATAGAAGCACATTATATTTTAAATTCTTTTCTTTTGTATGTAAAAAGAACGCACAAAAGCTAAAACTTCCAAGTAATATGTGCTATAAAGTAAAAAATTGTGTATAAAATTGTGTAATATCATTTAAGAAGCGAATATTATATTTTTACTTGTCTTAATACAAGAGTTTATAGTGTAACAGTTTCAGTTAACTATTCTATGTCAATTGACAAAAAATCATTCAAAATTCCAAGTAGTAAAAATGAAATTGCTAGAAATATACCATTGCATAGGTTAACTATGTAAATATATAACTGCTTCATGAAAACAAAAACGTGATGATTACAAAACACTCTACGTAAAGTAGCTCAAGATAGTGTTGCCAGTAATGAGCTTTAACCTACCAAATGACGTCGCCCATCAACATGTAACACAATATTAGCTTTATAAGCATAAACATCAGCTCTACCGCCCGAAGCCATATAACTCTGTCTCCACGAGGAACAAACATTGTTTATCTTACACAAATACAATCTGATCGAAAATCCGCCTTGTCCTGGGATAAAATGATATCCCATTTCACCAGAGTGGGGGCTACCAAGCTATGTTCACCGAGGTCGTGAAACCCGGAAGATATTATATTAAAAACATTCAACAAAACTATTTCCTTATTAAGCATTGTGCTGTTTAACTAACTTTTATGATTCTTTCTTTCATTATTTCAGTGCGTATCTCGTTTTGTAGTCTCTCTGTGAGCTTTATTAAATGAAATCAGCTGTAATAATGACTTTAAATTCTTTTAAATTTTAAGTTTCTACCTCGCACTGCAAAACTGTCGAATGAACGGTCGCCTGCAGTATTCCCGGACCAAAAGGACCTTCCAACCTTCAAAATAATCATACTCCTTCTTAAAAGACTGGCAATGCACTTGTAACGACTTTGGTGTTGCGTTATCCATGGGCGGCGGTATTTGCTTACCATCAGACGATATGTCTGCTCATTTTCCACATATTACATAAAAAACAAAATTAGGCCCTATTTCACCGGTTCCGATTATATACATATATAAAAAAAACAAGACTAGGTCGTTTTAGACTATTAAGATATTATATAAAAATAACATCTTCTGTAGATTCTAAAAATGCTTATGTTGAATGTTTTCACCGAAACAACTATACACAACTTCAAAAACAATACAGTACGTTGAAACTAATTTCGCAAATAATATTCTGTAGGACCCTCAGATCCGCTTACTGTAATCTCTTTGTGGACAGAGGTTCCTACTGAGTTGAACTGCCAACGTTCTTAAATGAAATACGTGTGGAATTTCGTGCATTTTTCGTCGTGTAGTGGGAGTTATATTTCAGTTTCAATATAATAATCATAATTTATTTTCGAACAAAGAACGTTTCAATTCCAAAAAAAAATGTTGCCAATATGTTAAATATACACGATAAAACAAATGCTTTAAATGAAATGCTGGAATTTGTTGGAAAATATCAATATAATAGAAAACGTATGACTAAACCAAAAATAAGTGGGACCGTTCAACCCATGTGAAACAGTGCTTGCGCTGTGTTTCCAGAGAGAGGTCCATATCCCAACCCTTCCCCCATCCCCCTCCCCAACAGGCTGGCAACGGTCTTGTGGCGCCTCTGGTGAGGGTGCGGGAGTCCATGGGTGGCGGTAATCACTTACCGTCAGGCGAATCGTATACTCGTTTACCTCCTACTACGTATAAAATAATTATAATGACTGCAGCCTAATTTGTATTTGATTGCACGTGTTGCGTAGTTGTTTAATTATAAGAATGAAACTAATTTAGGGACAAACTTATATTTTAAATTACACGATCATACTTGAATTCGAAGAATTTATTAATATTTCCCCGCGAGTCATGTCCCGTCAACACAAAGGGAGGATCCTCCGACCAGGCGATGTCATCATGCCACACCCCAATGGTAGATGTTGGGATTTTATATTCTGTGTAGTAACCGGCGCAAGCACTTCTATGTTGCGATTCAGGGTTAATAGTTACCTCATAGTTCGTTACTCCGTAGTTCGATATATTTTCAAGAGATGGCGCTGTAGTAAGTTTTTGTTGCATTGAACGTGGAAGCTGTCAAAACAGTGTAATATTCTGACTTCGACTGTACTTGGCTCAAATATAACAAGTTTATTAGTTACCACTAGATCAACATCACAAACACGTAAAACATAATATCGATTCCGAATATAGAAAATTAAGGTATACATATAAAATAACCAATAAACATCGGTTACAATGAAAACATGTATTCAATAATTATTCGAATAAAATGCTTCCATAAAAAAACACTTTTATTTTATCCGTTTATAGAAGCTTTATCAACGTTATAAATAGCTCATCCACTTTGAATAAATAGGGGTAAATAAATACAGCCTGGCCAAACAATGTATTTCATGTCCATTTTAAATAAAATTACAGTAATTTCATTTTATTTTTTAAAGAGAATAGTGATGTTGTAGCAAATGTGATAGCGTGACCATGTTATTTTGTAACGCAGGCATAACAAGGGCTGCATGGAGCAGATTATCGCCAGCGTGACAAATGTGTCCCGGGCGTGACAGGAACACGTGTATGATATGTCATGGTGATATTACATGGCTGTTTTAGAGTTATAACGTTGCCTCGATTACGTGTTATTTCTTAGACGTCTGAAATAAAGTACTTAACCAACATTATAAGCTGAGATTCTGATTGTTTTAAGAAAAAAGTTATTATGCTGTCCACGATCACAGAATATTTACCACATCCAGTGAAACCTAATTGAAATTGAAAATCAGAAAATTCTAATATACAATCACGTTAGTTGCCGAAATAATATTTTTACACCATCAAACGTTAATAAATAACTCTTGGATGAATGATGTGCTTAAACTTTTTTAACGAATTTTCTTAAGTTACAAACACGCTAATGATAATCTTAATCCTGGTAAGACAAACGTAAGCAAGCTATAATGACCTATTGAATATGCGAGCATCAACACACTAATGCAGTTTGGTGAACAAACACCAAAATCCATCCTACGTTGAGCTGCTTCATCGATTTTGGAACACGCTTTAGTTAGATTACGTTAGATGTTTGCAATGACATAGGAGAAACTTTATAGTTCTTAGACCAAAGTAGATGGTACGAGGAGAGAATATTTCGAGCACGGTGCTTAATGGTTTTATATTAAATAATTATTAAGTAAGAACTTTATTGAATATAAAAGTATAAATATTTAATGGTAAAATTGATAACTTCAACGACCAGACGACCCTAAAAGTGATACTTATTAAATTTAGTCTCCATACTTAAAAGTCTACACGTGTCAACATTAATTGGCCAATTTCCTCTCTAGGTCTTGGATATTACTGAATATTATTTCTTGTAGTTTTTATTATTTTAAATTTTTGATCAAAATAATTAATATAAAAATTATTCATTACAAAAATAATATTTGGTTAATTTAAGTTCATATCAATCTGTACATAGTATAAAATAAAGTTGCTTCCATTGTCTGTCCGCTTAGATCTACGAAAGTACTTATTGGATTTTAGTGTAGTATTCAGAAATAGATAGAGTGATCAAAAGGCAAAGTTGTACTGTGTCACTAGTTTAAATATAAAGTTCCAACGTTACATATTTCAATATCAATATGAATATTATAGAGTTGTTAAAACCCACCAGTCAATGTAAGCATTTGCATTTAGTATTATATAGTAAAGCTCAGTGACCCTCGCAATTTCTTGTCAATCACTCCTATTGGTCCAATCGTGATGATAACTAGGTCCCATCTTAGGCATGCTAATAAGAAAAATTAAAAAAAAACGAATATCTATTGGGTAGTTTCGGAGTGCATCGTTTGCAAAAATGTGATTTGACAATTATATATAAAATATTATACCCGACATGGAAGTTAAAATATAAATTCATATATTATATGTATAGTACATAGTACATCTCAGACTCTATCCACAAACCAGGACAATACGTCCATTGTGGAATGTTAAATTTCATAGCAATCGTCCGTTACAAGACTCAACAACTTAAAGCGGGGAATAGGCAATGCATATCATTGCTTTAAAGATGTATTTCAAACAAAACAGATATACGATGGAACCACAACAAAATGCAAATAGCAAACTGCAATGCTAAAATATTCTACGTAAACTTATTCCCAGAACGGGCACTGAGAGCTCTCATATTTCGCATTTCTAAAATAGGTTACACGTAAATGTGATCCTATTTTAGAAAGAGTGGTTTTGTTTTGCTATTCAATCAAGTTTATTTTAAGAAGAGTAGTTCTTAGCCCCCAACGCAAAAAGAGGGGTATTACAAGTTTGACGTTGATGTATGTCTGCCTCTGTGTGTGTGTGTGGGTGGGTGTGTATCTGGGCATCGTAGCTCTCAAACAGATGGACCAGTGAGCAGTTTCCTTGCGGTGGTTATTAGCTGTATTTGGTTAATATTGGCCCAGCAGTGTATGAGCATTAGCTCTTTTTATAATGATGTAAGGCATTTTTAGTAGAATTACTTGACAAAGTGCTTGCGTAGGGTTAGATTAGGTATTTTTTTTATTTTGGCTTGTTAAATCTACATTTAATAAAATAAATACCACGTATTTTACTGGACTACGAAAAAGCCAGAGGAGGGTTACTTGGAAATAAGAGTTCTGACATTCGGTACTAGCCAGTTTGAGCTACAGACTTGACAAGATCTACTTACACTTTGAAATTCATTCCTATCAGTAATATTACTTTCATACGTGTCTTTTCAATTTTGAATAACGTTTAAATTGGTAAAAAAAAATTGAAAAAAAAATAGTTTTAGGTAAAATGGGGCTATTTTTATCCATTAGTAACGTGACAAAACGATAAAAAGGCATTAAAATGTTAGCAAAGTTAAAATATTAATAATTCTATAATTAAAAAGTTAAGTGTGGAGGACTCCTAGGCTGGTGTAAAAATCTTTAAGAAATTGCAGTGATACCATAGATATAACTAATTTAGAAAAAAATTGTTACATACAGTTAGTAACTTTTATTTTCTTTTTTTGTAGGGTAAGACACTTTGAAGAACGCCGAACTAGATAGAATCAATCTACCCAAGTCATATCATCTATATTCGTAGCACTTTCGTAGCACCGTAACCCCTCTACGTAATGAATAGTTCGCCCTCAGACGAGACCAATCGACAGTCGCTCTTGAATCACAGTCTCTGTAATTCAATTTCTTTGTTAAGAATTGGAATTCATCTCAGTTTTCGGGTTCAAGAACAGTAAAGTTGTTCCGCCAGGAACCATAATATTATTTAAATTGTCAGAAATATAATTAACGCAAGTAGTAATATTCAAATTTAAAATTATGTTTGTTACCCTGGAACTTTCGACTAGGTGGTTCGATTTTGATGATTCTTTTTTAATTTTCTTATTGTATATTTTTTTTTTGAAAGTTTGTTCTTCCATTGTAGTCTATTTCAAATTGGTCCAGTTATGGAGTTAGTTTGTTTTGTTAAAATTTTTGATTATTTATATATCAAATATTGTCATTCTAAAGTTAGAGGCTTTAGTAATATACCAAATAATCAACATTAAGATTTCTCATTATTCATTCTATCATAGCACCCTTCTAATTCATTATAACTCTTTGAAACAAAAAAATCACATTAATCAACTAAAAAGTTGCTATCTAGTTCAGACAATAACTCAGCGAAAGCCTACCCGTTCAGGCCAGCTATAGATCTTTATCTATCAATTATCTAGACTCAACGATAACACACAAAAACCATTAAACAAAGAGCTCCCTTCCACTTTTGTGTTTCACAAAATAGGTGAGACACTGGTAAGTAATGAAATTTGCTAGTTCATAATATACTGGTCGTGCTTTTCGAGCAATGAGCTTCAGTTTCTTTGTGGAAATAACCCATTGTCTTGGTTCATTGTTTTCGCCTCGATTTGTGGATTTTGATAAGGTTTAGTTACAGTGTGTTCACGACTGTTCAAGATTGATTTTAATTACAAAGATTTAAGTTCAGAATGTTTGATCTCTTCGAGGTTAATGAACAAGTTAATGCAGTGGAAATCTGTGTCAGGTTAATTTGAACCGCTTTTGAATGTAGTGACTGGAGTTAATTGTCGTTTATTGCAGAGAATATTCCAATTATACTGCTACTCAAATCCTGGCAAATATTTGACATTTGCTTTTGAATAATTAAGCTGTCAGTGAAGTCATTCAACATCATTCTCATTTTGATCATCAAATGAACAGCATTTATCACTTCTATTTAAGATCGAGGGAATTGGTCAATTCCCAAAAGATTATTATTGGAAGTTCTTATGTCTAGACATCTTTTAGAAGATCTCACCTTGCGAATTTAATCTGTTTCAGATAATATTTGGATATCTAATACTTGTGTATTACACTGTCTAGACCCAAATTAAACAGAGCTTGTACTATGAGTACTCATAGTACAAGCTCTGCTTAGATGAAAAACCATATATGTTATAAAATACTTATATCAGTTGTCTACAACTGATATAAATATTTAACATATATCTTTTTTTGTAAATACCTACACAGAAAAAAACCTAAACTCTGAAACCAATATTTGAAGATCATACAAAAATTTGATACGACCTGGGTATCGAACCCGAGACTTTAAGCACAGCAGACGTATACGCTAGCACTGCGCCACTGAGACAGTCAGGCAGTCAGATGAGACAAATGAGTAAGAAAATTCTAGTAAAAAGAAGAAAAAGCATAATAAATACAACGTTAAAGATACCGCACGTCTTGTATGGGAAATCGAATATGCAAGAACTGGGATAAGCAACTATAGTATGTATAAATCTTGTAGTGCCATAGAACATGAACATCAACATAGGCAAAATGAGAACAAAAATGTCATGCTTATGGGTACTTGAAATGATTCGAATTTCTTATTAGAAAGACTCTTTCGTCTAATTAAATGCTAAAAAATTTGCTAAAATTTTAAATCAATACAGTTTGTTATAAATTGGATAATAAATATTTTATTTATGTATCGAGAGAAAATAGACGGTTGAAGAAATTATTATTAACTCATTTCAATATATTTAGTTTTAACAGATGCTGAAAGAGCTATTCTAAAATAAAATTCATAGTAAAATAATATTATACATTCGAAAGTATCTCTGTCTGGCCATTGGTTACGCTTCCGCGGCTGAAATACTGCACATTTTTAATGAAATTCGGCGCGGAAACACTTTGATTCTTAAATAAAGACATAGGCTTCTTTTCATCGGGTTGTGCGACTTACACGTGCGGAGATCGTAAGTACCATCATAAGTACCTAACTATATTTTGGTTTATTGTATTATCAACACTAATTGTACCCATTAATATAAGGTTCAAAGACATACTTTATGTTGATAGCCTACACAGTTAAATTAAAAAAAATTACAGTCAGAAGAACCGCGATAGAAGAAAAAACATATAATTTAGAATGTTTTTTGTAAAATTGAAGTGTACAATTAAAACTTCATAGTATTTAAACAAACACTATCAACATCCCATAAGAGTATCCCCTACCAAAAATTGCTCAACGCTGCTAAAGGAATTTTCACTTCAAAATTCTGTCTTTGTCCAATAACACGCTCGCCATCAAAACTAAAACTCACAATAATCTATTTACGAAACCATACAAACATTTAAAAGGAATAATTTGGGCATACAATACAGACTGATCAACGGGTAGGTCGTCGTCCTCTCAATGATAGTCTTTGACCTGAAAAGAACAACGATTTATTACATTGATTGACTACTATTTATAGGCATACAAATAAATTTTCTTAAATAAATAACACAAGTTCTTTAACAAATACGTTTTATCAAAAACTGATATTTCTATCTTTGAGATTTCAAACTATGATATAGCTGAACTTAATCTTTTATATTGAATGATTGTCAACAAACCCTCACAAACCACGTACTAAGGAATATCAAAGACTTACTAAAGCTTGAGAGACTTACCGTACTCTCCAAGGCACTGAGGGATATCAGTGTGTTAGAATTGGTCACCCATCCATATAGCTATAATTGCTTAACTTTACAATGAGTTAACATACCAAGAGCCCAATATGCTGATGCTATTCAAAATAAGAATACGTTAATTTATTTTTAAAGTTCATATACACGAGTATTTTAATTTGTGCCTGAACGAAATTCGTTCTGTCACAGATTTAAAAGTCAAAAATAATTCCTGATCGCGTTAATACTAAATAAAAAATGCATCATGTCATTTATTAAGCTAAACCCCAGCGGAGCTCACGTGGTGGGAAAAAATATGATGTATTTAAAAAAAGATGAAGTTCGAAAATGAAAAGTCAACTAAGAGAATTTGCGAAATTTACTGCGGGGCAAAGTGAGGTGATATGTGGAGTAAATTTGCGAAATTGCACTCTGAAAGGTTTATTAAAGGTTCAGATTGATTCTAAGTAGTTACATCATTACTTTCATTTTTTTATTATTTATTTTTAATGGTAATCCAAAAAAATATAAGGGAATAAATCGTGGTGAACTTTGCAAGTCGTAATTTTACCAAATATGTAGAATTTAGTTAAGAGAATCACAATCAATCAAATATCGTCGCATTAAAAGTCACATATGACATGTCTACTTATATCTAATCACATATATGTGATTCAGAATTTTCTTCGATTTTAATTAATTTAAACCTTTCATGTTATATCATACATTAAGAAAATGAATGCTTGAACAATAATCACGTATATTTTTTTCCATGTTATAAACCTTAAATGAGTCTCTTTATACATATTTTTACATATACAAAGACAACCAAGATGAAGTTGAAAATATATTCTTACCTCAAGTAATGCGATTTTTAATAACTCAAGTCATCCAATCTATCCCCGAAATTCTGTCCAGACACGTCCATTAAGCATCGACGCTTCGATAAATTGGAAATGTAATACGATTCCCCGAAATAATTCAATTTCCCCACGAAAGTCACCAAACGCTGCTGTAATGAGGAATTCGGCTGTCTCCTAAAAAAGAAAAGATTACCACCGGCCCACTGAGAACGTAATTGTTTCAAACGGATTATCTTTTTCTCGAATTGAAATTTTTACTTCGATATTTCCTTAATGCACTTTGGTCATCTGATGCTTTTTCATTGAATGATTAATAAATATAATTGGTCTAAAGATTTTCGTATGCGACAGCCAATCAAAAGGTCTCGAGTTCGAATCCCCGGTCGTCCCAAAAGTGTTATTGAGTTTTTCTGACAATATAAATGCTTAATAACAGCTCGGAGTTTGGCACTTGGGGTCTTAACCGCCATGCCTCGGAGAGCATATAAAGCTGTCGGTCGTGTACCTGATCTCTTTCCAGTCGTATTCTTTAACCATCACAGCACCAAGTGGAGTGCAATTAGAGAAGCCTATGTACAGCAGTGGACTGCGATAGGCTTAGAATATTGATAATTAAGAAGTTCCAGTGAATTTTGCTTATTTCTAAAAGCAAAAATATGATGTAATTCAGTTCCGATACAAGCTAAATCAAAGATAGGTAAACAAAAGCTTTAGTTATGTGTACCTACTCATAAAACAAGTGTTTTTTTTTTAAATAAGCTTTTATAACTTGTTAATAAAAAAAATTACTTAAAGCTCTTTCATTTGATACTCATATAGAGTGGGTTATTCAGAAATATTTACGATGCCATTTTATTAAGGCGGCCATTTTGAATTAATAATAATACCGATTATAAATAGTTGCATTGTCATAGGAACTATAGGTACATTTCAAATTTCAGCTCAATCGGAAACCGGACAATGGATGAAGTTTAACTTGCAAGATTTGATTATAGATAAACATGGGGACATTTGAAACTAATTAAACGTTTGTAAATAGTAGCCTTTTGGCATAACCGATTTTAAAGTGGAGTTCAGAAATGTTTTTATTCTCTGTGTCCATTGTCATTCGCTGAGGCTTAACATATATTGTAGTCCTTAAAGGCCTATTAGATTCGATTACCAAGTTTACCTCCTCAAAAGAATGAAAATATAATAAAATTTTCAAATAACAAGCAGAAATGTGATGCACAGACATATTAAAGTTGTGACGCATTCTCTGCTCTACTGAAGAATACACACGAACCGTTTATGCACATTTCTACACATACAGAGTCTTTCATTTGTGCGGACACAAACGAAGATTGGAATATCTATCGAAGAACATTACGTCGTGAATATCACAAACACCATTTTATCGTTTATATTATTAAAAAGATTTCAGCACTACGTATGCAAGAGCTGAACGGATATTTTATGTACTAACACAATTTTACCTACAAAGGGTTAGGCAGAGTGATGTTTTTAACCATTGTTTTATATGCCATGATAATATCTCACTCCCATAAAACAAACAAAACTCTCGGTTACTACTTGGTGGTTATATCGGATTCGAACCAACCATAACCCGCTCGCCATCTCATGTACTAGAGCCATGCTGAATTTAGCACGAACGTGTCGACTCAACTGGGTTGGCAGTTCTACCGTCTCACAGAAGACCGACCTAAAATAACATCTTTTGTTTTTTATGTAATATGTGGGAAACGAGCAGACGTATCGCCTGATGGTAAGCGATTACTGCCGTGGACAACCGCAACACCAGAGGCGTCACAAGTGCGTTGCCGGCCTTAGGGGATGGGGAGGGGGATAAAGGGAGGGTTGGATTATGGGCCTCCGGTATCCTCACCCACTCGGTGAAACACACCGCAGACGCTGTTTCACACCGGTTTTCTGTAAGGCCGTGGTATCACTTCGGTCGAACCGGCCCATGCATGCCAAAGCGTGGCTCTCCCACGGTTGTCGTGTTTCGTTGTTAAGTGCGAGACCAGATGCCTGATGTTACAGAAGCATTTCAATATATGTATCATATGAAGCAGTATAGTATGAAAATCACCAGTAGTATCTCTTGGATTCTGCTCATGCTTTTCCTCAAGCTGAGAAGAATAAATTTGAGAATAACATACATAAACGATCATGAAACCTCGACATACCTCGGAATATCAATGACTTACAGATAGCTGACCCTTTATGTGGGAATCAGGTGGTTCAAATTCAAGACTATTTATTCTATTAGCCATAGATCGAACAAAATGGCGTGAAATTGGAGAGGCCTATGTCCAGCAGTGGACTGCGATAGGCTGATGATGATGATGATGATGATTCAATTAAGGCTCTAAGTAATATTTATGAACGTTCAGTTGAAACTACAGTTTTAAATTACTGAGTGACAGTAACAGACGCCACAGTATGTACTGTTTGTCAAGGTAAATTTGGTGAAAATACTAAATTCTACTGCCGACTTTTGTCAATCTATAACTTCCAGTTTCCAAAGCACATAAAGCCGCATAAAGAAGAATACTGGCAAAGAAACTAATAAGTCTGATATTCAGGTACAATAGAGTACAATAATACAATATACTTGAAAGGTAAACAGTATGCAAGCTGTTGCCATCTGAAATTCATTTTATTAAATTGCTGCAAAAGCTAACGTACCAACAAAAAAAAACACTCAGTGATGCCGTTGAAGGTTTCAACCTATCAAGCATAGAAATCTTTGAAGGTGCACACCTACTTACCCATTTGTTATTTTGTTTTATAAAATCTAACAGACGGACGGTTCACATATTCCTCAAACCCAAAGGGAGGATCCTCCGACGAGGCGAGGTGATCATGCCTGGCGGGCCACCACCCAACTGTTGATGTTGGGAAGTTGTACATATGTTAATCGACACGAAAGTTTTTATTGCGCGATTTAGGATTGGTAGTTTCTTAGTTTGCTTCGTTATTCCGTTGTTCGACGTATCTTCGGTAGACGGCGCTGTAGTCTGTTTCTGTTGTTGTTCTGTATGTGGAAGTCGCCACAAGACTCTGTAGTGATTAAAAACAAACTCGAAATAATTTCTTCATCAGATCATCTCGCATAGTTTAGTTTTATAGTTATAGATAAAATAAGAAGTCAAAGTTTTATCATAGTATCACTAAAGATACCTTTCTAAATCGTGAGTGTCGTTTTACAATACTTCTCAAACCAGATGCCCAATCCCGTGAACATTGCAACTCAACGTTCCGTTCAACGCATTACACTAATTGATTTGGAATAAAAAATGGCGATCGCCTGTAAGCCAGCACTTCGTTTAATGAAACGTTGACAGATTGGTGGCTATACGGACAAAATAGCATTTTCTATAGAAAATTTAAACATTGAGCTTGTTTTTTTTTGTTATGGAATAGAGGGCAAACGAGTAGACGTATCGCCTGATAATAAGCGATCACCGCCGCCCATTGAAACCCGCAACACCAGAGGCGTCACAAGTGCGTTGCTGGCTTTTGGGGAATGGAAAGGGGGAGAGGGAGTGGGGTATTGGCCTCCGGTATCCTCACTCATTCGGTGAAATACAGAACAAGCACTGTTACACAGCGGTTTTCTGTGAATCCGCGGATCACTTTAGTCGAATCGGCCCATTCATGACGAAGTGTGGCTCTCTCACGGTGTGACATTTTCCATAAAATACTATATGCAGCATATTACAGACTAACATTAAAATGGATAAAAAATCTAGATCGGCTTATAAATAACGGAGTTCTGAGGCTCGAAAAATAAAAAACGACCGTTGAATTGACAACTGGAGGATAAATATAATCCATATAAATTGTTTACGGATATTAACACAATCATGATTCTTATTCAATCTTTCACATTCACATTCACTTCTTTAAAATATAGCTTTATACCTGAGATAATTGTTACTTGGGTCATATTAGAATCAGGTATATTTAATGTTTGATTATTACTAAAAATTTATAATGTATTGCAATTTCTTTGTGATAAATACGCATGTAAATATGAATATGACTGAAAGTAAAATCGCTTAATCAAAGTTACTTCGCTGATTTTACAGCTATCTGACCACCACTCAGGGATTCTGCTAATGCTTTCCAACAGGCAAGGTAGAGTCACTTTGGCAGGCTCATAAATAAAAAAACTGACACAGAGATTAAGCTAACGGTAGTAAGTAGTCTGCTAAGACTGCGATGCTACTTGGTTGAACTTCAGATAATTCAAAAAAATGTACTTAGTACAAATTATGAAGGCAGTGATTTAAAAAATTGTAATGATAGTTATAATTCAAAGGTTAGTATCTTAAGCAATAACCAATGAACAGTGCACGCGATTTTATTGAGACCACAACGAAATGAAAGGGAACAGCTGCAAACAGTTGTTTTCTTTTATTCCACGCCAACTACAAACACGCTACCCTATTTACATACAGGCAGGGTAACCGCACCAAATGTTTGCCATAACGTTAATCCAATCCAGCGAATCGCGATGCTATTTAATTCGAGTGGGAAATTAGATTCGGATTCGTGCGGCATGTTTGATTTGAATTACTTGCGCGAGACGCAAACGACACGGCTCCAATTTGTGGTGTCGCGGCTCTAGTTTGATGTTCGTTTATTTTTTATGGCTGCTGTATCGAAATTTATTGCGTCACAATTCTTAACTTTGACATTAAGTGTGTTTAGTAGTTTTCTTGCTTATGGTATTGGTTGCAAAATATTTAGTCTCCTTTTTAATGACGTATACAAAAATGGAGAAGACTTATTTCAGCTGTCTAAGCCAACGCCAATGATTTACGCAAAATTACGCCTGAATAATCTTACAAAATTATCATTTTAATAAAATGTACAGGAAATGTATATAAAATCCAATGTTATATTTATTCCATTGAAAAAATCTGTACCACTGGTACTTCGGAGTATTTGTTCTCAACAAACAATTAATTTATATTCAAATTAAAACGAAAACAATCTTGTCGTTGAGGTGGGACCAAAAATTTTAACGGCTCGTTAACTCACGTTCGGTTGGGCAACTTTGGGTGGTTCACCCTTAGCGCTAATCACGACTCTGTGGGGTGAGCGCGCCAACTTTCGGACAGTGTTAAGACGTGATCGCGTGACAGGTGCGACGCGTGCTCGTAATTAACATTTTGATTTAAATTTGGAATTCAGTTCGGTGGTTATTTGCATTCGGATTTAGAATTATAAATCAAGATGGCGGATTGTGTAATTAACTCACTAATTATAGTCGTTTAGCTTGTCGATGTTATCGTTTTATGTTTTATGGAATTCTTTGATAAACATTTTCTTGAGAGCTCAACTTGATACATTAATAATACTAATTAGTTTAAAGATGTGGATTAAAAGAAGCAGCCTTTGATCTTTCAAGTTTCAAATCTCGACGATATGAATTCTTTTTTTTTTATCCATATCTCTTCGACTTTGCCACATTTCACTAAGCGCACTGATGTCCTTTTCTTAAATATGAGTTTCAATTCGTTAAGTTAATAGAGAGTTTATTGCCACGTCGATAAGGTTCACAACACCAAAATGATTAATTCTCCTCACAGTTATGATTTTCACAACAGCGAATAAAATAAAACCATACCTTTACGTTAGATATTCAGTGATAAAACGTAAGATACGCTTCCATTAGACCTCAATAAGACTGCGATAAGGCCTCGCCTTACCTATTAAGGTCACTCGCGGTCGGTATTAGGCTATTTCTGATCATTCGGGCCCACTTTACGCAATAACATTTAGATAACGAGTGATTGGACAAAAATCTCGGATATTTTTAGGCCTGAAGGATTTATTAAGGTAACGATAACAATTTGGGTGATACCCGCTTTTATTGTGAAATTAAGTGGCTGTTTTAGAAATACCCATAAAGACAAAAATGTTTGGATTGATCACTTTACAATTTGCGATAATCGCATGTATCTTGACTTGGAAACAAAAGTTAAATAATTTAAAGAAATATCATTTATTGAAGTGTTTCAAGCGTTTTTTTTCAATCTACTTCTGTCACTCTTATCTTACGAAAATACTTTAGAGTGCGCAAAAAATTGAAAAAGAGCTAAAAAGGCATCATTTAAAAGTTGTCAATGTAGTTATTTATCTTATATTGTTTGGAGTCCTTAAAATATACTTTGGTGTCTGTGACAGATGGTTATCATTCTTTATACGTCTGTTTTATGATAAATCAAGTACAATATCCTACTAATATTATAAACACGAAAGTTTGTAAGTATGGATGGATGTTTGTTACTCTTTCACGTAAAAACTGCTGAATGGATTTTAACGAAACTCTACAGGAATATAGCTTATATATTAGCATAACACATAGGGTACAATTTCTAAAGATATCACACAATATGTTTGTACCGCGGGTAATAACGCGGGGCTCAGCTAGTATATTACAAAATAAAAAAATCACACCTTAAATGTACCTGGTAAGTTTTTAAATGACACCGGTGATTATCAAAGAATAAAAGCTACATTTTAAAGAATGTATATTTTCCTATATAATTACGCCTAACTGCCGCTGCTAAACAATTACGATCTAAATACCCATCTTCTCTTGCTGAAAAATCTTTTTTGACTCAATTATTTTCAACAACATAATATTTTTTTCAGGAAAACCGACAACATGGCCGCCAAAATGGACGGCACACAAATATTTTCTCGGGTCAGATCCGATATGTCACGATACCAACTTCAATCATTAACTACTCCTGCCTAACACTTTTTCCAAAAACTTTTTCAATCAAACAACACCAGACGGCAATTTATTATCCTTTGACGCCATTTTTGTTCGTTCTTAGACATTTTGTATGTATTCAATGAATGAAATAGGTCAAACAAATGTTTTGATCTCAAGTGGAATTGAAATATAAAATTTTACTTTTATGTAACTTTTAAATAAGTTGATGCTATAGACACAAACATGGAAAATTAGAAATATTTCAATCTTACCTCTCAAATTCTTTTAAAATCTACAAAATCAATTAAGTGATTTTTAGATTTTTAACCTACTCGCCTCTGATAATTGACATCTCAGACATCTCTCACACTCATGAAATTACTATCTATCTCATTTTATCTCTTGCCGAGGTTAGTAGTTAAACTATAGTAAACGAAACATACTTACACTCTATGTTTTAATTCAATTCAAATCTACTACACGGTTCAAGAATTCACGAGAGAGTAATAGCTCCATAATAAACGAACTATCCACTTACCAAATTCAGTTCGGAACAAACTATTTACTAGCTATTGTTAACAAGTTGGGAACAAAAGTAATTTGCATTAACTGGGTGGCCAGTGTAAGGAGTTATGCATTAGGAGCTTGGACCTAATTGCTTGTGGACGCCATAACGGATATGGGGTATTAGAGATGTGGGACAGTCGGTCGGAATTTGAGTATATTGAAATCGGTTTGCGCTGGAAAAGTAATTATGGTTATAATCCTGTTTAGAAAGGGGAGGAAATGGAGAGATTGCCACTCAAATCAGGGTCATTACGCAAACTGATATGATCCATCTACATGGTAATTTTAAGATATATATGTATACTAATTGACCCTCGCAAGTTTCTCTGCTTCTGCTCCTATTGGTCTAAGCGTGATTGTAACTTTCCTATCTCAGGTACCACGTCCACATAAATAAAGTGTGACACGAGAATTATGTGTAATAGATCTGGCAAAGATAATACCTGGTTACGTTTACATGTATGTGTAATTTCTGTATAATATTATACATTTACAATTGTGTGTAAATTGCAAGTAGCTAGTAGTAGTTTCAGTCATACATTTAAAATATGCTGTTGTTTTAAATTCTGCATTATTGGTTTCAGTTTTTCTAGTAATATTTAATTAAAATTCTTATATTTTGTACTACTGACTAAGTATTTCGATTGCTGTACATGTTTTCTATAATGTCATATTTTAGGCAATGCTGCTTTATAATTATTTTTAAATAGATACCAAATGTAGATAAAACCAGCTTTTATTTAAGAAGTCTTTTACATACTTTAACATTTTTGAATTTTTACTTGAATTTTCTGAATAGTAACATAATAATATAGTTTTACATTGACTGATAACAAAACAAAATAGCATAGTTATTGATAAACTATTCCATCAAAAGCGCAAAAGTTTTCAAGTTAAAACATTTTAACTCCATAAACGACAGGCTAATTTCCTTTCAGGATGTTATCCTACAATTTGAATATCACTATAAAAACATCTAACTACGCCCAAAGCACCCTGTTACAACACAGGGCTCATAAAAGTGAACAAAATCTAAGACAAACAAGCGAAAGTTAGCGGCTCAGTCTTAAAAGACAAAGTTAGGCAGTAAAATTTTATGTATACAACTCTATCCGGAGGCAATTTGTGAACCTGCCATAAATACTGCATAGTAAATAACTCCTTAATTTTATATTCCTTAACATTTCCCGCGACTTATATACAAGTATCATCAAACCAATGCCACGTAACGTAATTTGATTCACTTTGACGTATAAAATGTTACAAGCCTTAAAAAAACATAAAAAAAACAATTGGTTAACTTAATTTTATAACTTTGTTTGAAAACCTGTATTTTAATTGTGTGCAGTGTTTTGCAAATAAAGTATCATTAATATTATTAGTAGTTTTAAAACATATTTCGATATTGCCAATAAAAATTTTACGTATGCCCTTGTTGTGTCTTTGTGATTCGCGTTTCATGATGTAATAATTATTTTCATGGAAAGTTAACGCGATCACTTATTTAAAGGTATCAGGTACCTCTAATTTGCCTAACTTTTCGACCAGGTTGCACTGGCCGTGGTCACAGGCTGACTGGTTCAGCGGCGCACGCCCTCCGTGGTCGAATCCGTGAAGTAGAAGGTTCTTCTAGCCCATATATGATACCTTTAAAGAAGTGATCGTATTAATTCCGGAGAAAATAATTGTTACATGTTACATTATGTCCTTTCTCAAGAATCACAGTATTTCCATGCCAAATTACAGTGATATCCAGTGCTTTAGCCGTGGAAACGTAACAGACAGAAAGAGTTATATTCAAATTTATAATATAAGTATGAGTTTGTTTTTACCACGTGAATGAGTTTATCTGAGCAACAAGCAATAACTTTCTGCAACTAAACATTAAAAAGAAAAACAATATTATCAAAAATGAGTATTGAAAATTCCATAAAAAATAATAATCTCTACAGCAAAAAGAAGTTGATTCGTTTGACATACAAAATCAAGTCAACAAAACATTTTCACGGATCGCAACAAAATAAATCAATAGAAGTTATAGAATTCTAGCCGTGTTGGTTACAATACTACTATATAATGAATAATGATGGGAGATGGGAGACCCACGCTTTGGCATGAATGGGCCGGCTCGACCGGAGTAATACCACGGTCTTACAGAAAACCGATGTGAAACAGCGCTTACGCTGTGTTTCATCGAGTGAGTGAGGATACCGGAGGCCCAACCCCCAAAAAATTCAAGCCCCCCTATCCTCCTCCCCATCCCCCAAAGGCCGGCAACGCACTTGTGACACCTCTGGTGTTACGGGTGTCCATGGGCGACGGTAATCGCTTACCATTAGGCGATACGTCTGCTCGTTTGCCCCTTATACAATAAAAAAAAAACAAAAATGTCGTCATTGAAAAATCCCAAAAATTACATTTATACTACCAAATTAATGCATACTTCTTACAACATTAATATGGGTGCTAAACGGATGAATACAGTACTCTCTGCACAACTTATTGAACATCTGCAATGTGCAAACTAGTAAATCCCAAACTATTACAGAGATTTCCCTCTTCTACTAAATATCTCATGTTAATCGCTCAGAGCTTACTGTAATTATGTCGATGTTGTAAGCTATCAGTTAATTGTGTAGATTTATGTGTGACAAGCGACAACCTACACGACATCTTACCTAAATCAATTGGCAACACCGTATATACCACAGATACCACACAACACGAAGATACATTGGGGTTGCCAAGATTTGTTCCATACTGAATATACTTAGTTTACTGTAAAAGTAATTAAAAATCATCAGTAAATCTATAACATCTTTTTCATCTGATACCTGACTATACCCTTTTAATTAATAGTAATACAAACAAATTAGATACACAAATTAGATAACTCAATTAAACTAAAATATTATTTGCTGCCTCTGTGGCATGAATGCGACTGCTGTGCTTGAAGTCTCGGGTTCGATTCCTGGGTTGGACCAAATTTTTCTTCAAATATTTGTTTCGGAATTTGGGTGGTATCTATGTATAATATGTATTTAATTACAAAAAATGAGTATAATTGTATTTATATCAGCTCTCTAGTACCCATAACACAAGCTCTGCTTAGCTAGGGACTAGATGGCGATGTGTAAGATGTCCGAAATATTTATTTATTATTTTTATTTATTTTATAATTATATATTTTTATATTCTTATACAATTATTTGTCTTCAGTGGTATCTGTATAATAGTGGTATATATATATAATATCAGTATATCTAATAAAATACATCAAGACCCTCGGGCAGACACTAGGCCTAATTCCCACTCAAAAACATCTCCGTTATCTTGTCTATAATTATGCTAAAATGTGAATCCTACGTTCTGGTGACAACAAAGATAAAATTGTATGAATTATACATTTTTGATGATAAATTAAGCAATACTTTTCTCTTTATTTTTCTTAAAATATTTTATCTTTTTCGTCGTCGCCTCTTTCTCTGAACTTGAGCATGTGTCACACAAGTACCTTCTATTCTTAACCAGTAAAAAGTCAAGATGTTAAAAAAAACTTACTTTATTCTTAAATAAATAGTGACCTTATTGTATAGTTATAATGTTCATACTCGCGTATCTTACCTTAAATACCTATGTAAGACCTGGTTTATTATTCTGTCAGATTATCCACGTCACATCTTACCTTCTTTTAACAAAAGCCACATATTGTTCTGATAATCTTGTCAGTGTAATTCAGAGGTGTTCACATAATTTGAACAGATGTATTTTAACATATTTTGTTCATAAATAAAGAAGTCTGGAGTAATTAAAACAACCCGGCAGCGCTGTTATCGAACAGCCCCATCGCATATTTTTTACTCAACCCCGATAACAAAATGTCCGTTTATTTCTATGTTTATATTCCACAATCTTTTTATTTTATCTCTTCTTGAATTAAATTATTTATTTTGACATAGGTAGAGGTTGGATGTTGTCTGATAAATAAATTATCTTTATTACTCTGTGTGTATCCATACAAATAAAAGTAAGGTGCCTGTTTGTAATTTCATCATGTGAAAGTAATATACGGTAGTTACACCACAAATCAACTTTAAATTTTTTTGTCTGTCTGTCTGTTTGTTACGGGATCCTCAGAAACGGCTTCACTGATTCTACGATACTTTCACTGAGAGATAGCTGATGATATAATGAGTAAATTTTTTAACCACATCAACCGAGAGATCGAGTAATACCGCAGGGCTCTGCTAGTATGAAATAATGTTAGAATTCATTTCATTTCAGTTGACTTCGAAAAGTTTATTGGACGTTTATCGATTGATGAACCCGGCTTTGATAGGTTATCCACCTTTGTGGCAGAGGTGCTTAACCTTTTGTTCGGCACGGGTTCATTATCGGAAATACTTGCTCCCAAATAAGAATTAAGAGTTGATAAGGATCTTTTGATTGGTTGTAAGAAAATGTCATGAAATTAGCTTGCCTGAATAAAATTAAACTATGAAAAATATATTCATGAAACGATAATTATATTATATATTTACCTATTGAACTTAATTGAAATATACCAATTAATTTCAAATATGCGCGTTCTTGACAAAAGGACAAAAATTGAAACAAAATGGATGCGGTAATTTGGAAGAGAAATGTTTTAGCGCATATAAAAGTTCTCTACCGGAATCATACCACAGGCTCACAAATAAAGGAGTTCTTCCTCTCGTTGTTGAGTGAAGAAGACCCAACCCCCTTCTTAATTCATCAATAAAAGCTGATCAAATGTGGTATTCAAGATTATTTAAGTACATATATTAAGAATCGGCAATATCATTATCAAAAAAAAAATCAATCAATCAACAACCCACAATGTCCCACACACGGACTCGGGTCTCCTCCTAAAAAAATCAAAAGCCATAACTCAACAAGACTATTACCGTATGTCACCCGGATTGTTATCAAGAATCTATTGACATTTCATTTATTAAAATCGGCTTAGTAGTTTAAATGCTAAGTTAGAATATATAAACATGCATAGACTGCAAGAAAATATGACATTTCTTATCTTCGGTAAAAAAATTGTCACAAGACGATAAACGTTTTCAAATACATTAAATACGTGCCTAAATAAACAGAGACCCATGTATCAACAATGAAATGATTCTCAGCAAGGGTACTACATTAATGCAACCCGTTCACGACTTCAGCGAGAATTTATTGAGGAAATGAGTTCGTGGGCTTCCTTCACCAGATGTTATATAAACGAAATATGAACTTGTAAATAAATATCTGAACACTTTTAGAAGAAAAATATTTTTGCCAGGATTTATGCTCCGGCCAGCGGTTATTTGTTGATTGGTGTTGTTGCTATGGGCAGAAATGTTTTGAATTTTGGAGTTAGGTTTTTCAGATGTTCTGAACAGTACAGAAACATGTGTTTTTGCATTGCTCTGTTGAAATTTATTCACATTTCAAATTTAAAACTGACATATGACTTTTTTGTTTTTCTGTCTCTCTGACCAAACAAGGTGGTTTTTGGCATCAATTGGTGTAAGTTAGTTGCAAATATTATACTATTGCATGTATTCATTATATAGTATTGCAATTGGCACGATATATATTTATATGATGATCTTAGACATCATATATACGTAATATCTAAGATAAATATGCAACCTTACAGTTTTAACTTCCTGCAACATCAGCCTATCGCGGTCTAAACATAGTGTTTTCAATTAAACAATTAAAATATTAAAACACATCAATTCACATTGACTTCGATCCTTCTATATCTCTGAAATTGCCTTAAAGCCAAGCCTTAAATGCTTGGACCTCAGAAATATATTCAACAATACATCTCATATTGATTAAGCACAGCTTGATATACTGTGTTTTCAATTAAACAATTAAAATATTAAAACACATCAATTCACATTGACTTCGATCCTTCTATATCTCTGAAATTGCCTTAAAGCCAAGCCTTAAATGCTTGGACCTCAGAAATATATTCAACAATACATCTCATATTGATTAAGCACAGCTTGATATACTTTGCGAAATTTCTGAAAGAAAATTAATATTTTTTAAATAATACCCTTAAGTTTTGGCTAGCCCTGAACGGTTCAAAAACATAATATTTTCAGACACTTTACCGAAACTTGATTGAGGCTACACCGAATTATAAATTAGTAATCATACTCTTAACGCATTTCATTGGCTTGAATACTTCAGTCCATTTTAATAATACATTTGCTGCAATTAACTTGCGATACCACATTCTAGATAAATATCCGAATTCCAATTATAATCTGACGTCCAGAAAATATGACATCTTTACTTAAAGATCCTAACAATTAGAATACCGTAAGTTAAAAGCTTTATTACACTTAAACTATCTACGTGGTATCCTAATCAAGTGCCATAGCTTAACACATAGCCGCATATTATTGCCGATAATGTTCCATTAATTATGTAGGCAATGTGGATATCAAAGTACATACTTACGAGTAAATCGTAAATGAACTGCTAATGAACATATTCAGTCTTAGTGGATATAATACTTAATAAAGTAGGAAAATATGTGCTGTTTTCTTTTTTTTGAAATTGGAATAAGTGAGCAGGTAAATCAACTGTTAATAACATATAATAATAAATATTTCGGACATAACGCCATCTAGCAGCAAAGCAGAGCTTACATTACGGGTACTAGACAAGTGATATTAATATAAATATACTTTTTTGTAAGTTCATACATATTATACATAGAAAACACCCAAACTCCGAAACCATTATTTGTAGATCACCCAAACTTTGATCCGACCTTGAATTTGAACATGAGACCTCAAGCAGTCGCATTCATTTCCACTTCGCCACCGAGGCAATTAAGAAGTCTCTCACCACTCATGGATGCCTTGGAACTCAAAAGACATAAGTGCGTTGTAGGAATTTCTTCGGTGGCCACTTATTAATTTCTAAGATTTGTATACTTAGTTATAATAAATCTTTAAACAAGAAATCGTACTTAAATATGAACATATGTACGTAAAATTTTCATACCAGCTCTTTTAATTAAGTGAAATTTCCCAGGGTCACACTCACAATTAGAGAAATTCAACGATACCGCAAACTCCTAAATTCATCTAACCGTAAAGTTACAGAGCTTGTCAAAAAGTACACATACATACACCTAAAAGTTACTCCAGATTTTTTTAAAGCTACATAATTGGCAGTGCAGCGTAAATAATATCCGTAAGTCACCAGTCCCCAACCCGCATTTGGCCAGCGTGGGGACGTATGGCCTTAACCCTCTCCTGACAGGAAACCAGAACACAACAGTGGATTGTTGATGAAACATATTAAAACGCAAACTTTTTAGACCGTAACCATCATCTTATACCAGTTACAACAACCTGCACAATTGTAAAACACAACACATTGTAAATAAAATGAAAAATTCCAGCTACCCCCGCTGAGGACCTCAGCACCCTGCTAAGAGCCTCATTTAGGTGAAGTATAACCCAATAAATAGTGGACGTCTCCGACGGGCGGTTCACATTTTTCAACTTAGTGAGCCTTTATATTTTAGAAAGTAAGGCAACAACACTTGTGAGTTGCAGCATGTGTTACATACATGTATTATTTAAGTTTCATTGTCTTCTTTGTTTTATTTTTGAACCGGTGATGTAAGTTTTGAACAAAGTTTAACCGGAGTTTAGTTTTAAAGCCGTACTTTAAATTGTGTTTTGTTACTAACGAATAGACAGTGAGCAATGAGTTTATTTTTCCGTTTGTTTTTATGTTTCACAAATCAAGCTCACAAACTTTAGCTAATACAGTAAATTAAGTAATATTTCTAGCTAAAAAAGGCTTATAAATATGCCTATGTTTTTGTTTACCACGTCAAATCTAGCTATATTCTATTTTTGCTCCTCATCATATTTCTACATCACCTAAAAGTTGACTGGCAAAGAATCCTTCTGAATAGGTTGTTTGACTTTGTACAAGAAGTGCGTTTGTTACGATTATTATTCACACTATTCGATGTATGACTTATTCGATTCGTAAGATTATACAATAATCGGAAACTGTATCGGAACGACGTTCGGTATTTGAACGTGACAGCTCTTGGACAATGACAATGTTACCAACTGCTACGTTTGCATTCTACAGTTACACTAGGGATGCCAGTTTAGTTTTTCTGTTAAATATAAGTTTATAACTGACAAGATAAAAACGTGATGCTTTTTTATTTCAACAATTTCTAATAGGTTTTGTCAAGTTTTTTTTTTGTGGGGGGATAACGCTGCAGCACTATCTCACATAATGTAGAAGTATCAAGAAGGCAGTTATCCTCCAATCAATATCACTCCCTGTAATATATAGTGACCTGAAAAGATCTGCTTAGCTTTTGGGATGATCTGGGATAGTTGGAGTAACGCTTCAAGTTTTCATGCATAAGTTCGCTTAGTTTGAAACTAGATGGCATTATGTGTCAGATATTTGAAAATATTATTATTATATGGTTAATTATCTTCTTTTCCGACACTGTTGTTTTTTTTTTTATTAGTTTCGCATACTATTGCTCCTAAAGTATACGTATCTGACAGTGAATAGTCATCTCATTTTGGTTTATAGTTTTATTATTTATAAAACAAATAAAGAAAATGGACAAGATATGACATTGAAATGCTGACTTCAAGGTAGGGGTAAGGCAAACTTCCTTTCAATTTGAATAAAAAACCCAAATAAAAATATATGTGCTTATTGCACTTTTGTTAAATAAACCACTCAATTTACTATTATAGTGATTTCTCGCCATTTTTCCTACAACTAACATCCCTGACAACCAGTTTTCAAAGTTGGTAATACTAGTCACCACTAGTGAGGGACGGAGCGAGAATGAAATATCTTAACTGACGTTGTTTAATTTCGAACGTGTTTGAAATCTGTCAGGCCACATGTGCTACTCCTCCGTTTATTACTAGCATCTGACGTAGATGTAAAATCTGCATTCATCCAACTTGAATGCTGTAGTATTTATTAAAATAATTTGACATTTAAATTCTACATGTTGTTTGTTAGTGGCTGCCTCGGTGGCGCAGTGGCAGTGTATGCGACTGCTGTGGTTGAAGTCTCGGATTCGGATTACCGGATCGGATCAAATGTTTATATGATCTGCAAATATTTGTTTCGGAGTTTGAATGTTTTCTATTTATAATATTTATGTATTTACGAAAAAGTATTTATATCAGTTCTCTAGTATCCATAATCCAAGATATGTTTAGTTTGGGACTAGATTTTTTTTATTTTTCTAGATTTATATTTACTAAGTGATACTATACTAATACTTATTTATCATTTTTGTTATTATTAGCGTTAAATTTATTTTCATAAGAGTTTTGCAACTTAATAAAATATAATGATTAGTTTAAAATTATTCGTTAGTCTATACCCATCTCATAGAGCTATTTAGGCATTTTTATGGCGCTAGAACAGAGTGCACATAATCACTAACCGTGCAAAGGCGTAATATAACTGCGCTTAATTAAAAAAAAAATCAAAGGCATTTTAGTCAAGTAAGTTTCAATGTTCTCATAAGCCATTCTTGTAGAATAGCGATGTAATTAATTACCATTTACTCTCGATATCGCTAAATCATTTGCTGTCATAATATAATATATAAGAAACCATTTTTATTATTAATACCAACATACTCCACATGTACAATTTTTTATCATAGCACGTGCATAATAAGGTTCAAAGTTGAAAGACTTATATGAAACCCACCCGCTTACTTTGAGAATTTGAGGGAAATCGTCTCACAGTAATGCATCTCAAACAAGGCAAACGATTTGTCTGATTTGACGCACAAAGGAATTTAAAGTTCCGCTCCACTACGCCAATTTACCCGTGGCTCATGCTTTAAGAGAAATTCAAACGGATGGATTGTAACATAATACAATGGTATTGAGAGCTTTTAAAAATGTTGCTAAACAAAATGGGATTTTTAGGATGTTATTTTATTGTTTTTGGAACTGCCTCGTTGGTGCAATGATAGTATAGGCGACGGTTATGTATGAGATCTCGTGTTCGATTCCCGGGTTGGACCAAATGTTTGTATGATCTGTAAATATTCCTTAAGGTGTTTTCTATGTTTAATATGTATTTTTTCTTTAGAAAAAAAGTATTTATGTATATATATATCAGTAGTCTAGTACCTATGGGTATGTGTTATGACACAAGTTTAACTTAGTTTGGGACTAGATAGCGTTGTGTGCTAGATGTCCAAAAATAAAATGAAATGGTTTTCAAATGGAAGAAGAATCTCTTTTTTATGAGTATACCGTTTTATACCTGATTTTGAATAAAAATCGCAGCATTACCGGCCTTTACGAGTATCTCCACCCTGCTTACTTCACTCCCTTCTTCACATTTCTCCTCTTAAAGCTAGTTGAAAAAAATCCAAACATGATACACGACGCAAAGAGCCCCCAGACACAGAACAACAATTTATGGATCACACAAAGTGTTGTCCTATGTAAGATTTGAAACAGCAATGTGTGGCGCAGTAGAAAACCTCGAGGCGACCGCTTAAGGCACTGTGGCATCCGTGCAGTCAAATTCCATTCTCACTTGCCAGGCTATGAGCACTGTTATCCGTCTAAAATCAGTGGGCAGTCAGAATTAAGTCAACAAGCACGTCAACTTAAATTTAAAACACTTTGAAGAATTATACGCTTGAAACACTATATAGAGAGAAACAAAACTGCTACATCTTATGCTTAGTTTAACACCGTATACACTTGTAAACTTACCCTCCAAGGAAGGATGAAACTAAGCCAATGTTTGCGTAAATTTTCATCGGGATTAGGAACGACATCGTTTGTCATAACTTCCTTTGAGACCTAGCCTCGGATATACTTTAGAGTTTCCTCGGAAAACACGCGATTTATGAGAGGCAAATTGGTTCGTTTGAAATAGTAGTGTTATAATTTATGGTGATTTTTGGGGTTTTACTGAAGTAGAGCATGTGACATTCAACACGCTTTTGTTCTAGTTATATTTTGTTCTGTAAGGTAAAACTTTAATGCACTTTGCAACTTACCGTGGGAGAGCCACGCTACGGAACGAATGGGCCAGCTCGATCTCAGTGATACCACAGCCTTACGGAAGACTGGAGTGAAACAGCGCTTGCGCTGTGTTTCACTGAGTGAAACAGTGAGGGTCCTTGAGGCCCATACCCAAATCCCTCCCCATCCCTCTCTCTTTATCCCTCAACGTCCAGCAACGACATCACAAGTGTGGTGCCTCTGGTGTTGCAGGTGTCCATGGGCGGTGGTAATCGCCTATTATCAGGTCTGCTCATTTGCCCCACATTCCATAAAAAATGCAATACTAATTTCAAGGAATACAATAATGTCAGTCTTGTACGATTACGATAAATCTTTGTTCCCTAAAATAAATGTAAGTCCAGAAAAGCAGGTTATCAATTATTGTTTAATAAGCTCAAAGCAGTAAGGTTTCCTTGGCTTCCGTTTATATCATCTGATCGAAAACATGTCCACATCACATCATGACAATAATTTTAGGCTCCTTTTTTTAGTTCAATCAGTAATGACTCACAGAATGAGTTTTGTTTATACATTTCTTAAGGTAAATTGCTCAATCTTCTTTTGCCTGTAGATTATAAGTTAGTTACATAGAATAACAAATTAATCATAGACAAAATATAATGGCTCTTGTGACTTGTGAATTTCTCTGATAGGATTGCCAAAAACTGTTGTTTCTGTCATCAAATATAATAAAAAACTCGGTAGTATAGCAAAACTACCTTTTTTATTATATTATATAAATAAATATTTCAGAAATCTAACACTCAACGCATCTAGTACCAAGCTAAGCAGACTTTATGTTATGGGTACTAGCCAATTGATATAAATATATGTATACCTTTTTTGTAAATACATACAAATATAGAAATAGCCAAACACCGAAACAAATATTTGCTGATCGTACAAAAATTGACTTCGACAGCAATAATTGAAACATTGAATCGAAGACCCGAGACCTCAAGCACAGCAGTCATATCCGCTACCACTACGCCACCATGCTAGAATTAATTATTATTATCAAATAAATATTGATCTACTTCATGCAAATTGTTCACGTTTATTGCCATACTATGGAATAGAAACACCAATCTTAATAAGTCATCCATCCGTTCCGCGATCCTAAAAAGGGCTCTTCATCTCTTAAGGGTATAGAAATACCAACATCAATATTTCCAGAAACACCTCTCTAATCCCTTAATTTTTCAAAAAGAAACTTCCCTACAATTTTAATAAAAGAACACCCGCTTTTAAAAATTCACACACAACATTCAATAACTCCTCTAAGTCTATTAGAAAGTGACGGTTATATAAAGCCTCCGGGGGCACGTTTATAAACATCAATCGGGTGGCGAAGGGTTAATCCCTCGGCACAAAAGACATATTAAGACGTATCTACACGTCAGGGCCAAATCTTTGGCAATCAATCAAGTGGGTACGTTCTCGGGTTCAAATACTCGGGTTTTAGAAACAGTCCTATTGTCTCTGGTTTATTTACATAGCTATTGTAATAAGGTTTGCATAGTTAATAGCCAATTGGTCGTGGATTCCTCAGTGGTTGGATAGGCTGCATATTTGTGAACCTGATGGGAATATGAATTACGTGGTTTGTGTCTGATTTGTAAGTGTCAATACATTTAAGACCTAAAATATTGAGTTTTATTTTATCTAGACAAGATTTCGTAGTGACATTAATAGGAGTGACTTAAAATAAACAAAGTGCTATACATAGAGAAGCGTTTAAGTTGATATTTTATTTAATTTCAAAAACAAAAACTGTTTTCAATATAAATAAATAAATATTTTGGACATTTATCACACACAACACCATCTTGTCCCTAAGTAAGCAAATCTTGTACTATAGGTACTAGACAACTGATCCAAATACATGTATACTTTTTTTCTAAATACATATATATTGTGCATATAAAACTACAAAACCAATATTTGCAGATCATACAAATATTTTTATGATCTGCAAATATATAACCCGAGACCTCACGATCAGCAGTTGCATACGCCAACCGCTAGACCAACGAAGCAGAATATTATTTTATTTTTTTTATGTATTTAATTTATTTTACTCGGTCAGTATCTGATTATGTATATCAGCAAAACTCTAAACCACTGCTGTAACATCATATACCAGCGAACAAATTGATCAAAGCATATTAATTTAGGATTATTGTGAACAATTTTGTTGACAATTGACAAATTAATTCACGAATGTGTATCTGTGTTCGAAACTAGCTTGCATTTGTACCACACGCAATTTTCATCTAATTCACTCTAATTTGCTACTGTATTTTAGTTGGAAAATTGGTATTTGGTATTTGTTGTTGAATTTCATAATATCAGTAATTTTGGCGCAACAGTTTCGTATGATCTGAAGGTCTAATTATTTTCCAAAATCAAGTTATGAGAAGTACAATGCGTTTGATAAATGGAAGTATTTGCATGCGTCAGTATGAGTATTGTATTGGTTTGGGTGATGTTACATTATTTTTAAGTGCGATTTAGCTAAGTTATCTGTGTTTTAAAACTATGTTTAGGTCAGGTACAAGAAGGGCTCTGTAGTATTTACAGAAAATTATTGTTTTATTAACCGTGAAACAGCCCCGTGACCGCGTGAGTGAAGCCAGAGGCCCATACCCAACCATCCCTCTCTATCTCCCTAAAGGCCGACAACGCACTTGTGACGCTTCGGTGTTGCGGTTGTCCATAGGCGGCGGTAATCGGTTACCATCAGGCGATACGTATTCTCGTTTGCCTCCTATTCCATAAAAAAAAATAACAAAAAAACTTTTGTGTGTCGGTTACCATGGTAAAGATTAGCTTATTTCCTAACTCACAAATCAAAGTATCTCCATGCCAAACTTTATTGAAATCGGTGTAATAATTTAGCCGTAAAAGCGTACCAGATAGACAACTTACTTTCGCATTTCTATTAATAAGGTTACAAGTTAATTTTATTAAACCATCCTCATTAATAGTATCAACTTCATCGCCAAATTTAAATACTCTAAATATTTAACTTCTAATTCAATCACATAAACACCATACCTCACTTTAACTAACAAAAAGCAACTTCCCGCCACAACTACTTGCTTACTCAAATAGTTAAGTCCCAACTTGCATTTGAGATTAGCTGCTGACTGTCTTGCGTATTCAAATTAGTTAGTCAACTTTCATTTGTTAGAAGGGGTGTAGTTTCTTTTTATTTTAATTTAAAGTTGGGAACTCCTAACATAATACTTTTTTTCTGTTCATTTACTGTGGGCTGCTTAATTAACCCCCTGTCGCAAAAAGAGGGGTGTTATAAGATTGACGTCAATGGCTGTGTGTGTGTCTGTCTGTAGCATCGATTGACGTCAATGGCTGTGTGTGTGTCTGTCTGTAGCATCGATTGACGTCAATGGCTGTGTGTGTCTGTCTGTAGCATCGAAGCTCTCAAACGGGTGCAGTGGTTCTTAGTTATGTTTCACTAATATCGGTATAGCAGTATAAGAGTATCTATCATCTCTTTTCCAAAATGATGTAAGGCATCTTTGACGTATAATAAATCGATTAAGTGCTTGTATAGTGGTTTATAAAGAAAAATTTTAGCTTATATCGTGAATATTTGAATGAATTTGGAGTGTGATTTTCTAATCAGTGAGTAAAATGAGTATGGGCATCTGGTATCACCACTCACTCAGTGAAACACTTCGGTTTCATATCAGTTTTCTGTGAAGCCATGGTATCACTCCAGTTGAGCCACTGAAGCGTGGCTCTTACACGGTAAAATTACTTCATATGTAGATTTAAGTAGAATGAAGGTTTAAGGATTTTAGACATATTTTTGACGTAGTAACAGGTGTAAATATATGTTTAACTATTATAGTTCGATATGAACCATTGTTACATGTTATTGCCGAAAAATTAATACTTTCTCAATTTCTCTTAAATGTATGCTCTTACTTATTTCACATTTCTACGTTCTGTCGTTATGGTATTTCTATAAAATTACGTACAATAACTTCTCTTCATAAATAAAGTAAATAAATATGTACTTTTAAATGTCCTAACTGAATGCAATTACTACTAAATTGAATTCTCAGTGCGAATAGTTTTGAGGCAAAACGTCACAATGTCCTCTAATTCCCTAATAACAGAATTGAATTGCAGTTGTGTAATCACCCGTTTTCTAAATTCGTCTGCGTTGGGTGGCTCTGGCTGTAAAGCATTCCCTGTGACGCAGGGGCGTTGATTACCGCTGCGGAGAACTAAACTAATTCAGGCTAAACGTGCCGGACGGTGCAGGAATAAGTTCCGAACTTAGCTTAGACAATTGCATGTTGCGGTTTACCGCTTGGATAATGTGCACTGCAGTGTGATACTAGCCTTATTTGATTAGATTTAGTAGCTTGGAACAGAAGTGTTTGTTATATGCACCAATTCTTCCTCAAACATTTGGTCCTTCGAGCCGAGACTTTTGCAATATTCTTAGGTTTAGGAATTTTAAAACATTTGTATTATAAAACTAACGTTGACAGGTATACCTAATAAACTATCAGTGAAGTGAGTGAATGTGTTTTAAAAGTGTAATATGACTTAAAAATATATATTCCATATTATAGGAAGCATAATTAAGCAGTTATTATAGTTAAACTTTTGACGACTAGGTCAGGCAATGGTTTATTTACTGCAACTTCCAAATTATTCTTCTAATATTTTGGCTTAAAAATCAGAATAATCCCATTTTTACCTCGCAAAGTATAAATAGGTCTACAAATCTCTCGAAAGAACCCTAATGAAGTCTTGGTTCCGTCCGTCGCGGAGCACTTTATCACTGAAAATAGCGGAGTCCTTCGAAAGATTTACGGTACTTTTATCACAAGTTTAAAGGCCTTCATATTTCACGCGTTCCTTACACCACTGAGATTGTATCATGCGACTAAAAAATAATGGGTTCAATAATTAATATCTGTATTTAAATCTTCTAACCACTCATTAATTCTTTACGTTCACGTTTTTTTTACTAATTAAAATCATTAATTACTCGATTTTGACTGCCAAATTAGAGAATTCTTCACCACATTCATGTAGGTCATATAATACACGTTCAGCAATTTTGTTGTTATCTACAAAATAGAAATAGCATTAAAAGCATATTTGATAGATGTTTAGTATGTTTATTTAGAAGTATATAAACCTGGTTGAGCTCCCTTATAATAATCCCTGATAGCTTACCATTTTTTGCTTGAGTTGAAATAAAAATTACTGTTGACTAAATATGGTCGTTTAATACACTATATACTTATTCGTTGCTACGCGAGGTGATAATTGTGATACTGACTTCTGTTCTATCCTCCCATTGCGTGTATATCTAGGATAGTGCGGCGATACATAAAAAATATTTCTGTAAAATATATATAAATAGTTTTTTGCGTCAAAAAACATAGACATCCTCACAAACTTTCGTATCTATAATATAAGTAGGATTGTTTTAATATTTATATAAATAAACATAAATGCAAATGTGTTATTAAGCGCTAAACTCGACAACCATTTGAACAGTTCAGTTGATTTTGTTAAATATTTTCGTTAAGTACAAGTAATGTTCTTATAGAGTAAAAATACGTGAAAATTGCGAGTATGTTAATAAAAACAACACTTATTAATTTTATTGGAATTCTACAGGCCAATAACTATTGACAGAACGAAGTCTGTCGGGCGACTAGTTTTTAATACAATTTTTCAAAAGAACACCTCTTTCTATAACCATATCGTGAGACTGTATCGTACATACAACGAACTGAATCTCGTTGAAGACATGGACATATTGGTATTTAATAGTACTTTTGATTTTCCCAGTACAAGAGTTTTATCACACGTATAATAAAGTCGCAATGTTCCTAGTGGGTACTTCTTTATTTCTATTTTGAGGAACTTTTTTCTTTTTATTATTTTATTTTCTTTAATGATTAATAATTTTATAGTAGACTAGCTGACCCAGCAAACGTTGTATTGCCATATAAAAAAATGGCAAAAGAAAAAAAAACGGTGTGTCACCCTTAATATTTAGGGGGATGAAATAAAGATGTTGTCCGATTGACCCGATATGCACTCAAAATTTTATGAGAATCGGTCAAGCCGTTTCGAAGGAGTTTAACTAAAAACACTCGATGCGAGAATTTGATCTATAAAATCGTCACTACGTCAAAACGTAGGAAATGCTTGTATTTTGTCTTTGCTCATGTTATGGATGCTAAATTTGGATTACTGTATAGACTTTTAAATATGTGTTCCTGTCTCCTAACGTTTAACATGGCAATGATCTGTAAGCGTACCTTTTATAAATAAATATATAAATATTATTATATATACTCACATTCATTGAAAAATCCTATATTTGTTGATAAGTTTATTACTTCTTATAACGACTTCATTTAATTCATCCTTCTTCGAATAAAATGAACAGAAAAAGTTCCATTTAAAATCAATTCACCAGTACGACTACCAGTATTTTTGCTACCCCATTGAACTTAACAAGCTTTAGCAGAAACTGGTTTACATCTGCAGTGTTCTAAATACAGCACGGGACTTGGCTAAACAATTAGTATATTGTTATGTGTACTTACAAAACAAACTTGAGCGCCCTTACAATGAGCTGTACACACAATTAAGCTATCATGACACGGATATAACGTCACCCTTAGTTGTTAGTACACACTTTAATTGGCTTCTGCCGAAAATACAAGGATGTAAATATATTACGGAATGGAACAATAGTGTTATTAAGCAGGAACCTCCAGATTGGATTGAGTTTTCTAAGCAATCATATTGTGTGTAATGTCACTGCGTAGGGAGTTAATTTTAGGATAAAGTATTGTGGANAAGTAAAACGTTTATTCTAAAGATATGAAAATATATATTTGTTAGTGTGGAATAAGTACAAGTGTATTTGATTTTAGATACATTCTAAAATCAAACAGTCCACAGAACATACTTTGATGTATATATATTTTGAACTTATTTAGATTGAGCTTTGTTTCTATATAAATAAAACATTTTATATTAATTTTATTAATGACCAAAAACTCTGGTTTTGTCAGTCTCACATTCAGCACAATTAATTTCCGTTCCAAATACCTATCATCTACCGACAAAGACAATTTAGAAGAACAAAAAATATCTCTGAATGGATTATCGAATTTAGAGACTCAGTATTTTATCAAACGTACATTAATATTTGAACTCTACGCCTTTTTGCTTAAGGTTTACATTCGTTTGTGAGGTTTTATAGCTCAAGGTGACAATAACGCGTAAAATTCGAATCGTAAGACGATAAATCGACTGGAATATCTCAAACTATTCAAAATCAGTTCACACTCCCTATAATGGGGTGGAATATCACACGCCGTAATAGTATGCAATAAATCTCCTTTACAATCATATAGAATTTTCGTGAGATATCGTTTAATCAAATTTAATGGTATGGACCGGTACACCACTAGGGTGCTAAATGAGCGGTTTAGTTCTTGGTAAGCGGAAATTGTAACGTAAGGGTATAATATATGGAATATTAATATTTTAATTTGATTGCGAAAAGGTTAAGAACTAATAATCACAAATTTTAACGAAAAAAAAGACTAAAAGAACTGGTTTAAATTGAAATCAGACCACACGGTAAGCACTAGCTTTCAATTAAAAACGAATCAACAAAATCAACTCACTCAGTTGAAATTTATGAGATATAGGCGCCGGCACCTAACTTGGCCAGATTTCCGCGTAGTGGGGGTAACTTCCCGCATAGTACACTTATTGCAACAAATCAAAATAAACAAAATTGATGTGTAGTCCACTGATGCTCCAATTGCTTGCTCGGTACGGTGCTACTACAATCCCCCCATAAAAACGACTTCTGCCTATTTAATGAATCTGCACTGCAAACTTGAAATAAACTCTATACTAACCTATCTGATCAGTGCGGTATAGTAGCGCAAATCTTAGTTTCCAAGGAGAAGCCTATAGATCTGGATACATCCAAAAGTGAATTATTAAATGCCGTTAAAGATGATTTGATTATTACTAAATATTATAAAACAAAGTCCCCGCCGCGTCGACCCATCTGTCTGCAATAAACTCAAAACTAACTACAATAATTTTTGTGCGGTTTTTACTTATAGATAGAGTAATTCTTGAGGAAGGTTTTTGTATATGACTTGTTAAATTTTTGAGTATATTGTTTCAAATATTGCGATATTTGTTGGAGACGTCGGAAAAAATTAAGCTGCACATCTCAGGGATACAGGCTATTTTATATTTTCCGTAATGAACCCGTGCAAAACCGTTATAGATAAGTACTCAAAAATTTACATAGCATTTTTGTTCACACAAGTTCTTTTTTTTATAGTAACATAAAAATAATCTGATAGCCTTAAATTAAAAATACTCTCGGCACGCAAAATGTGGTTTTAAACAAATCTAACTTATAACCTAGGTGGAAAGGCTACCAGTAACGAATGGGGTTAATTCATCATTCTGACAATGATAAAATCGAGGATGCGGATCGGAGAGCCCTCATTCGCACCAACACACACACAGTTGTACCCACACACATATACATACTAATATATATGCACATAGTAGTGATGGAGTCACGAGTATGTAGTGTTGTACCTGTTAAGTAAAATAGTTTATAGATTTCAGAAAGTCTGTTATTGAATTAATATTAAACATAATAAATTGTATATAAGACTGTGAACTCATGTGAAGTTTTCGAATGGAGTGATACTACAGTTTCATACTGAAAAACTAAAATATAACTTTCAAAAAACTATAACTCAACTATAGAAAACTTTGCTAACATTTGTACGACCCATTCATTACAATCGGTTCAGTAATTTAGACGGTATGGTGGAACACAAAGACAAGCATAGACTTCCAAAACATTACCCTTCCTTTTAACTTTGCCGGATACAAAACCTTTTGTTAAACAATATTTCCCTATTTCTGTTAGTGTGGTTACCAGAGATTGAACCACCTCCATCTTAATTTGAGAGTAGGGCGCTCAATGTCTCTTGAGGTGCAGACGAAGGTGTTCGCTTGTTCTCGAGTTGCCCGACTTTTCATTTGTTAGAAGCTACTTTCTCTTCATTTCTTATATATTTACCAGCACTTAAATATTGAATGAAGTGAATATTTTATTGCACCATTATATTTAAAAGAGGAACGTCACAAAGGTCAAAGCGAGCGCACTGAAAGCACAAAGTGGCATCGCCTTTAATATACTTTAAGAAGCTTCAAATATATTATATTGTACAGGCGTATGGATTTATGAAGCGTACTTTACGAATTGTATTCAGTTTGTGGAGAATTTATATACTATGGACAAAGTATTGCATGTTAATCTATTGAAGTGACATGTCCGATCTATTGTATTATAATTGACATCCAGTTTGATTTTTGAATTAACAGTTTTTTGAGACAGATAAGACAGACAGACAGATAAAGTGTTATGAATGTGGAGGAACTGGTCACATGTCCGTCTAACACAGAGAGAGGATTCTCCGACCAGGCGAGGTGATCATGCCTGGCGGGCTACTGCCCAACGGTTTATGTTGGGATGTTGTATTTATGCTTATCGGCGCGAGAACATCTATTGCGCGATTCAGGATTGGTAGTTACTTCGTTTCCTTCGTTACTTCATGGTTCAGCGTATCTTCGGTAGATAGCACTGTAGTGTTTTCTTTTTGTTGCGCTGTATGTGAATGTCGCCACAGTGAATATTTGCTTTTCTAAAGACAACGTCTGAGTTAGGATTACACATTCTGTATTGCAAGGAACTTCACAAACATACATGAAGCGGACACAAAGTACACCCGTCTGGATCTCCAGAACAATAATATGTGAATTACACAAAGTGTTGTTCCATGTGGGACTTGAACCCACAACGCTTGACGTATTAGTAAACGGCGTGAAGACAGCTTAAACCACTAATAGACCAACCGTGCAGATACTATTAAAACAATTACCGTTTGAAATTATTTTCGTGCGGGTCGTGAAAGTGATGGTCGCTTAGGCCTCCTGTGGATATTTACCGCACAATATTAAACTTCTCTTTATTTTACAAATGTAATTGATTAAAAAACTGATGAGACTTGCGTCTTATACATTTCTAAATATCATCATCATCATCAGCCTATCGCAATCAACCGCTGGACATAGGCCTCTGCAATTTCATGCCACTTAGTTTGATCCTCGGCTTCTCGCATTCAGCTCCTGCCAGCCGTCTTACGCAGATCATAACTCCACGTGGACTGTGGACGTCCCACACTACATCCAAGACGCGGTCTCCATTCAAGTACCCGTTCACCCCAACAGTTAATATGTATTATGTGTATTATCATCAATAGCAATTAAACAGTCCACTGTTAGACTTAAGCCTCTCTAGAAATAAAGTTTTGGACTAATGAACCAGACAGGTTTTTAAAGGGTTATTTCAAGTTGTCTTTCTTTATTTCTTTTCTGTAATGTAGCCTGATACGGGGTATGGGCCTCCGATATCCATACTTACTCGATGAAGCCCTTATTTAATATTACTCTACTGAAATATCTGCTGTTATTTTTTAATATTATTATTAGTATCTCATAGTTGAAATCCATGGAGTATTACTAGGAGGTATACTGTTTTTTTTTTTGTTAATCTGTGAACAATGGTATACGATACTCGTATATTGTGTCTAGTTTTAATCTGATATGTGTTTGTTTTCTCGATTAAATCAAATGAAATAAAGAAAAACAAGAAAAAAATGACTGTCATGGACTGCCGATGGAAGTGAAAAGTTATTACTTCGAATGTTATTTCTAAATTTAGAAATTTCAAATTGTTTAAATTAAAATCATCAAACATCAGCATGTCGATGACGGGAATCCATAAGATTTTCTCCCACCAAAAAGTGCTCAATGCGGAAGAATTTTCCACTTTAAAAACATTTCAATAACCTTTGGTTTCAAATAGAAATTTCTGTCAAACTCCACTACGTATTCATAAAGTAATAAGAAAAAATAACATAAATAACAAATCAAACCTAAATAAATAACACATATAACAGGATCGGATCGGGCAAGAAGTCGCTTACTGTTTGTAAAACAAAAAGTCAATTGACATAAATAATGAAATACTCTGTACTTTATTTAGTATTGCCATAACAATTTTACCCTATACAAAGAAACGCAATAAATTAACTACCAATAAAGTACAGTTACAAATGTACAACCAAGTACAAATAGAGTGCACCTTTTGTTAAAGAATTTCGATTTATGTACCCCAATATGTTTACGATAAAAAAGTAGTCGAGACAACGTAGCACCGATCTCCGAGTCAGTTTAGATTGCAGGGTCGGATTTAATCATGAGGTTTACTTAACCAGGTATTTAGTAATTTACAATAGTCGTTTAGGTACTTTTAAATAATGAACGATAATAATAATACCTACAAACATTTCATACACAAAACTTTTGTAACCTAGTTGTTGATACACATAGTTAAATATTTCTAAATACATAAATAAATTGATAAAATTCACCCAGATACAGATTATTGATGATGCTCATCAAATAATTATTTGTATTGCGTGAGAATGAAATCCACGATTTCTAACTTAGCAGTCATGATCACTGCTAAATTAAATTTCAATACTTAAATTACGTTCCATTTTAACATTTGCTAACATTTAGGTAACTTTCACCAAAATGGGGTGAGAAAATAAAGATGTTTTAAAATAGATTTTTGTAATAAGACTACTTTCAGTACTTTAATCTTTACCTTTTGATAAGAATACAGCTATATTGTTAGAACATACATTAGGCTATAACTATTGTTTACTATTTTTTTAATTATCCTATACATTTCAGTTATCTTATACAAGTTATGTTAAAATGGACATATTTTACTTCTATAATATCGAAAATGGGTTTGTATTTCTCTATGCATTCAGATAATTATTTAGTTAGAAGCTTAGTTACATAAAAAATATTTTAAACAAAACATTTCTCAAATTCAAAGAATAGCATAGTCATTTTTTTTTATCATAAATGCCCCCGTCTTTGTGTTCCAAATACGTCACTGGTTAAATCCAGCTGATGTAATTTAGAAGGGAATCGTGGATTTAAGTGGTGCATTTGCTTCGATCACACCTGTGTCTTATTTATTGCCATAGATACGACTATATTCTTGAATAACGCAGTCTCTAGGAAATATACTGGCCTTTGAATAGTTGAAATCTTTGAAAAGATTTTCTTTGTATTGAAAATACGTTCTTATTCCCAAGGCGAAAAGGGTTATTGTGGATGGAAGCTCTTAACTATATTTTTTTCAAAATTTTATATAAACTATTTTTTTATAAGCCGTTTTATTCAATTGATTTTATTTTAATTCTTGCATATTAAGTTCGTCTGTAAGGTATTACATAACATAGCTAATAGATCATAGTGATTTTTTTTCTTATACTTTATTAGGATGCTTCCTCCTCCCCTTTCATTTAACAAGAACGTACCGTCGTCCTCGACACATTGAACTCAACCAAAGGCTTGTATTTCTCTTATTTTAAAACGCACCGCTGACAACTTAATTCTTATATCATATTACTTAAACGGGACTAAAGTTACATTGCCATTCAATAACATGTCTACAAATCTTTTTTAAAATCTCTACACTGCACACCGGCCGTAGTACTACACCCTGTGACATAAAAGAGACTAAAATTATAGTCCCAGCTACGTATGTATGTCTTAATATTCATTGCTCGTCTAACGACTTTCGAAATATAATATAACAATGGAATACCCATTAATTAAACATACAACAACTTGGGTGACTTTAATATGTAATTAACATGAATATGTGGTGTGTTTTACATCATTTTGGATTATATTATTGTGTAGAAGACGCTACGACTTGATCTCATCATTCGCGAGACAATTTTAGTGCTGTCGACGGAAACATATAAGTACGCAGAAATAAAAACTTTCGGAATTAACTTACTGGAAATATAACTGTTACAATGGATTTACGTCTTTGACTTTTTTATGGAATGAGGAATGAACGACGTCACTAATAGTAAGTGACTATAAATTCCCATCTTCACATCACATCAACGACCCTCGACAGTATATTTCTAATATTTATTATACTCAAGATTTCAGCAGTTTCATCTGAACGTCCAATTTTTTTCGGGGTATCTTCAGAAATCTACAATCCTGAAGACAAAGTGAAATTGAAGTTTGAACTAGTTGTCAACTATATTTTAGGGCACTGACTTCCCAACAACAATTGTCAAAGATATTCATGACAACTTGGACCGACGACTCGATGTGCTCTTTGAGGCGTGGGCGTAAAAACACCATAGTGTTACCATAGTCCTGACGGTCATTAAGAATTTCTCGTAAAAAAGAAAAACGTCACAATACTTTCAGCCCGACCCGAAAATTGAACCCGAGAACCTACAATTTAATAGGCCAAAGTGCACTACTGCACTTTGAGTACCTCCTCCACCTCTCTAGAAGGAGGGGGTGTGTTTCGATAACCTATCTTACACTGGGAATTCGAAACAAAAGCCGATCCAAATATGTCAAGGCGTGGCTCTTCCCGGTGTGGTCTTTGCTTCGTAAGCACCGCTAACTAAATATATCTATTATATACAATTTTTGTGTCACCTTTTAGCTCACCTTAAACCACGAAACTAGCAAGCCACTTTTACTTTTTTTTTAATTAATATCCCGCCTAAACCTAGCATGATTGGAA
Source organism: Hyphantria cunea (assembly GCA_003709505.1). NCBI lineage: Eukaryota > Metazoa > Arthropoda > Insecta > Lepidoptera > Erebidae > Hyphantria > Hyphantria cunea. Next base: position 249,041 of record PKRV01000672.1, on the reverse strand, counting down.
AAAGACGCCAATGAAATTTCCTATAAATATAAAATATTTATTTCTTATTAAATTCATCCGCAAATCATTAATTCAAAACTCAATGCATAGTCAACTACAAGATACTTTCTTTCCGAAACATTTTGATCCATCTTCAGATTGCCTAGAAGAGATTGCATTTGGCAAAAGGGGAATCCTTTGAAGATCACCTAACACACATTTTATATACTCTCTTGTAAGTATATAATAATACGGAGTGCAATAAAAAGTATCATATTTGTCTATTTCTCTGACTATATAAAACTGTCATAATCCAACATTAGTTTATTCAAAACATCGTCATATACAATGCTGGAAGTATATTTCTGACGTCCCCGAGGGAGGTTAAACTGTGATTTGATACGAAACGCTGTAACTATGTTTGAAATTCAGTTTCGGGGGCAACTGTAATTGCAGTTTTTTTCATGTAGAATAAACTCGTTTACAAACTGGGATTTATGTTTTTCACAACTCAGTTTTATCACGAAAAAGTCGCACAATAAATTGTGCGTTCAAATTATTTGATGTCTACCGCGTTTTATTTTGAAAACTTTAAATAAGTGTGCGGGACTAAGGGAATTGGAGCGCTTAGCGCTTAAAAGAGTGTTAGAATGAATAAAAGATGGCGGATGAATTTTTTGGAAATTATTGATGATGTGATACTAGGATTTGAATGGACTTTTTCTCTTATATAAGTTATTCTTAAGCTTAATATAGTGCATTTAAATTTATTTTGCGTATACGCTACTAATGAAAATTGTAAAATGTATACAAATAATTTTACAATAACTGACTTAACATTTTTGAACGGCAGGGATTCGGCTCGACCGGAGTGACGGCCTCACAAAAAACCAGCTTGCGCTGTTTTTCAATGAGTGAGTGAGGATACTGGAGGCCCATACCCAAACCCCTCCCTCTATCACCCAAAGGCCGATAACGTACTTGTGACGTTCTGGTGTTGTAATCGCTTACCATCAAGCGATACGTCTGCTTGTTCGCTCCCTATTCCATAAAAAAAACTAACTGTAATCATGATGTAATCATCATCATGGAAAGATTTGAGATAGTTATAAAATATTACCTATATACACTTCAATTCGATCCTCTCCCTTGAAAATTCTATTTAAATTAGTTGAAAACTAGTATTATTTCATTTTATAAAATAACTACCAACCCGCCCCGCCTTGTCACGTGTTTTTTTTTAACGGAAAATATTATATAGCCTATATTACTCTGAGAAGATGTGCGGATTAATTTATTAAGACGTCTTCAACAAATATTGTTATATTTTATCAAATATACTCAAAAAATATATACGAAAATCTTCCTTAGCAATCAATATTATATGCTATATATTAGCAAAAACCGCGGACTTTTTCCTGCGGCTTCACCCGGTTGTATATCTGTTATTGCGGTAAAAAGTAGTGTATGTTCTTTCTCATATATATCCTCTCATTGAAATGGGTTAAGTAGTTTAACCGTAGAAGCGACATACAGGTAGAGTAACTTTTTAATTTATAACGTTGTGGCGACTTCCAAATACAGCGCAACAACATAAAATATATGACAGCGCCATCTACCGATTAAACATCGAGCTACGGAGCAACGAAGAAATCTAAGAAACTACCAATCCTAAATCGCGCAATAGAAGTTCTCGCGCCGATTAACATATATACAACTTTCCAACATCAACCGTTGGGCAGTGGCCCGCCAGGCATGATCACCTCGCCTGGTCGGAGAATCCTCCCTTTGTGTTGGAGGGACTTGTGGCCCGTCCCTCCACAACGTTATTTTTGTATAAAATATTCCAAGGCAAATATGATCCCAAGAGGCTTGCAATAATATCCATACGAATAAATCGGTATAGTATTCAAATAAGCAGTCTCTACACTCTAGATACTATAACACTGTCTAGTGTAGAGACTCCGAAACATACAAAAAAATACAATTTACCCACTTAGAATACTAGAAAAACTGAGCCAAGCCAATATAAACCTTAACTACATTTCATTATAATACAAAACCCAAATATTACTTAGAAGTAATAATGTCGGGCTCTCTACATTCATATTCGAAATAACAGGTGGGTTGGAACATCGGTACAAAGCGGTGCTTCAGTTAAGGTCAAAATATATTAGGTTTCAAATGCTTGTACCAGGGCTCTTTAAAAATGATTTCACCATTCAGAGGGCTATTATTTATAGTCCGTCGTTTTTCTCCGTTTTAATCTGTAAACGAGTATTAAAACATGGTAATAAATGTAGAAAGCAAAGGTTTTATTGAATTTTAATATTTTGATGATACACTGTATTGTTCTTTGCACCTGTTGACAGTTTTAGCTAGGGGTTCTGACTAATATACCAGAGGTCTTTTTATGTGAAATCTGCCAAAATGACAATACTCTGCCTGCAAAGCATTAGCAGAATCCAAGAGTGGTGTTCACCTACCTCATTGCGAATGTGAACAATGCAGCATGGTGATCCAAGCTTTGGCAGCCTTGTGAGATGCTATTTCAAGCCCTGTTTAAAGAACCTGGGATCATAATGGGAGAGAAAGTGCGCTGGTAGTGAGTGAGTTAATATGTTCCATTCTTAGCTAGAGTAAATAATAACGTGATGAGCATGTATATGTAAAATATGCCTCCATAACATAACATTAAAGTGTATTTTCCATTGCAAACTGCATTGCACCGTTGTAATATCAGAGCAGTTCTAAGAAAATCTCTTAAAACTACAACCAACATTTTAAATCTAACACAAAATATCTCGAAGACACTGCAACACCGACACTTAAGAACGATTTATGAAGAATATCATTCGCTTTAATATCGTACTTGCTATAAACTGCTTTGGAAAACGTGCCTTATGCGCTAAGCAATAACTCTTGCCACTTTGTCATAAAGTCTATTTTAGCTTAAACACAATTGATGTTCTATTGGCAAAATTTCTTAAAGTTACTTGCAGTGGTTGTGATTCATATTACGTGGTGTTAAAGCTGGTTTTAGCTTGTCAGTTGCATTTTTGAACGCATATTTCGAAGAGGCGATTGAAATTTGTTAGGTGTGGAGCTGTGAGGTCCTTGATTTATTTCAATCTATATTGCTAACATTTGATTGAAACGGTTTTTACTCGCTGTAGTTTAATATTAAATGATACTGTAAAATGTCAATATCGATAAAGTGTTATAAAATCATGAAGTGCTTAAAACGAGACGACAGGAGAACTCTTTATTCGTCCTTTTTTTTAACTAAATCAAGGAGAAACCTATGTTTAGTAGCAGACTATTCAATGCTGTTAATGATAATAAATAAATATTATATAAATATTTCGGACATCTTACACACTACGCCATCCAGTTCCAAGCGAAGCAGAGCTTGTGTTACGGAAACTAAGTAGATAACTGATAAATACATTTATGTTTTTTTTGTAAATACATACATATTTATACATAGAAAACACACAAACTTCAAAAGTAATATTTGTGGATCATACAAACTAATGTAATGTAATGCGGGAATCCATGCAATCGCTTACCATCAGACAATGCGTCTGCTCATTTTCCCTCTATTCCATAAAAAAGGCGAAACCTTCATTATCAGTAGCCTTTAATGGACAACTGGTGGACATAAGCTTCAGCTAAGAAAGAAAATTTTGGCCTACTTTACTACGAAACCAGTCGGATATATTTAAGTTAAGCAATGTAACAAAAGTATATACGAATTTTGTTTTATTAATCAATACATTCCACTAAGTAGGTGTAAGTAACAAAAATTGCCATCAAAATCCTATAGAAAAAGACCCAAGACGCAGCCAAATCGATACTATAAAACCTGAAACCTTCATTGTAAAAGTTCAAAACAATTTCACTACGTCATTCAAAGTTGAAGCCGCGTCATTTACTTTACTATACAATTTTAAACTCCCAAACAGCCACCGCAAAAACTCATTAAAAACGTTAGGCGGTCGAAGTGTAATAAAAAATACACATATAATATAGGTACATGTACCGTGGTCCCCTTGGCGAAGTTTGTTCGTTATAGAAGTTTGACGTTCACTAAGTCGATAATTGCATTCAACTCTTAGCTACGGCAATCAAACACTGGAATGAGGTGTTACTGCCAGTTTCCATGTGTATTGAATGAAGCAGTTGCGTTTGTTTTGAATCTGTGAAATGTTCTTGCAAGTCTTGTAGTTGTATTTATTTTATGCATGTGAAACTCACGGCTAAAATATCAGGAAATTAGTTATCTGAGAGCCAATGACTAATATTATAAATTCTTAAGTACCTCTATCTGTCTGTCAGTCACGGATATACCGTTACATTGATTGTTATATAATTTGGAATGGAGATACTTTGATTCTTGAGGGAGATACGCGAGCGGAGCCGCTAGCAAAAGCTAGTAGTATTATAATTGTTAAGAGAGGTGTAATCTTAGACATATAATAAAAATAGAGAGAAATTAATGTAATAATAACCTTACATACATATCTCACACACGGCTGTGTATCCCCCAAACTTAGCAAAGCCTATATAAGTAATCAGATTGCTGGTCAACTGCAGTGATACCACTACTTAAAAGAAAACTAATGTTAAAAAGCGCTTGCACTGTGTCTCATCGAGTGAGGATACCAGAGGCCCATACCCAAACGGCTCCCCAATTCTCCTCCCATTCCCCAAAGGCTGGCAATGCGCTTGTCGCACCTCTGATGTTGCGGGTGTACACAGGCGACAGTAATCGCTTACCATCAGGCGATACGTCAGCTCGTTTGCCCCGTATGCCATAAAAAACTTTCATTCATTGATTCATAGCTAAAGTATATACATCAAAAATGTATTGTGTAATAAAACTGGAATGAAAAAAAAACCTGAATTCACTTCTTTACCATTATACTACCGTCGCCATATTTAATATTGTACTTGTATCCTTTAAATGAAATGATAACAATTTATGTGTAATAAGGCCTTGTATAAACGAAACTCAATTCCTTAATCCTGTCCTGTTCTACATGAGGGAGACATTATATTAGAAAAATACAGCTGATGGGCACGTGGCTAATAGCTTGCTGAGAGGCTCAAGGGATCTGAGGGCTTAGCCGTCGCACAGTTTGTTCCTGAATAAGTGACCCGTGTTTACACATCGAGATCCCGGCACGCTTGGCAGAGCACGGTAATCTGCCCCGGATATCATCCGGATATGTACAAATATTGGAATAATCGGTACGGATATGAATCTTTAAGTATTTACAAGACCGGCCAAGTGTGAGTTTTATACTTTCAGGCGGATGAGGTATCCGCAATTGGGTTTTGTAAAAGTAAAATTTGTTTTTATTTTAAGATTATATATATATCCTTGATAGAATTACCAGAGAGTAACTTTTCGAAAGTGCCTGGCAAGGCCTATTTGAAAAAAATGCCATTTGATTAAATTTAAATCCTATACATAGTACTACGATGAACTATTACGTAATATTTATGTTATAATCTTTTCTTATTCTATTGGAAAATCAATATTTGTTATTTTAATGTGCGTTTAATCAAAATCATATTTAAGTGAAGCAAATTCGATTATTTAATACATTAATCGATTGGTATCCTTCTCGATAAAGATTATTAAAAAAACACCTCTACTCTTTTTTATGTATTTTTAATCTGATCTTAAAAATAAAAAAAATAAAGTCACATTTGCTTTTTTAATGTTATTTAAAAAAAAATATTCACCTAAGGTTCGATCTAATAAATCTCTGGCACAACAAATAAAATCCTATAACACTACCAATTACAGGCGTCAGTAGCGCATAGGTCTATCCCATACAAATTCAGGCTTTCCCATTTAACAGAGTTGGCAGGTGTAAAATGAATTACACCCAATCACGTACACACAGTGATTGGTTTTGGAATTAGAAGCGTGTAAGATAAATAAGTGTTTGTACTCTCTGTACATAACAGGCGGCTGAACAGTATACAAATGCTATGCTACGAACAAATCTAGGTGTGTTGTACTAATACGTAAAAAGAATTAGTGTAGTAGATATTAGAATTGTAGAAATATTCGATATTAGTAGATTTCGTACGCATTTTTGTGCGCATTTCTCGAATGCAAGACGTGAATCTCGAAATACCTAATGTGCGTACAATGCACATTCAAACATGCAGAAAAAATTAATGTAACACCATTCCTAAAAATACAGTTATATTCTCAATTCAACTTCCAGAGAGTATCTAGGGTATTTATTTAAAACAAGCTGACCCGGCGAACTTTGTACCGCCGTCCATATTTACATATCTGTTTCAGCTTCCCAAAGGTAGTGTACATTCGAAGGCATAAAAGAGTTTTCCCTTATCTATCTCTATCTATCTATTATCTCTCTATATAAATAATTATATCATGTAACGCGAAAGTTTAAAAGTTAGTATAGGAAATAGATTTCTACAATTGCACGAAAGGTCAATCGATCCTCAGCAATTTCCAAGAATTCCCAAACAATTTTTTATCCACATTTAAGATTAAATAAACAAAATGAGTGCTTCACAAGTTTCTACCACGTTAATACTATTATTTAATATTTTAATATGGTAACACCATTCCGTGCAACACCATGTTGGACGCGGGTCTAAAGAAAAATGGCGTCAATTTACACGGCAAACGCGGCTAAATTGGACATTTCTCATGGCTCAGGCTTCTGCTTCAGGGTCCGCTATTTTTATTCTACTTTTCACTTTTATTTTTAGGACCAAAGGGAGAAGGCAAATGATCATTTGTTGTAACAAAAACATAGCATTGTTAGTCGATTTTTTTATATTTAATAATATTAATGTTTAAGGTAAATGTTGGTCCAGGAGTGAGACATTGTTGTTTCTCCTTTCTTTGTGCCTCTTTAAAACCAAATTATGTCATACATAATCATACCACATTTAAAACACCCAATATTTCATATAATAGAAGTGCAACAAGTTATAATTTTAAAATAATGTGTGTCATAAAGTGAAATATTATGTCAAAATGGCTACCTAACGATAAAGAGTTGCATTAACGTTGTTATCTATTAGTGTTATCCTTTTTTTCTGTGGAATAAGTGGCAAACGAGCAGACGTTTCGTCGCTTACCATCACCAATACACCAGAGGAGTCACAAGTGCGTTGCCGGCCTATGGAGGATGGGGTTGAGGTATCGGCCTCCAATATCCTCACTCACTTGGTACAACACAGCGCAAGCGCTGTTTCACACCGGTTTTCTGTGAGGCCGTGGTATCAGTCCGGTCAAGTCGGCCCATTCATGCCGAAGCGTGGCTCCCCCACGGTACGGTACTATAAACAGCGTAAACCTGAGTAAATGTATGTTTTTTTTTCTCTAAAATATTTTTTTTTGATTCTTAAAAATAAGTAGTTACTAAAATTGCTATTTCGCGTTGTAGTTGCGTGCACAAATAATAATGTACACAAAAATTGTAAATCTGCTTTCATCGAAAGAGTAAATTATAGAGCTTCTTGCTGTTTTTTAAGAATGACCTTTTTTGAACCGAGTAATTAAAGTCATTAATGTGACGTTCCGAAAGTACCTAGTTTTTTTTAATTTTAGAGCTGTCTAGGTATAAAACTTTTTACATTGTCTATTGACAAATATAAGGAACAAATTAATAGATAAATACATTGTTCGATATAGATGAGGTAATAAATATGATAAACGTACGTATAAACTACCGTTATTCACCAAAAGCCATTAGAAACTAGAAATCCCCACCCTGTGGTTCATTGTAATAGCACAGCCTTTAGATAGGCAAATACAGGCATCACTGACAAAACACATCGCAAAATTAGTTTGGCTTCAACGTTCTACCTAAAATATACAGAGCAGGTATAGAATGTTAGGTGTAGTGTAGATGCTAGCCTTTGATTTACCTAGTGACGTTTAGTTTACAACAGTTTATTTTTAAAACGCAAATGCAAAAAAGAGGTTGGTATACGTTTGACGTCGATTTCTAACTTTGTGTATGTGTGTGTGTTTCCAGAAAGCCAGTTACCTTTCTGTGGTTCGTAGCTATGTTTGGTCCATATCGGTCCAGCAGTGTAAGAGTATCGGCTCTTTTCCAAAATGATGCAAGGCATTTTTGGCGTGTAGGCTTTGCCTAGGAAGTTTTTAAACGTTTTATTCGTAGACATTTACAATGGAATTAGATATTCTTGTTTCTTAAACTGTTAGGCTTACTGCTAACTAGTGTCTCAAAATTATTTTTGTTATCTATTGTAATATTTAATACTGATCCTCGGCTATTTAGCCTTAACGTAGTGCGTTATAACTTTTTAAGGTTGTCAAGATATTGCTGTTAAATTTTAATTTTGAATATTCCAAATTGGATAAATTTTAGAATCATAATTCATGAGTTTATTCCTTCAAATGAAAATAGGTGATTAAAAAATTCAACGCAATTTAATTTCTTAATTACTAGTCTCATCAACTTTTAGCAGTATTTCAGTATTCACGAGCAGTTGGCCTTCTGCCCAATCTGCGAAGCTGTCGTGAATATAAATAAACATGAGCGCAGTCCCATCCTTAAAACGTTTTTCCATCTGCTCGATGTCCACATTGGTGGAGCGGGTTCATCGATCAACTCTGTTTCTTATCTAAAACTATGACTGCGGCGAGTGAGACTTTTGAATACTGGAAATGTCTTCTCTTCAAATTTTTTTTTCGAAATTTTGAATAAAGCTTTTCTTATTGAGTTCTTAATTTGAAATTTCAAAAATGACTTCTATTTGAAATGAGTTCTTCATTTGAAATTTTTAAAATAGCTTCTGTTCATGTGTTGCCTTTGGTGTTTTTCGATTATTCATTTCATATTATTAGTAGTTTCTGCAATGTTAAACTTCGATCATAATACTTTTTTGAGCGTGTTTAAAATATTCACGTTCATGGAAACCGACGTATTCGACTAAAAAGTAAACCACTATTCGTAGGCATCGAACGAAGTCTGTCAATTTTGTTCTCTCTATATCCTTAAAGCGCTTGGTTCTCACATCACGTACTATGGAGCCGTCGTATTTTATTAGATCATTAAGCTTCCCAACGTGTCTTCGTCCGCTTGGCCAGTCCATCAATACGGTATTCAATACTTGGTTGTAACGTAAGGTATTGCTAAAGGAATTAGATTACGGCCTGGCTGGTTTTATGCGTGTTTAGGTCTCTGGTTCTGGAACACGGGATGATTTTTTTTTGTTTGAAATACACAAGTGAACTTTGAACTATTTAACATATAAATGTCTTAAACAAATTTATAAGAATATTGACCACTATAGAGGAATGAAGACACTTAACTGATAATAGGCTAGAAAGTATAGATGCGGTGCTGTGGTTCTTAACTTTTTAATTTAGTTCATTTACAAAAAATAAGTCTTTTATCTATGTACTCATATACGTCAACGAAAATAAAAGTATTCACGAGTCATTTAAATAACAGAAATGAATCGAAAATTTATTTAGGCATCAATACTTTTTAAATGAAAATATTTTAGATTTGAAACTGTTATTTCTGTAACAAACAGTTTTCAGAAAGCAAAATAAACGCACAATAAACAATGTACGTAAAGTTATAAATATTTACCTGGCAATCACGACTCCCACCAAAAGCTGCAACCGAAATTAAGGGAACCGCAAATCGTCCAAAATTATTGCAGCAATCATCGCACCGTGCCAGAGGCTGCTGAATACAGTATCATTTCATTCATTTACTCGGAAAAATCTCTGCAATCGTCCTTTTAGTTACCTGAACATTTTTGTGTTACATAATATAAATAGGATACATTAGTGACCGAAATTGGTCATTTTGATGGAGTATGAAAATCTAGCCTACTGAACAATGACGTCATTAAAATTTAGATTTTTTTAAATATTTCAAGCCCAATTTTGATAGAATTTTAGAGAAAATTACTGCTTTAGAATAAGGAACTAACTTTACAGATTTGACGCAAATTTCACGATGCAATTTCTATTATTTATTTTGTTATTATCTTTTGGCGGAAGACAAAGAGGCGAAAGAGAAACTTCTAAGCGGTTTGTATGTTTTCTATCAACTTCATACGATATACGTATCAAAAATTGAGCTCAATCGGTGAAGAACTCTTTGAGTATTTGAAGCGTACACAAACTGTCTTGTTATTTATGTGTATGTACTATTTGTACTTTATTTTTATGTAATAAAGGGCAAACGGGCGTACGTATCGCCTAATGGTTAGCGATTACCCGTAACACCGGAGGGGTCACAAGTGCGTTGCCGGCCTTTGGTGCATAGGAAGGTGGGAAGGGTTGGGGTATCCTCACTCACTCGGAGAAACTCAGCGCAGGCGCTGTTTCACACCGATTTTCTGTAAGTGTATAGAAATACATGCACATTTCTCTCTAAATTAATCCATACAGATATATAATACATCTACACCAGTTGTATTGTTAGCTGTCAGGTGTGACGGACACGCTTTCCATGAGAAACGCTCAGTTGAATAATGACTATGGTAATAACCTGTTGATTGTAAATGTCCATATTGATGGGGTCGATATTAAATGTACGCCAATTGGAATGCGTCGTATATACCCAGAGATGAACGATGATGTTGGATTTGCGGCTTAGAATCTTGAATTATTAATCCCATACTTATTCTATATCTGTACTAATATTATAAAGAGGAATTATTTTTTATTTGCTTTGAATATGCTCCGAAACTACTGAACTGATTTCAAAATCCTTTCGCTATTAGAAAGTTAAGTCATTCCTGAGTAACAGAGGCAAAAAAGGTAGCGATCCGTATGGTAATTTCGAAACTAGATCAAGTGTTTTAAACTTGGTAAGTTTGCTAAGAGCATGATAAAATTTATAATATTTAAATTTTTGGGCAAATACCAATGTCTACCCGTGCAAAGCCGAGACACGCTGCTAGTATTATATACAGTTATAAATTCGAAAGTAACTCTATCAATCTTTCTGTATGTTACGCCTTCACGGCTAAACCACAGCATCTGTATCAATGAAATTCGTCATGGAAGTTTTTTTATGTATTAGGGGGCAAACAAGCAGACGTATCGTACGCCTAGTAGGCGACTACCACCGCCCATAGAGACTGGCAACACCGGAGGCATTACAAGTGCGGATTTTGGGGATAGAGGAGGGTTGAGGTACGGGCCTTCGGTATCTTCACTCGCTCGGTGAAACTCAGCGCAGGCGCTGTTTCACGCCGGTTTTCTGTAATGCCGTTGTATCACTCCGGTCGACCCAGCCCATTCGTGCCGAAGCACGGCTCTGCCACGGTATGCTTTAACGACGGAGGATCTTTGATTCTGAACGAAGAATAAAGGCTACTTAACATTGCGACAACCGATAGACACGTGCGTGAAGCCACAAGCATAATATAGTAATTAAAATACATACATACATACACTCGAAAAACATAACCCTCTTTTCGCAGTCGGGTACAAATACTAAAACATCAGCATTATTTTCTCTTCATTGTCCCATAGTGATTAAAAACGAGTTGGTTTAAGCAGTACAAAAAGAGGGATTAAATTGAATTACAGAACATACATATTCTATTCTCGTGAAAACAAAATCATTGCTAAATCAAATAGAACAAAGACGAATAAGATGTAAGAAAAGGTACCCAAGTCGAGTGCCTCTTGGCCCTCTGTTTCTGTGTCTGTGTTCTGTTTGATTAGACTAGATTAAGTTTGTCTTTTTAATCAGTACGAACTTTTATCAAAAGAGACTGTCAGTCAAGTACAATTGTTTTTTCTTCTTTTCTTTATACCTTCTTTAAAATGAATGATCTTGAATTGGTATTTTTCGAAAATCTTAGTTCAATTTTATTTTTATAGTGTAAGACGGCTATATCATATTTGACGCTTATTTATACTATATATAATATCTATACTTATCCATACCAATGTTATAAAGAGGTAAAGCTTCTAACTTTATCTGTGTAGGTGTTGAAGGGGGTAGTCTTCAGAAGTACTGACCCGATCCTGAAAATTCTTTCACTAACAGAAAGCGACACTATTCAGGAGTGACATAGAACATTTTTTATTATGAATGTATAAAAAATCCATTAAAAATAATATTATTTGTAAATCAAATCGAATAAAAGCGAGCAGTTAACGCCCATGGGTCGGCTAATATCAGATACAACGTTTCACAAATTTAGGACATTGAAATTAATATTTTGTGACTATTATTACATCAGTAGTAGGGGGAAGGAAGATTGTATTCTGTTCCTTAAATACATGATTTTCCAAGCAATCTAAGGGACGATAATTGCTGGACTTCTTAAAAATCGCTGATGAAAAGTATACTACATACAGAGCAGGAATATTTAATGCCTAAAACGATCAAAAGTTAACACTTAGTTCGGTTTGTTGTCTATAGTGATAATTAAATATTTATGTATATGTCAGTCTGTATATATGAAATGTCTGTATGTATGTTCTAACCTCTGCACACCTGCCTCATAAGATTCCTACATCACCCGAACGAAGGTGGACTGCAGGAGAATGCCCTAGGCATTAAGTCCACCGATGTACATCTTTAGTGCATAATTGTTAATAAATACAATATAGTTTTCAGTATTTGTAATTACCACATTATAAGAAAAATGGACAGCATTTTAAAGCATTTTTTTTCTACTTTCAACAAAAAATATAACATATAACAGTTCAAAACAAGTTGGGTTTTCTTTAAAATGACTTTTAAAAATTATTATAGCAGGAAATAACACAGTGTCACATTAATAAAATAGCTTTATGCCTTGATGATATATTCTGTCTTTCAATATTCTAAGTCTCTAAATTCGTAGCCTTTAAAAGAATCCACAAATCCTCCTAATGCCTTCAATATCATAGGCTTTACCCTCAATAAAAATTTATGACTTAGAGCGCTTTTACATTAGCCGACAAAGCACTAACGATGCGATGGGGTCTTAGGATCCCGTGCGTTTGATAATGGCCTCATATTAGACCACATTATCGACATTTTATCGGGTTCAGTTACAAAGAAGGGTAGACAGTAAAAAGCGTTTTGCTTTGTCATATAACTTTTACTGCCTGTAAGATTTATTTATTTATTTTCAGATGACACAAGTTTTCTAAATATAAATGTCGTTTTTTAAAACAATACCATTAAATACTAGCTGAATAATACAACATTGTCTTCGTCTCTTTTCAAACGTGCACGGTTCTTTTTAGTCTAAGTGTGCAGTTAACAATCCGTTTGTCATGAACACCTATGGCAATTGTTAATGGGAAGTTGTAGCCCCCAAGTTAAAATTCAAAATTGGTTTTTGTAGTTATATACCTAGTACATGAGAATCATATTGAATAGATAACTGGATAGGCAGTGTATTTCTGATACTTCAGCTAGAGTCGCATAGCAATATAATAGCGAGCCTGTTGTCGAACTTAATTCCAATTAAAGATTAATTAAAGAAACTTTATTTCAATCTAAAACCTCTTAGCGTTTTCCATGAATCAACTGTAATTCCTTTTAAATTAGTAAACGTTGAACTGAGCTTTTCAAATGTGATTAATGACCCAAATTTTTCAGGAAAAACGTGGTTGAATATTTTGCTTACTCTCTGTAGCGACAGAAAAGGGAAAAATATTAATTTAGGGATAGAAAAAAAATCATATGGAATAAGCTGAAGAATTTGGAATTGTCATCTTTTTTCTGACTATGGTGGTAGATATGTTGCTAGTTCGATTTGTATTTCCCTGAATTTAATCAATATAATATATATTAAATATTTTTGGATTTCTGTGCGGTGATAATTACGAATATTCATTCCATGGCTGTCGTAAGAAGTGGCTAAGGGTGCAAACTATGAAGAAACACTAAACTGCAAATTAAGAAGCAAAATTTAAAACAAACCTTACACCTACAGATTAGTATAGTCGCTATAACGTGCGCACTCCCATATATCTTGATACTGATTAAGAAACCAATCAAACAATCGGCTGCTGTTTGTGGGGGCTTAAACGTCTGTTTCACAAGATTGAACTATTTTACCCCAAAAGCTTTATAAGCACACAGCAAAGGTCACATAAGAACATTCTTGTTATCAATCTGATAGATATTGGTGCTAATTCTATTGTTTGAAAACTCTCTAAACTTAAGTCAAAATCACTAAAATAAGTTTTGTCTTCTCATATGACGTTGTTAACGGCAAAGATTGACTAAAATTAGATAAATGTCACACAAAGAATATACGCCATTTAAATATGTACAAACAAGAATAGCATTTTGGAAATCATTCAGAATTTCACTGAAATAAGAAAACTTTAGTTTTTTAGTTTAGGCTAGTTAAGCAACATAGAATGAGCACCATTATCCACAAATGTCCAAAATTTTGAATATAATGTATAATTATAATCTGAATTCACACTAATGAGGAAACGTTTAACCGATTCGTTTCAGCAGAAGCACCCACATGTGATCTTCGAAGCGCGGACAAAAGCCAACAAGGGATGTGCTAACAAGCTGGACTTCAGACCGAAGAGTCGACGCACCAAGCACGTATCCTACGTCGAAGAACCGCTTGGTGATGACCCTGGCACACAGTACGTAACGACATTTTATTTACTAATGAATTGTAGTTTGTAATGTATCTTAATTAAAGAAATAGAACCTATAGTTTAATTGATTATGATGATGAAAAAACTGCAGAGATATTAAAACTCATACAAAATTCATTGATAATTCTGGAAGGTAGTAGTAAGGGTCAAAATGTCAGACCGGAATCAGGTGGTTATAGATTCGGATCTAATGTATATTAAACTTTAAACGTTTTTCTAAACCACAGTTGAAACTAGGCAAAGACAAGTATTTTGGTTGACAGTGTACAGTCGTGAATTTGATTGACACATATTTTTAATTAACACGTTATACGCAAGCCAGTTAAATTAAGGTAACATTGTTGAATTCATTCAAATTCAAATTCAAAATCATTTATTCAATTAAGACATTAAGTGACACTTATGAACGTTACATTGAATTTCCATAAGTATGTATATTTTTGGAACAGTATATATATCCTATGTATATATATTTTTTAATAGAACAGTATATATATCCGATGGAATTGTGTTGTGAGTGAGTGTAGTGTCTGAGGATGAGTATTGTGTAAATGTTTGGTGTAGTGAGTGTGGTTTTGGTGAATTTGAAAGTAAACAATATATGCGCCTTGAAACGGTTGTTAAACCTGATTTGTTGTTGATGCGCTGTTGTTTGCAATCTATGCAAATAAATAAAATTGAAGTGTTTGTTTGTTATTGCAAATTAATAGTCTTACACAAAAGTCTTACTCTCATTCTGTTTTACACAAACACCAAAAAGCTTCTATTTACCACGGCTATGGGATTTATATAAGGAATAAAAGGCTTTTTTTAGACTAGGTTCAATCCGCAGTTTTACCCACGATACAAATCCAACTATGGGTGGCTTAACTAGTATTTAAATATAAAGAAAACGGCATCTGATGTCAAGTAGGTAAATGGAGGCATAAAGCTAAATTTAACAATTACGACAGGTGCGCGAACTACAAAATCAGTTTAGGAAGTTGAACAACTAAAAACTTTGTTTTATCTTTTCACTTAAGAGGCGCTCCTCAAAAGAACACCGTGCACAAACTTGTAACAAGTAAAATACTTTCTGATCGATTTATTCTCTCCAGGCAGATGGAGCCACTGAATTATGAAGAATTACAAGAGCTTAAATAATTTAAACAGCCAATTAGCAGAGAAGTTGTCAAAACGGTTTTGGGAGACAATTTTGGGGGATGTCTGCAGATAATTTGTTTTGTGTAATAAGGCTTACGGGGCCGATATTTTGTAATATATAAGTACTGATTTATTTGAATTTCGAAGTTGAAAATAATAATTAGCATTTGCCATTTTCTTCAAATTTTCAAATAATGTTTAGGTCATTGCAATTAGTAAAATTGCAAGAATCTTTTACTAGTTTCTTTTAGGATTACAAATGATATATCCAGATATATCCACTGACCACTGATATTATATTAAAGAATAATCAAACAATGAATAAACCAGATATAAATGCATTATAAAGTCTTTGATCACTGTATCAAGCCACCCTCCAGTGCACTATAAAGCAAATTAAATGTAGTTCAGAAGATGTGCTGTGTCTAAATAAGTTTCAAATGTTTCCAATTATTTTAACGAACCAACGAATCAAAGTAAACAATTTAATATTAATTCATTCATCAACAAGCTTTAATATTTCACTGCTGCACAGGACTCTCCTTACACAAGGACCATTTGGGCTACAATACCGCAATAGTCAAATGAATTGGCATATGGTTCGTTTCAAGTTGTAGTTTTTCGCGTTTAAAAATATCATATAATTTATAATAATCATTTTATATCACGATAAAAACTAAAATCAGAATTGCATCAGAGATTGAACTACAAATAAATAAATTATGATAAAATTTTTCGGACATCTAACGCCGTCGTGTCTCAAACTAAGCAGAGCTTGTATTATGGGTACTACACAACTGATATAAAAACATACGTACTTTTTTTGTAAATACATACATATTATACATAAAAAACACCCAAACTCTGAAACAAATATTTACGAACATTGGGTCCGACCCGGGAATCGAAACAGAAACCTCAAGCATAACAGCACGCTACCACTGCGCCCTCGAGGCAGTCATAAAAGCGACCACAAAAATTTTAATAAAAACATTAATCATAGATTTGTCAGAACCAAGTTGAAAGTTAAAGTAAACAAAGCAGGTTTAAGGCGGCTGTCGCGTTTTTTTAAGCCCTAGACGCAAAAGGAAGAGTGTTTCAAGTTCGACATCGATGTTTGTTTGTATGTGTGTGTGTGTGTATGTGTTTTTATTTGAAAGCCAGTTTCTTAGCTATGTTTGGTTAATATTAATCCAACAGTGTAAGGGTATGAACTCTTTCACAAGATCATGTAAGGCATTTTTGATGTATCATTAATCGGCTAAGTGCTTGATTAGGAGGTTTATAAATCTTAAATTTTTGCTTGTCAGACACACTGAGTTTTTAATATGAATGCCATTTGAATTTGTTTGAGAAAATAATTAAAGCACACAAAAGGAAATAGTTATGCAGTTCTCTTTAACGTTTTCTTTCTGAATTCATTTCAATGAGTGTCTGATATACATTTTTCTTGCGACTCATAAACGACGGTATTATATTGGTATATAAATATTTTTATCCAACTGCAAAAGAAAAAGAGTTATGTTTTCGAGTGATGTATGTATATAGCTTTGGCATGCCATAGAGCCTAAACGGCTTGTCGTATTTTTATTTTCAATAATTAATTACTTGTCGCTTTAAAATATTGAAGACAATGAATTATTTTGTAAGAGTATAGAGCTTTATTCAATTGTGTCCATTTCAAAATACGCAATTTTGAAACAGAAAAAATTATGAAAAATCTATTTTGTACAATGAAGTAAACTTGCCTATAATAAGTCATACAGATAGTAAGGTCTCTGATCCAAATTCAAAATCCATTTATTCAATTAGGACACTAAGTGACATTGATGAACATTAAATTAAAGCTACAGATAAAAATCATAGATTGACACAAACAGACGCCGCAGGCATAATTTTTTAAACTGTGGGAGAGCCACGCTTCGGCTTGAATGGGCCGGCTCGACCGGAGTGATACCACGGCCTCACAGAAAACCGGTGTGAAACAGCGTTTACGCTGTGTTTCATCGAGTGAGTGAGGATACCGGAGGCCCATACCCCAATCCAACGCCTCCTATCCCCCTCACCATCCCCGTTCTCCCCAGGCCGCCATAGTGTGGGTCACCATGCTGCATTGTTCTTTTTCGCATTGAGGATGGTGACCACTACTCTTGGATTCTGCTCATGCTTTCCATCAGGTAGGGCAGAGTAATTTGGCAGCATAAATATAAAAAAAAAATGTATTGGATTGTACCAGAGAATCATCCGAGGACCCTCTGATATTTTAAATTGATCTACTTAATACCGTAAGCGAATTATTGTTCGCAAACAATTATATATGAAGCGCGAATGTTTGGCCTGGTAACCCAAACGTATGCGGGTACGTGTGAGAACTACAATTCTATAGAGTCTATTATAACACAGTGTCACCCCAGCTGTGAGCTGTAAGGATATCGATAATTAATGCGATTTAACGAACCATTCGACTGCGGTCAAAATTATCATGTCATGTAGTCCAACACTTGTGTAATCGGGGTTAGTGTGAATTCATTCCTGTCAATATTTGTCTATGATAGAATGAATATACGCGTGTATTTTAATTTGAACAATTTTCTATGAAATTTCTTCTAAAAGACAGAAGTTTTAAAGGTGTAAGGAGTGATTTCGTTAGGATGAATGATCGATTTTTAAATGACTTCAAATATTTAGATGGTTCTTATTTCACGTAAACTTTTTTTAACCATTTTAAACAATGATAATGAAATGTTCCCTTGTTATCTGTATACTATCAAAAAGTACAGTTTTCGTAACATCAAAAAGACTAACCCGCCACCTGATTAGACTAAAAGGGACTATCTCCGGCGGCATTGTCCCGTAAAGATCTTATTTATTTTATAAGACAACATTTCATTCCACAGGGTAATAAATTAGGCCATCTAGTATTCAGTTTGTTATTTATCATGGTTTATATAACCATTTATCTGTGAACCCGTAACATCAACCCAGACGATTCGGCCTACACGTGCCGAAATGCCGAAACAAAGCTCCCCACTTACATCTGAGTACACTAACCTATTTAATTTCACATAATCACATCTAAAAGCAAACTTAAAAGCTCTCTACATTTAGAGTACACAACAATACGCAACTGATCTATTAAAAGGTTTCATTGTGAAGCTTTTACCTCGTATATCATTCTCTCGAACCCAATTTGTTGGCGCCACTGATGAAAGGCGTCCCTGGCCTCGCGCACACGAGCTATTTTTTGTTACTTCATCCCTGGATACGTGGTTAGCCAATACATTCAACTGTTCAATCATTTGATTGGTAGCCAATCTGGTTTAGCCCTAACAAAGACTGTAGAATAATACAAACTTAGTTAAAGTAGTGAAATAATTCTTGTCAAACTGATGATAATTATTTAAAATTTATTTAAATGAAAAGATGCGCAAATTTTATGATATCGTGTTCAGAAGAATTCATTTGAAAAATTTTACTTTGTGATCACTAATAAATATAGCGTTTAATACTACATAAAGCTCATTATCGTTAAAGATAAAAGAATTTAAATTATATACAAAATACCAATTTATTTCTTTCAAGTATTAACTTTGAAGTCGCCCAGACGTCATAATCATAAATTCATTGACATTCAGAAAGTATCGCTAAGTGAATGAGTCTAGAATGGTTTGAAAACAGATGAACAAACTGAATGAATGTATATAGCGAATGATTGAAATGAATCCGTTTGAAGTTTTAATTAATTACCTGCCTCGCTTTTTGTTTCGTTTGTAAAGTTAGTAACAATGGTGGCAAGTTGTTTTGATGAGAATAAAATTAGAATTATTTAAAAGTATCTGTAATTTCATTACAATTTTATAATACGATACTTAAGTATTCATTTACTTATTAGTTATTTTAAATTCATACCAATTTTATTCGGACATAAACTGCTGTAGCAATTTTCTGCGAGAGGTTACATACCTAGTAATACACTTAATTAAAATTAAAATATTTCTGTTATGTTTTTGTTACATCGTAGCGCCTAAACTACTTTATAGGTTTTAACGAATGAGGTGTCAATAGATTTTTAATATTTTTTAAAACTTTCTGGTTGTGTGTAGTTTTCTTTTTCTTAAAGTATTTAATCTACGAAATGCAATGTCTGAATGCAACATGATTACACCATCTAATATAATAATGTATTATGCAGATAAGTTCAACCAAATTCAGCAATAGCTTAATTAGCGTATTCTGCCTAAATAATATTAGGGCAATACCTTTTGTTAATATTTATTAGTAGACTCAGTCCATCTGATTCATTTGTCGTCATTTCTAATTTCCTAAAGTTTATGTACACGGTAAAAAATTACAATATCTTTCAACATACAGACTGAAAAATAACGCATAGTAATAGATATACCTTAGAGTTTCTTGCTGAGGACTTTAACTGCCTTATTTATTTTTAATTCGTAGAAGGAGAAAATTTCAAAGGACTGCATCAATTTGTGACTGGTGAGCACCCCTGGGTGGTGATTTATTTATTATAGAAAAATACATGTAGTTTATAGCTATGATCTTTCAATAACATATGAATACTAATATTATTTATTGGAAAGATCGACAAAATTAACTAAAAATCTAGCACACAACGCCATCTAGCCCCAAGCTAAGCAGAGCTTGTCTTATGGGTACTAGACAACTGATATAAATACATACAGTCTTTTTGTAAATAGATATAAATAATATGTAGTAAACACCCAAACTCCAAAACAAATAATATCATATTATACAAACATTTGGTCCGATCCAGGAATCGAACCCGAGGCCTCAAGCTCAGCAGTTACATACGCTACCACTACGTCATCGAGGCTATCTATCTTTTATGCTTTCATGGCTAAACCGTTGCACTGAATTCAATGAAATTTGAAATAGAGATCTTTTATTTCTGGAGGCAGGACATAGGATGGTCTTTGTGCAATAACCCCACTACAGTATAAAATATATAACTTTTCCACTATACAAAATATTTTAACTAAACCTTCGTAGACAACATCTTACATTTTCTATATATAATAGCGACGGATATTTTACCTACATATCAATAACTAACTAACTTCAGAGAAGGCCCAATTTGATGAAGCACTGCCTGCCCAAAAGGAGGATAAACATTCTTCAAGACCATCCTTTAGACTAATTGAAATTTTTTGTTTTTATATTATCTGTGACTGTGACTGCGATCAACTGTTAATGAGATTTTGGGGCGAAAAAATATTTACGATTTAAAAAAAATGGGAGATCGTTTATTGTTTCTTCGAGAAACGGACCCCATTTCATCTCATTCACATTTTATTATTATTTTCATCACGACGAAGACTTGAAAACTCGGAAACTTAATTTAAAGACTTTAAATAAGCGCACATACTTAGGAATTATTTGTCGGTTAAATAAATATTGCATATTTTTGAGTGTTAATATAATAAATATGTTATTTCTTTGTCATAGTGGTTCATCACCCCGTTCTAAAGAAGAGCGAGCTTGGCGATGGTGGCAAGATGCTGGCCTGCGATCTCTCAACCGACGCAGGCGTGACGTAAGAGAAACCACGAAGTACATCGAAACGGCTCTGGTGATAGACAAAGCGATGTTTGATAGAAGAAACGGCAGCACGAGATCTGAAGTGGTACACGATGCGATTCAAGTCGCTAATATTGCTGATTTGGTAAGTCTCTCATATACATAACCTTACTCTATATAAACAAAAATGAATCACAAAAATGTATGTACGCGTAATTTTCGATCGACTGCACCAAATTGGATAATTCTATTTTATAGAAAAAAAATTAAAGAAAACTGAAGGTGATACATTTTCTTAGTCCACTTAGTCGTAGGCCTGCGGGAAGTGAATACGGGCTTACTAAGTTTTTCGGTAATTCAGAAAATTTTCGAAGTTGGCCGGGTCAGCTAGATTAAAGTAATTACAGAGATAGAACGTTGGCGAGCATGAACTTTCAGGTTTCAATTTGTGTAATAACCTTGGTGGTAGGGTTAATAACAACCTTTTATTGTAAATTATTAAGTATGTGACACAGTTCTGAAACTTCAGGTTATCCTAGCACCTCAGCAATCCTTTCTGTGTTTCGGTGAATTATTATATGATATAATTAACATATTACATAAGCTTGAATTAACAAATATATCAGTTAATTAGTGGATAACCCATAATTATAATATGTTCTACAATTATGCGTAATTTGAATAATTCATTACAATATTCCTAACATGAATATCGGAGTGTGGCCAACATTCAACATATACCCATAATTTTGGTCCATGTCAAAACACGCGTCCAGCGAGATATTACTAATACGATTAGATTAATTCGTAATGTGAATTGTTAGGCAAGGCTGTTTTAAATTGTTAAAACAGCCTCGCCTAACAAACTTTCTATTGAGAAAGGCAACAAATATTTTTACCAGAAATTGCAATAAACAAGTAAACATTTTAAGAAAATAAAACCCGACTGCGTCGATATTCATATCGTATTTATTAAATTCAGTTTATTTTAAAATAAAACATTTAAGTTAGTATATATATATATATTCGTAATCACCGTTAAAATTCTTGGTTTTGATACCACACTCGATGTATTTTGAAAACATTTTCTTTTGAGATTACTTTTTGACACAAATAAATCATTCATTTTGTATTTTTTAGTGCTTATGTACCCAGTGTCACACTCACGACTAATACGAATCCATTGACACCCACATTACGCTTTCACGGTTAAACAATAATTCTTGAATAAGCTAAGTTACTTTGTTTCTTTACATACTCTTTGCCGCGAAAACCGACATACACGTACTTTAAAACTAATAATTTAATAAGATTGAAATAAGGTGTTTGTAAACAAATATTAAAAACAAACTGTTATTTGTCCTGGGTATTATATATCTCAGGGTATTATATAGGCAAAAACTCAGCCAAAAGTCGATGGGGGTTATCTTATTTAGTGTTTTTTTATGTGCGGTCCAGCCAAAATGGCTCTACTCTGCCAAATGGAAAGCATGAGCAGAATTCAAGAGTAGTGGTCACCATACTCATTGCGAATGCAGAGAATGCAACAATGCAGCATGGTGACTTACAGCATGGCGGCTTAGCGATGCTTCTGCATGATTGAGCCTCCGGTCTCGCACTGACCAACACGACAGCACGAACGCTGTCATTTTATGTTAATCTTCTGTGCGAGGGTAATACCGCCTCCACCGATTCGTCGTTCTTGCTTAAATCAGCGAGGCTATACTACGTTCTAAATTGAAAAATAACTTAAAAATCCGGTTCCAGAATCGAGCAGTTGAAGTCACGGGAATAAACTAGTATTATATTGAAAAAGTACAAAACCAAGCATATATATACTTAAACGACAGAGATATTCGCAATCATAAATCTCTACCCCGAAAGTATAACAGGGGAATGCAGCACCTACATTTTGATACCAAGGCATATCCAATCATAATATTGCAAAAAAAAAACATTTATCTGCCATTTGAGTACTCCATTCTTCTCTATCCCGTAGATAAATATTATTCCTTTATACTTTTTTCATAAACTAGATAAGCTTTAAGTCTATTATAATACGTATGAACTAAAAAATTTTACAAGAAACGAATTCCATCAGATCTTCAAAATCCAAGTACCTACGACAAGCCGAAGTTCTGTAGAAAAACTATTGTACGGACGCTTCAAGGCTCCGACTACCCGCAATGATTGCGAAAGAAGTTCGTATGGCAACGGAGACCGACGGCCTGACGTGGTCTTCAAAGGAACTTTGTTTATCACTTGCCATGTGAAAAAGTGATCACCCCGCTATAGACAGACCTGGCTGGGGTTTCATCATTATCATCAGCCTGTTGTTTTCTACATCAAGTCGCTGCTAGCTCTCTTACGTAAGCCGACCCGCCATTTGACAAGAGGACATCCCGCACTACGTTTGCCAAGACGCGGCTTCCACTCTAAAACACAGCTAGGATTTGCAATTCATTAAACATAGTACAGTGTAAACCTACGCAACTACCACTGAGCCACGAGGCCTCTTAGTTAATATATAAAACTGTTAATAAACCGTCAATTACACCTCAAAAGAAACTACTCCTCTAAAATATGCTATAGGTATAATTATTCATGAATTTAATTAATGCTTAAAACGTCAGGACTTCAGAGTCTTGTTACAAATTTGACTCTCGCCTCCATGACTTGTGACTTAACCAGTTATTGTCGTTTTCTTCCAACGAAGCAATTAACTCCACCGGATATTATAAATTTAGGTACATTCTGTTTTACACTTAATAAGGGCCGAGGGCGACAGAAACTTTTTGCTCTGTGGAAAATTATTCGTCAATTTAACTACCAAGCTTAGGTTTATTATTGCTTGAATCGTTTTGGATTTTTGCTTTAAACGTTGTGGAACTATAAAGAAGATATTAGAGATATAATTTATCTAAAACTAACGAAATAAATCTACCATATACTTTCTTATTCCCGTATATTCCAAAAAATAGTAGAAAGAACAAAAGGTTTTATATAATAACATATATTGGCACATCCCAAAAACCTTGATTCGCAGTTTTGATCACAACCCAAGTAGCACCTCAATCAATCAACGACCCATAATGTCCCACTGTTGGGCTCGGACCTCCTCTCAGGAATGCGGGTTGGGGACTGGCATGACAACGTTGTGGCTACGTAATATTACAGTTGGATGTTTTCAAGCCACCCAAAGGCCTCCAACTAACCTCCACGACTGTTATCCTATGGTAGCACCTGTAATGTAATGGTAATCAAACTGCTGATAAGTATAATTACATATTTCAAGATATACTCATTTTAGGCAAACTACACACAGACTTAAAGTAACCACTTGTGCTCAATACAAATTTCATATTAATTCTATTCGAGAATTAAACTCACGACGTTTAGAACTATTTAAATGATGCTAAAACCTCGTAGACTATATTTTCTTAATCTCTTCATTGTATTAAAGGTTTTACAAATATATATATATATATATATATAACTTCAATTCAAAACAGCTAGGCAGCTTACAGTAATCTCTTTCATTAATCAAATCAACTGAACCCATTTACTGCCAACTCTGTCTGTTGAAATTTATTTTATTTTAAATGGATGAACTCGATATTGTTCGATAATTGTATTCCAGAAACGGCTTAGTCTATGTATAAATTGATACTTTTACGTTTGTTCAAATACTTTTATAAACTCCGTCTCCTAATTATTTAAATGAAATTTATACATTTTTAGGTATTGTTTTTAAATCCATAACTTTTGTTTACAAAATTAAGTATACTGTCTTCGAGTACTGCTACTTTTTTATAGAATCAGTTAGAAGTCAGTCAATTTTGTACATCGAAGTGTCTGTTTGTAATATTAAAATTACCGCTTTTTACTAAATGCATGTGTATGTATAAAAAATGTCTGTTTATCTGTTTGTTTCGGCTAATCTCTGGACATCTGGACTGAATTTGACTAGACTTTCAGCGGCAGAAAGCATGTTTTAGACTAGCTCTACACCGCTGGGCTCAGCTATTTAATACATATAGTTAATACCTTAAGTTTTAATCTTATGTTTGTTTTTTCTATAACAGATTGACAGATCAAAATATTGAACGCTATCGTTGTTAATGGCTCAATTATTATTATGTTCTTTTATGGTATTGGACAAGATTGAGCTTTACCTCACTCAGTGTAAACCAAAAAGAAAAAATTGCTTAATACAAGTTTCAAACAAGGTAGCGGTCACACCAATCGAGCCAGCCCGTCTGTGCCGAAAATGGCTCTCTAACTTGTAATATATATACCTAATAATGAGTTTCTAATACACTTATTAAACTTTTACGTATAAACTAGAAAAAAAATCTCCACCCCAAAATATTATTTCGGTCCACCGATCCTCGCATAAAATTCACCGAATCATAAAACTTCTAAATTGAACCTCATAACTTCATTAAAAGTTTGCAGCCATTAAATAAGTAATGCTTGTCCGAAATTTAATTTTCGACTAATCATAATGTTCTGGTGTGTATAATAGCGTGCATTAGGCGCACGATTTAATATGAAAAGTCAAGTTACAGTTCAGCAAAATACCTCCTGTATTAACAACAGCTTTTGTCAGTTCATTTCTTCACGTACGCCTCTCTTTATACCACGTCTATACACGAATATATTTTTGTACCATGCTTGATAGAAGGATTTCTAAATAGTTTATTTCAAGATTTCCTTATCTTTGTAGTATTGTTGTTCTACGTAATGACCTCCTTGAGCGGGCTCTAACGACACTACACCCTTAAATATAGATGTGGCTCCCTAAAAACTGCCCGCAGAAAATATAGTTTTATTTTTTCTTTTACCTCCACAGATACATATTTACTTTCTCTTTTGGTCTAAAACACTTTAATAAATTGCTAGTGTATGTAGTTTAGTGCTCTGTGTAAGATTTATCGTATGCACAAACGCCAAATTAAATCGCAATGTAGAGTTGTATGTAGGCTGAATTTATACTTGTGTGAACCTTTGAAGTATTTTATTTAATACAAAAATGTACTACTGTGGTAGCATTAATAAAACTAACTACAAAATAATATTTTACCGTACTACCCTTACACGGGAGACCAGCTTAAAATGAAAGCGTGCTGTCGTATTTCGTTGGTAGGTGTAAAAGACCGGAGGTCCAATTATGCAGAAGCATTTCAAAAGGTTGCCATAGCGTTGGTCACAGTTGGTAATGGTCCGGATGGCGTAAGAAAACGGTTCCCGGATCCCTCCAGTCTCAGGCACAGAGTGGCACACCGTGTGATTTTAGTCGGTTCGATTCCAACGCACCGCCCCGCCGCAAACCCCGGTAGGGTAAAGGCCCAAAGGGGGTTCTAACACGTAAAAAACCAATCTTTGGCCACAGTGCTGTATTGTTGCATTGTATACATTTGCAATGAGTATGGTTGTGTACTTGACTGGTGCTTTCCATCTGGCAGAGTAGTTACTTCGGCAGATTCATGTGTAAAAAAAACAGAGTGCTAAAAAAATATATATTTAAACCAAAACACACACGTGAAAACCCTTTTCTAGCACACTCGGGTAAAAAGGATCCTGCCGTGTATTCTTAACATGCACACTTGAATTGAACAGTTTATTTTACAGTAAATATATAAGTCGTAAGCTTGAAATGATGATGATGATAGACTCTATTTTGTAATTTATCAGTCATACTGAGAACAGTGACTAACGATTATTAAGCGAGGATTATCTTGAGATTAATTCAATCAAGTAGCGCTTAATCTAATATAATATATCATTTGAATAATCAATCTTAGTTATTAATTGAATTAAGATTTACATGATATAAATAAATAAATCTTTCCGGACATCTAACACACAACGGCCTCTAGTCCCAAACTAAGCAGAGTTTGTATTATGGGTACTAAACCACTGATATAAATACATATATACTTTTTGTAAATACATACATATCATACATAGAAAACACCCAAACTCCGAAACAAACATTTGTAGATCATACAAACATTTGATCCGACCCGGGAATCGAACCCGAGACCTCAAGAACAGCAGTCGCATACGCTACCGCTGCGCCACCGAGGCAGTCAAATGTTATATAACAGTGACCATTAACCACTAAGGGCCATATTCAATAATATAAACTGTCTCTAGTTGAATCTGGAGTTAGTAAACATATATTTTTATTTTATTCAATGTGATTGATTCAATACTTTTAGTGACATACCGGATCAGTTTGTTTTTTTTATCAAGATATAGTTTTCAAAAAAGCTTAAGTTA
Organism: Hyphantria cunea; assembly: GCA_003709505.1. Taxonomy (NCBI): domain Eukaryota; kingdom Metazoa; phylum Arthropoda; class Insecta; order Lepidoptera; family Erebidae; genus Hyphantria; species Hyphantria cunea. Next base: position 221,434 of record PKRV01000672.1, on the reverse strand, counting down.
AATTCAGATTGCTTTCAACAATCTGGATACTGGGGAGACAGTTCATTGAAAATAGCCGTTGATGATTTTGTAATATGGAAGTTATATAGTATTAAAATGTGTATTTTGAAATTTCTTGTAGTTTAAACTGTAATGTTCTTTTTCTTGACCAACTTTTGAATATTTTATGATAATAATATACACAAAAATATTTACAAATGGTAAAAAAAGGTTCGACGATTAATCATGTCCTCCTTGCGCACTGGCCACTTATGACAGCTTATGTATCTAGAACAAAGAAAATTTTGTCGTATTCCATTTGTGAGCTTCATTTGTTTTATTTTGCGCTGTTTGGTTACTCGATAATTTAACAATTGTGTAAAATGAATTTAAAAAAAAACATTGTCGTACTTACAGATCATTTAAGAAATTGAAGTTATATTGCCTTATTTCAGCGTAGCTCAAATGTTTTAGACATTTGTAACTTGAATAGAAAAATATTAGAATGAAGGTTGTTGAATTGATTTATTCATTAGACAGAAGTTGTTCTAGATATATAGTTGTACATTATTACCTCGTTTTAATATTATTCTTTCTTCCAGTACTTCCGAACCCTCAATACACGGGTTTCTCTTGTCTACATCGAGTCCTGGCAATCAGCTGACCAAGCTGACATCGACCGCAAGCAAGACATCTCAAGGGCCATCCACAAGTTCAGTGACTACACGGCCAGGAAGCTGTTTAAGATCGAGAAAGACACCACACAGCTACTTACGTGAGTAGAATACACCAAAAACAATCCTAACTAATATTAAAATTCGTGAACCGATTAAAAAAAATCTTTTGTCCATGGAAAGTTATGTTATCTGCAACTAAGACGAGAAGAAGAAGAAGATTAAGAAGAAAAATTTCTTATTTTCTATTTAAAAAAATTAATACAAAAACACTAACTTGTTCACATATAATAGTTTAAAACAGGTATATTAGGTTAAACTTAGTTTGTTGGTTGTTATACCATGTACACTGCACATATACCTGTTCCTACATATACACAAATATAAGATACATATTTTATGTTGATCAAATAAAAGTCTTCAATATTAACTTCAAAAGTAGTTGAACTACCACTTCATTAGATAATGTAACAATTGAATCGGTATTGTAGATTTTAAATTCATGATGTTGTTTAAAATGGAAGAATAAAAGAAAGTAATAATTTCATATATTGATTATTACTATGTTGCCTATTTTATTTTATTATTAACAATAAATTAATATTATTTATCACAAGGAATAAAGACAACATAATAACAATCTCAAATTTACTTAACTTTCTTTGTGATAGTGCAAACTCGGAGCTCCGAGCCGTTAGGCGGCTGATCAAGAAGTGACCGGCTCCGGCCGGTACATGTCCTTTTATGGGAACAAGTAAATAAGTTGGGCGAGAACGTGTTTTGATAAAAAAAATATGCAAAGCTACTGATTTTATTTCGTCGTAATTTCGTTGGTAAATCATAACTCATATTTTCTTTATGTTTAAATATGTAAAGAATTCTGAAATCATCTTAATTTCATAAATTAACCTAAAATTTTAACAATGATAAAATTATTGTCATATTCATAACACATTTGCTGTCGGTATTTTTTTGATAGGATAGATAAGTGTTTTTAAATGAGACACACACATATTTAAGCAATATTTGGACAAGATATTTTGAATTATCTATCATAAGCAAGCGGAGCCACGGGTAAAGGATATTTAGATAAATTTACGATACAACCAAGGCCAGGAATATCTAACTTCGTGTTTGTAAAAAGTTTTTCTTACTCATTTCCATTTTTTTTTGTCCTAGTGTCCCATCTAAGCGTAAGATATACGCATGTCCTTACTCACACAGACTCATTTCTTTTGTTCATCTTGAATACTGGTAAAACTATTAGAAAACGCAGCCTAGATTCAATGAACCGTAAACTACAAATTGAATTAAGTAATTTACATAATTAATTCCATTATGTGATTTCATTACAATGGAGACAACTTACACAAAATTAAATTTGAGGTGAAATTTAGTAGTGGTGTATTAGTTCTGACAGATCACTTTAATATATATTTTTTTACATAATACGGGCTTAGCATGTCATATACTGAACACAAACCAAAAAGTACATAATATATGCTGAGTTACGAAAACGCTCACCGCATTTCAAAACAAATTCTATCAAGAATAAATTCTCTTTCACCAGAAATTCTGCACCACTCTTTGAGTACTTTTACCATTTTAATACTCCTTACATTGCATTCTATTAAAACGTCCTTGCCTATTTGCATTTCCTAAAGTAACATAAATGTTTCAGAAAAGACGTCTCTCGTCTCACAAATCTCCTTACACAACCCTTTTCACTTTGAACTGACGAAATTGCTGGATAGACAAGTTGCCAGTGTGCTAAACAGCTGGAAATTAATCTCGAAAACGAACCGAGGTCGAGAATTAATTCGAGCGATAAACGAATTCGTCGAAAAGCGTCACAAGAAACGACCTCAGCTGTAAATTCAACCATAAATCCCATATTCTGAAGCCCATATTTCAACGTAAATACCGCCTACAAAATACCTGCAGATATTATCTCTCTAATTTAACGAATTACTTGGATCTGCGATAATGCTTTTGACAGGCTGTTATCATGTCATAACTCAGGCGTCAGCTGCAGGTCTACATGCCAATATCTTCGAAACATTACTGTGTCTATTCCCTTTCGATCGACGAAGGGCCTTGTCGCCTGAATGATTGATGTATATCAAATATTTACGAGTGTCTGTATCCTAAAATAGCGGGAATCCTTCGGGAAAGAATGCGCGGGTTGGAGTGACAACCAAACAATACGATCATGGCATTTATTGGCATCAGTTTTTTTAGGTTATCGTCTAAATTTACATATTCATCCTGAGTTATGTTCATGTTAGTGAGGGTTGGGAAATAATAGGAAATCTGAATCATACTGGGAATGAAACAGATTCATTTTATTTTTAACAATAAATTCAGTTTTAATAGTTTAGACCATCTATCATTGATTTAAACGCACTAATTGGTCCCCTTATTGACACCTATATGCTGTGTTATTTGTTAAATGCGTATTTCAACTTCTTTTTTCTCTTTAATTCTATTTAGGCCCGTATCCTACTTCTCAGCTAACTAAATAATAAACGTGTTGAGTAAATTAGCCAAGTTTAAAAAGTTCTTGTATATTATTAAATATATTATTATATTAATAAAAGTTCCTCATCATTTCCATTATTTCAGACAATGATACAAAAAAATCTCCAGAACAGAATCTTTATATACTTTTTAGTATTCATGTGAAACACGAATTTTCAAAGTCTATTTATTATTCGAAAATACAAAGACATCCGATCAACTCTTAAAAGGAAATCTGTTGGAAACCAAATTAATGTGATTAATCTATGTATGACGAAGGTTAGTAGGGTCAAATATAAACAGGAATAACGCAATAATAGTACGTACGTAGTCAAACTAAATAAAGGGCCCTTTATAAGATTCCGCCCGCGGCATCGACAAATACAAGGAATTTATCTAATTTCACTTCCGTAAGGATCGACCTTCGCACTAATTGAATCAAAAACCTTGGACATGAACAGAACATTTTATGTTATATTCAATTATACTGAGAAGAGCTATTTTTATAGTCAAAACATATTTTGTAAGTTATCAAAAAAAAATTCTATATAATATTATCAATATATTTTGCTAACCATTTTCCCAAGATTCAATGTCGTTTATACGTTTAAATTTTAATTCTGACTGACTCAGACCTTAAATCAGTGTTTTAATAAATATATAAATATTCCGGACTTCTAACACACAACGCCATCTAGTCCCAAACTGATATAAATACATATATATACTTTTTTGTAAATACAGAAATATTGTACATAGAAAACATCCAAACTCCGAACAAATATTTGCAGATCATGCAAACATTTAATCCGACCCGGGAATCCAACCCGTGACCTCAAAAACACCATCCGCACAAGCTACCGCTGCGCCAGCACCCTCTTTCTATTTATTTTCTATAAACAACCACTTAAAAAAGATTTTTGGGGATTTCACCTCTTAATTTGAAAAAGAAATGCATCATAGAAGAAAGGCGTCATAAGTACTTTGCCGGCCTTTTAAGAAGGAGTACGCTCTTTTATAAGCTATTTTTTGTAAGCTATAGTTTGTTAAAAGCGTATAAAATAGTGAAGATCGGCCAACGCTTAATATACAAGAAAATTATTATAATAACGAATTATTTTTTAATTTTTAAAAGTGAATTATACACCATACTGATGTAAGATTGACTTTATTTTGCTACTTCAAACAGTTGAATCTACAGAGATTAAATTGTAGTCAGCGTATAAAGCATCCAGTAAACTTAAAATTCATTAAATAATGTTAATTAAAAGCTGTGTATTGATCTTTTTAGTGTTAGTTTTCATAAAACTTTAAGAGAAATTTTCTCGTGAATTACTCTTCAAATAAACGTTTTAAATTGAACTAATGAAGCTTAAAACTACGGCAAAGCGCGCGGATTAAAGTTTCATGAAAATCCAAAACGGCTGTACTATCTAAATGATTCGAAACTCATACCAATTATTAGTTTCTACGTTTGTGGGTGAATTGATTTTAAACTACTTTGGGGCTTTAGATTGCGGCTTAATAAGTTAGAATTTGGAATTTAATATTTACATAGTATAAAATAAAGTCGCTTCCGTTGTTCTGTTGGCTTAGATCTTTTAAACCACTGAACGAGTTTTAATGCAGTTTTCAGCAACAGATAGAGTAGAAGTAAGTAGAAGATCTATACATATAACATTAAAGAAAATCCAAAAATTTTAAAGTCTTTGAACATGCAAAGCAGACCGGATTGCTAGTTATGAATAAAGCGCTATATTTTTTTTAACTTTCAAATTATGAAGAGAATGAAATAGTCCTTAACTATTTTTATTTATTTTTGGCACAGAGTTCTTAGTTCAAAACTTGAAGCTTATGCACTAGGGTAACTTAGCATCTTATAACTGAAGTTCGGATGTAGTAATCACAGCTGTCCCGTAACACTCCACGCAAAGTGGAACACCGTGTGGTTTAAGTCGATACCCTGAACCCCGGTAGAAGGACGACCCTAGGGGATTTCAACACGTTAAAAAAAGCATCTCATAAATACAACTTATCATATAGATTGTTATCGACTGAATAAAGTTTTTTGCACGCATACAAAAAATAATATAGAAGTTTTTTATTCAATACAGCTACTTTCCTTCACAATTTATCATCCCAGAAGATCCAACGCAATTTATATTAATGAAAGTAGTTTTGTAATAGTGTATAACTCAATATGCATGCTCATTGTGTCAACATTCAAAAGAACTCTTGATTTATATGTATTTTAGCTTCTCTTTTTCCTAGCTCGACTCCATACTGTCAAATGCTTTGAAAAATGAATAACGCTTTCTCTAAATTGTAGGATGAAACGAACTGATGCATGTGACGCTATCGTTTGTTTTGACATTCATAACCTTTGGCACATATTACAATATTAGCTGCTCGAAGTAAAATCCGCAATGTATTACTTTTATATTAACGGATCGGGGGGAAAAAATATTAAGAAAATATTTCGTATTATTTTTTACTCGACGTTCGACATACCCGTGTGCATTTATTTGGTACGCCATAGAGCCTAAACCACCGTTTCCTTGACCTCCTTATACGTCGCAATTGTCACTTTTTCTTTAATTTGATACTGTGTCTCGGTCTTCCTCTTCATTTCTTTCTATCTATTTTTCCGTCTTAAATATGATATTACTGACAAACTTACAAAGTTTTAGTCACGTAGAAGGTAACCTACCATCTTGCCTCTTCCATTTTATACAGTAGATATCAACGGTATACAATAAAAACAAAAAAAAACTATAGCACTCCGAAGCAGTCGACGAGGTAACTATTTTAGTGGGCCTACTTAGCTACTCTTCCAGTAGTTTTAAACACGTGTAGTACTTTCAATAATAAATAAAACCTAGGCCAAGTACAATTTCAGGTGCTTAATAGACAAAGAAATTAACATGTTTACTTTTATATCACTATCTAATCAATCACCGTTTCTGAGACTTTTAGGTCAAAATACCGTACCGTAATGAAGTATTATGACTAGATTCTCGTCACGTCAGAGTCTTAGGAACTAATCACTTAAGGTTTTAAGGAACCAAACACATATGTATGCGGATTTAATAATGTACTGTATTACTACTCTTTACTGCACTACTACATAGGAATCAGATTGCCGCTCGTTTCAACTGATACGTAAAAATACTTTATAGTAAGGGAAAATTCAAATTCAAAATCATTTATTCAATTAAGACACTAAGTGACATTGATGAACGTTAAATTGAAGCTACAGGTAAAAATCATAGATCAACACAAACAGACGCCAGATGTACTCTATTGTCAAGGTGAATTAGGTGAAAACACCAAAATTCACTGCCTGCCTGTGTCGATCCATAACTTCCAGTTTCCAAAGTGCGTAGAGCCTTATGAGAAGAATACTGGCAAAGAAACTCATGGCCACTCTTTTTAAAGTCATATCTTTAGATACAATAGTATTACATGAATGATTAACTGTGTGCAAGCTGAAGGTCTGAACCTAAACATAGAAATCATTCGAGGCGTACATCTACTTACATTCAGTTGCAAAATCTACGGTTAAAAATAATTCACGACTAGATTAAGAGGCTAAAATTGCAGTTGAACGCACTAAATTAAAAGTATTGGCTAAAGCATCGCTGACTAACATGACCAGTCACCCCAAGCAGCACTCGTTCACGAGTATGAGGTATGGACCAGCCATCGTCTCTCTCGCCATATCAGAGGGAAAGAAACGACCCGCCCCATGACGACACCGCAAGCAATGACATTTTAGTGAGCATGACATACAATACTGATAAAAATCACTACTAACTAGATTTTAATTAACATTTAAAAATCATATTATAATAAAAAATATACTATCTAAAGTTTCTTTTAAATTTAGAAGCTTTCAAATTTTCAATTAAAAACAATAATAATTAATTATGACTATACCACGAAGTGAATTGTTATTTTCTGTTTTCTTCGGTATTTTTTTATTTATCAAGCACTAGCTTTAGCCTGGACGATCTGCTGTGGCAAATCAAATGAAATAAATAACTAAACTGACACAAAAAATAGACAAAAAAGATAGAACTTCTTCAGGAAATGACCCCTAACTTGGCGAATGAAATTGTTTTTGGTATTGTGATTATGCATTACTATAAATATCAGTAAAGACTAATACTATTTTGTTAACGTCTCCAATATATATTTGGAAAGAAGGTTCTATTACAAGCTATCTATTAAGAAATCTTCAACGCCTTGAGCAAACATTTCCCATTAAAATGAAAATTGTAATAACTAGACTAAAATCAATAAAAGCGTCATATACTTCTACCATCTTTATCTGTCGTCACTGTCAGTTACAAAAGGATCCAAGATGGCGGCCGTGACGTCAGCGCTATCGCTTGTTGCCGAAGTAATTCAACTATAATTTCCGATATCCGAGTCGAATCGGTTCGACGACGTAAACTCTCTTTGAGTATCGTACCTATAGTGTACCTTTGAAAGTTGCTCGGCTCCGTACATCATAGAAACATACCGATCAATAGTTAGGACATGCGAGATCGGACTCGTAAGTCCACACTAAGCTCAATAGGTAAAAAATGTTTCAACCAAGGATAAGGACCTGAGTATTTCAACTGAAATACGTATAGCTCACTCACGCGGGTTAAAAGCAACGAAAAAATTACATATTCCTTGAAAATTTCTGATTATTTTTTTCGCAGGATTGATTTCTATCAGGGAATGAATGTGTTTTTGAACCTTAATTGATAGAATTTGCAAGTCTCTTTTTGATAAAGCTGTTTTAGTGATTTCTGATTCAAATTTAAGTTTCACTACAATCTAAAATGAAGAAATGGAAGAAAAGGTTCTTTACGGCATAATTAACGCCATAACTTAAAACTTTTAATTTCATCGAAGTTAGTTAAAAAAGTTACAATTGTTAATTATATTATACTCTAGATATTTTATGTTTTATTGTTAATAACAGTCTATACTGTCAGTATGTTCAAACAAAATTGCCAAACTCATCTGCTCAAAAAAAGTTAAACATAAATGATTTTATATCATGTAATTTATTTGGATAACAATAATGTACTGGCTCTAGTTTCCATCCGTATATTTCCAAAAAGCAATATTTCCATAAGTAGTGACGTTATCTCATCTTGTTACCAAGTTTGTCAAATTCGCCTTCAATTTGTAATTCGATAGGTGATCGAGAAACGTTCAAGTGATAATTACTTTCATTTTTCTGTCAATTTTTCACTGTCATGTTCAAGATTTATGTCCTTTAGCTTTTTATCTTTTCGTTTGTCTTCTTGACGTTCATCACCACAATATAAGTGGAGCTAACGATTATAAAGGTATTTGTGGTTTAGTCACTAGAACATACTATGTGGGCTTATAGCCAACATAATATTACCAATAAATATTTGCCTTTGAGAGGAGGTACTTGTGTTTACTTTTCACGTCTCGGCGCCATACCCTAAATGGCGATTCTGCCAGGTTTCAAACCTGGAATCTTCTAATTTGATCGTACACTAGTATAGTATCATCTACTAACTACACCATATATTATCAAAAACTAAGTACTGAAAAAATTAACTTAGATATTTCAACTTACTTTTATGTCCGTAAAAGGTCCCAACGGATCTTCAAATCATTAACATTTTCAGATGCCTTGATATCAAACGAGCTAAAAATATTATAAGTACATCCTATTAGCAAAATATTCTCTGAGGGATCACATCAGGAATGAGGTGATCCGGCAGAGATCCAAGGTCATTGACATAGATCAGAAGATTAGTAAGCTGAAGGAGCAGTGGGCTGACCATATTAACCAAGAACTGATTACCGTTGGGGTAAACGAGTTCTTGCGTGGAGACTGCATCTCGGAAAACGTAGCGTGGGACGTCCACAGGCCAGGTAGAGACTGGGCAAGACGCTGGGCTGGTAGGAGCTGGATGCGAGAAACCGAGGATCGAACCAAAAGGCGTGAAATTGGAGAGGATCCTCTCCACGTCCAGCAGTGGACTGCGTTAGGCTGATGATGATATATTATAGGCAAGACTTGAAAACGATTATTATTGCCAAATCATTGCCCTTCTTTCCTCTAAGCCCAGTTCTAAGTTTTAAATATTAATTCATTTATGAAACGCTACTACACAGTGCAGCTCTTATCTATCTATATAAATGAAAATTATATTGAGAAATGTATGTAGGCGCATAACTTCCGATTCCCTATGTGGAGGAACGGGTATCACGTTCCTCAAACACAAAGGGAGGAACCTCCGACCAGGCGAGGTGATCAACGGTTGACATTGGAAAGTCATTTATATATACTAATCGGCGCGAAAAGTTCTATTGCGCGATTAAGAGCTGGTAGTTTCTACGCTTCCTTTGCTGCTGCGTAGTTCGATGTATTTTCGGTAGATGGCGTTGTAGTATATATCTGTTACACTGAATTTGAAAGTCGCCACAACTGCATCAAATTGGTAATTTTTTTATGTGTTTACTATTATAAGGACAAGGTTCGTATTAATGAAAATTATGAGGAAACTAGCAGTGTTAATTTTCTTAGTCCAAGACTGTACGTTACTCATGGGAAACTAAGGTGGGCATAAATACTGAAGCAAGTTTGTCGGATACTTATAAATATTCATGAAAAAAATATGGCGGTACGAAGGTTGCGAGGTCAGTTACTTTTTTATTAAATTAAGAATAGAAATAGTTAGAAGGCTAGAGGCAACTTTTGAGTAACAAGATGCGACCAGAGTCCTTGAGCGTTTATTAACTATCTCCTTAGAGCACTAATTCCTTACTTTATTTTAATTTTAAATCGAAACTTACAAACTTTTCCGTTTTCAAACATTTAAGTGATAGTTTGGCATTTGCCAACTATTTCGTAAGTGTGACTTAGATATAGTTACCAAATAGCTTTCTGTTTACTGTTCTGTGAATAGAGGGTTGTGTGTATGCATTAAAACTAATTTGCTAGCTTTACGGTGTCTAACGCCATTAAGAAAATATCTTTTAATATACCCTCATTTAATTATTAATTAACCGGCTATTAATACAACGTTTAGGTCTATTTTCAGGGCCATAATGTTATAATTTATTCACGAATAGGACAACAGTTCCACACATGTGCCTAATCTACCTCTGCCATGAAATAGCCCTAAAAGGTTGGAATTTATTATTTTTATAGCCTGCATGTGCCACCTAATTGTGTTTTAGGGTCCCAGAAGGGAAAAACTGGTTTGGTTTTATAAAAATACTTAACATTTTAATTAATAGGCAGTCATTAAATTTACTTCTAACTAATCGTGGTATTGAAATACATCAAAAAGAATAAAAAGTAGGTTTCATGATACCTCACAATCACAGTTAGTTTTTTTTGTGGCATTTGGCATAGATCATAAACGAGCAGGCGTAATGCCTGATGGTAAGCATCATAAGTGCGATGCCGGCCTTTGTGGAATGGGGAGGGGAATGGGGGAGAAGGGGTTTATGAGCCTCCGGTATCCACACTCATTCGGTGAAACACAGCGCAGGCGCACACTGGATTTCTGTGAAACCGTGGTAGCACTCCTGTCAAGCCGGCCCATTCGTGCCGAAGCGTGGCTCGCCCACGTTAGTAGTTTCGTACAAACCTTCTCGACAATTGCAGAAATCTTACAAACAACCTAATTAAAATAGGTATAGCCGTTTTCAGCAATATGCCCACATAATACGACAGTTGTTTTTTTTATATATATATTTTTTTTTATACAGAAATGCCTTGAATCAAAAGTCAAACACGTAAAGAACAAAGTACACAAGGTACACTCACGGCTCAAAATAAAAGTTTCATTACATTACCTTCTAACTTAATTCAAATCTTGTTATTTAATAATACACATTTCTATTTTAGTTCACAAATACAAAGTTTGAAACTGAAACATGACATTTAACTCCAAAACGAATAGTTTTATGTGCATATGCAAGAACTTAAACATTTCTGCAAAATATAAAATTAAACCCTTGTAGCAAGTGTACTCGTAGCTGTGAACTACGGGCTACGTAGAAAATAAAAGGTTCGTACTACACAAATATACGCAGCGCTACGAATAAGTTTCGTTTGTTAATATTCACTTGTACGTCTTTCACTTTCTTGGATCGGGATTTTCCTCTCATAATCATTCATCCCCTCTCCTCCCTTTTTCGGAGTCCCACTGGAAATGGTAGTTGTGGGTACATTCTAAATAATCTTTTCTTTGGCACATTAAAGGCACAGGACTTTACAAATTGTACTAAAAAGTAAAAAAAACACATCCTTCCTTTTTACTTAATTTTCTCTATCATTTACGAATATTTGAATTTTCCAAATCTTCCTGTAAATAATTAATATAATTGGAATAAAATTAAAAATAGGAAATCGTTTTCAAGTATAACCCAGAGACACTTTCAATAAAATCAAACGAATTTAATGACAAAATAAAAACCATTTCACAGTTGAACACACTAAAAATTTTCAAAGCCTATTTCGTATTCCAAAGTCCGTTATCTACACGTGACATTGTTGCAGTGGGCTGACGTTCCCCGGGGGCGAGTCTGGTATATCGGTGCCGGACACTCTCTGCACGCCTAAGTCTGTCGGCATATCAGTGGACACAAATACCTACGAACCTCACCTACTAGCCGGCACTATGGCGCATATGATCGGGCATAATATCGGTAAGTTGGACTTATATTGCTGTAAACTGTCATGGTTTACCGTGGCCGTTTACGGTTAGTGTAATAGACAAAAGCCATATTTTAAGCGGTTTGTATATTGTGTCAAAATTTAATTACAGGTAATTTTACAATCAGCTCAGAACAATCAAAATAAAATCACTTTTCAAATTAAAGTAGTCCAATCTAATTCAGTTGTTTCGTAATCATGGTGACGTGGAAAAAAAATTATCTTCTCCATGACAAAATTTATCTTAGTATTTCATCTATCAAGATTACAATTTATTATTTTATGATTGTATATTTTATTTAACTTTTATCGTATAGTATTTATTCGCTACAGAAACGGACGACAAACTAAGGCGAATAAATATTAGACATAATAAAAAAGTTTACAATATAAAGATCTGAAGTGTAATTAGTTCACGCGTGCAATGTAATAATGCACCATTGGAAAAGGTACCAGATATTACATTGCGTACTCCATACATCAGATATATTTATTTATAAAAGTTTTCAATTCATGAAATAAGTTGAAAAAATATCAACTTTAAACAAGTATGTAATATACTATTAATATTCTCGCAGGAATGGGCCACGACGACGGGCGTGAACAATGTTTCTGCCGCGACTGGCACGGCTGCATCATGGCGCAGTCCATCGTCGGTTCAGACAACGTCCAGCCTTACAAGTTCTCCGACTGCTCCAAGAACGACTACATCAATGAGCTCAGAGTTGGCCAAGGGCTGTGTCTACTCAACAAACCTAACGAGGTAAATTTGGCATTTTGCCAAGAATTAGCACTTTTATGTCATGTAAGATTTCGTCGACTTCATAAAAGAGATTTATAATAGGTCTGTCGACACTGAAAACGGTTTTAACATGGTGTTCGAGAAAGTATGTTGATATAGAACTAGTATATTTTTGGATGTTTAATACTCAATAACGCGATACCTAATGATTGCATTAGAATTAAGTTAGATACACATATAGTTTATGAGATGAGTTCAATGTTAGGTTCAACTACGTGATATAACTGCCTCGGTGACGCAGCGGTAGCGTACGCGACTGCTGTCCATGAGGTCTCGGGTTCGAATCCTGGGTCGGACCAAATGTTTGTATGATCTGCAAATATTTGTTACGGAGTTTGGGTGTTTTCTATGCATAATATGTATGTATTTACAAAAAAAAAAGTATTTATGTATTAATATCACTTATCTAGTACCCATAATACAAGCTCTGCTTAGTTTGGGACTAGATGGCGTTGTGTATTAGATGTCCGAAATATTTATTTATTTATTTCTACTTGAAGTATTAATATATTAATTGGTATGAATGTAGGTAAAGACTGTCAGGTCCTACCCTGTTATCTAGATTTTTATATAGATAAGAGAGCTAGTTATTAAGTGACTATAAATATTGTTATACGTATGACCTTAACCCTTTCCTGAGAGGAGACCCGAGCCCAGCAGTGGGACATTATGTATTGTTGATTGATTGATTGAAGCATATTAAAAACGAAAGGATAACATTAGACTATTATGAATAAAGACTAACTAAGAATAAAAATCACTCAAATACTATTTGCTCTAGTTTTCACAGTTATAATTTATATATATATATATATATATATAT
>PKRV01000672.1:151085-207762 GCA_003709505.1 Hyphantria cunea | reverse complement strand
CTTGGTATTAAATATCTAAATTCATGAATCAAATAAGACTTATCCGAATTTTAAAAACACGACTAATAATATGTTATTTGATACGTTGTGTACCACAGCATCTCTGTATCGAATACGTAAGCACAGCAAATTAAAGAACTCCTCAAAAGGCGCTCGTTTTCTTAGTGGCTGTGGCAGTGGCAGTCGGAAAACAACAGCTGTAAATACAAGTACAATTGTATGAGAAACTATCTCAGAAAAAAAATTGCTGAAATAAATCGAACACTCTTTGAACTCGAAGTTGAGTGGTAGAAAAATAATGATGTCATTGTGACGGTGCTTGTCAGTAGAACTTCTTTACTCCTTAAAGACCGCTCCTCATTCTTATGGATTTTTAAATACTATTGTTCTCATTATAATTATTTATCATAATTATGGCTTTATCTCGGTATAATTTGTCACTAGCGTTATTTTAGAAGTTACGAAGTATATTTTAGGTTCGGTGAAGAGGAGTTTTTTATTTATAAGTAGCTGAACCCCGCCGTGGTTGTTATAACTTTACAACCGCGGGTAGCACCGCGGGGCGAATCTAGTCTAAAAATTAGTTTAGGTTACTCCTTATATTATCAGACCTTTGCCAGTGAAAGTCCCGTCACAATTTATCCAGCTGTTCTAGATATAAACAGTCAGAAAGACAATTTTTTTTAAAAATGTTGTTTTGTTGTAGTTACCATATATACTTTCATATATATTTCGTGAAAATCTATGAAATTTAAATTACAAACGGACACTTAAATATTATTTATTTATATTGTTATAGATATATTGCACTTCAACTGAAATAGAACTGGTATGTTTAAAATGAAAATACAGGTAATATAGGGAAAGCTACCACACTATGCTGGAGTATTCATAATCTAACGTGTTTAGTTTACAAACCCCAATGCATATCCAATAGTATTTCATCATACCATCAATTTAAATCTATATTTCATCACTCGTTCAACACGGGTCCAGACGTGCCTGTACTCCACAAATATGGATTTCGATATTCAACTCAAATGCATCCATGTACTAAACATGTATCCAATATTGTTGATCCTACGCTTTCAATTCTAGACAAGATTCTCTCCGAAGATTGCATTGCAAACCACTGCCATATTGTTGTTTTAAAATATCGTGTAACTTTTAAAATAAAATATCATGGGAGAGCCACGCTTCGACACGAATGGGCTGGTTCGACCGGAGTTATACCACGGCTTCATAGAAAAGCGATGTGATACAGCGCCTGCGCTATGTTTTACTGAGTGAGTGAGGATACCGAAGGCCCATACCCTAAAAATATCTATCCTCTATCGAGCGTTCACCTCTGAAAAGAGCACGCTGGTCACTAAGTACTATCTCTCGGTCTTTATCTGTTCAATAAACGACTTTTTCCTAAGTTCGCCTTTCGACGCTCTTAAGATGATTAGAGTACATCAATCACGTGTATAAACAATGACGAAAATAGATATTTAGAAATTTTCTAAAGATGCATGACTATTTACATTTTCATTAATACTACTACTATTCCATAGCTTTAACTACGATGAATTAAGATATTTACAAATATAATCGGATGAATTATATATTTCGCTAAATCTTATCTAAGATTAATCAGAACATTGTAGCTCAGACTACGATTGAATGAGAACAAACTACAGATAATCAATGATACAATACTATGTAATGGAATTAACGAATCAGTACAACGCCTCTTTTCCAATCAATCAGACTTAATTCCACAGAGAGGCTTATTTTAAATTTAATTTAGTCTAAATCGTGGTATCTAATCGTGTTTACTGAAGTTTTCGCATGAAATCACTTAATATTCTCGATAAAAAAGTGAGAATCGGGAGGGTGAGCCGACTCAGTTTAACACTCCGGCGACAAAACCATAAAATGTAATTCGACAACCACTCAATTATACGCAGAACCAACGACAACCTGCCGACAGTTGGTGACGTCGAAAGTTTCCGAAAAGTTCCGAGAGCATCATCGCCACACCGTCCCCACTTCTAGCACACCAGACTTCATTCGAATTCAAAACAGATTTTCACGTTGAAAATTAATCACTGGTTGTCGTATTGTTTGTCGTCATCCACGCTGCTAAGGCCCACTCCTTTAATAAAAGTTATGGTAATACGGGCTGCCCTCGCCTCTAAATTATCTCTTCGTTTGCGAATATATAATAACAGGAACGAACGCCAGGCACGGTTTATTGGAATAAATTTGCATAGTCAGAAATGATAATGCCATGGCCTGGTGTTCTCCCCACTTCGATTTCTCCCGTTTACATATTTATCTCCGAATCATTGTGAATGAATGCTTTCATCTTCTATTCTGTCAGTTGCTTATAGTGACACTATTGTTTCCAAGTTTTTGGCCATCGTATCTCAGTTTAGACAAGGTCCAACTTTCCCTTCATAAACTTTGAAACCTTTAATTTATGTGACCCATAGTGCCCTATTTAAACTTTGTTGGAATGAACGTACAAGGATTATAAACCCCTGGTTTTAGTCAAAAGTAGGCACACTGTATAAATTTTCGTAAAGATATAATGTGTATTTTATTTTACATTTACCATGGTAGTTTTAGTAACGGTATTTCAGGTGTAAATTTAAATTATTGATTAGTTTGTCAATAATAATTATTCTCGGAAGCACAAATATTCACTTGGGTTAGAATCTTTTAAATCTTTCACACATAGTATCGAAGTTATTTAAATAGTGATTGCAGAGTAAATCAATGAATCCTATACGTATTTTTATTAAATTAATGTTTACTTTACAATGTAACAACCACCAGATAAATAAAAATAATTTTAAAGAAAATCCTAAATGAATTATGGTATTGTGTCTCTCTAACGTTTTTCTTACAAAAGCCCAAATAAAACACAGTTAACGAGTACGCCAGATATTAAATTATTCATATTTGTCTATTCTATATAATTCCTCAAATCACTTCATCTAAGTCCGCTGTAAAAACAAACCATAAAATACCAGTAACGCTGTACTATGGTAAATTGTATGTATCCTGCTCACCGCAGTGGGTCCCGATGATGTGAATTCAATAGCTTGGTATAGTTTCTGTCGCCCTTTAGGATATGCTAAAATGTTTCTCTTGCTCGTCTAATGGTTTTTTGACTACGTGACATGTATGTAGTTGTACAGATCTTTAAAATTTACTTATTGCTAATCGTTTTGTGTGTAAAGTTAAACCAAATGCATCGAACTATGTGTTCTGTTATTCCAATGAATAAATAAATATGTTATTAATTTAAATTAAATCTTTTTTGCTCGAGTGATTCAAAATACTGGAGACACAAAAAGGAATTTTATATTTATTTATTAAGAAAGTCCACAGTTTATGACTGATAGATATAAATAATAATAAAAATATGTTAAATATGTTACAAACATGACAGTCAATTAGTCATCAAACTACATTTAATTCTTAAGCTTATTACAGAGATTCATGACATATACACAAACATTTTAAACCTTTATTAATTATGGAAAACAGTTGAGAAGGTGTGTAACTGTAACATAACAATTTCTTAAAGTCTAAAGATTTGAAGAAAGAAAAAGACCAATAGCAAGTGGTATCTACAAAAAAATATATATTTACCAACTACTCAATTCGTTTACAACCTGCTTTGTTGGTCTAGTGGTTACCATAAGAGGTTGCAGGTCAAGAGGTCTCGGGTCCGATTCCCGGGTCGGACTACTGTTGGGTTGTTTTTACAAGAAATTCTTAATAGCAACCCGAAGTATGGAAGAGGACAGTGTTTCCCGCCCGTGCCTCGAAGATCACGTTAAGCCGTCGGTCCCGGTTGTCATGAACATCTATGGCAATCGTTATTAGGAAGTCAGTGCCCTCTAATATACTGAAAACTATTTAAATCTTAGAATTCAGTTCACCCTCAGGTTTGCGGAGGTCAGATTCCAGTCGATCCGTGTAAAAAATGCTATTCTTGTAAAATCAGTTGAACTAGTAGCCGACCCCAAATAATCTTGGGAATAATAAAGGCTAGGAAGATTAAGTTACTCAATTAGTTTATAACGGGTTAAAATCCTTACGATTTGACCGATTATTCCTCTTACTTTTACGTTGCCTGTTCATTTGTTTGCCTCCTTTATTATAGAAAGATGCAATTAAATCTCATACCATATTAAGCGTAAAATAAATTATTATTTATTAATTATTATTATTTATTTATTCGCTCAAACACATCTGTACATACAATAAACAATCGCATGCAAGATATAAAGTTGAAGAAGTCTCGAGAAATGTTTGCCACATACCATGGCTTGTGAATATAATTACAATTAAATATGGATAAATTCCCATCACTGATTATTTCCATCATTTAACATGCTATCAACTGCTACCATATTAGTGTGAATACATTAATCATTTATCATTTAATTGCGTGCTTAGTTTTCAAATCAAATTTATCATTCAAAAAGTCACTTAAACTATAATAGGCCTTTCCAACAAAAAAGATTTGACTTTATGCTTGAACGCTCGGCTGCCCAGATTTTCCTAACTGTTTGAAAATTTATAATAAACAAGAATTTTATATATTAGATAAATGGAGCTATGCAAACAACACTTTAACTTTAATTACACATTAATCAAAAATACATAAATCCATACTTAAATGAGCCCCGGAGTGGAATTCATTTGTCGTAATGGATATGACGAATAATTCTATGATTTAAACTTTCGCATTAGTTTCGAAGTTCGCGCAGATATTTCATAGAACTATAAATTCTGTCAATAGATAAGAGTTAGTACACATATTTCATTAGAGCTCTGGCACTATCGGCATCATAATTAATTGTGGTGTTTATATGACATTTGAAATTAGTACTGTAATAAATAAGTACCATCTTATCAAGTTTATTTTAAAGCTACTTCGTTTAATACAATTTAAAATATTTATGAAAAAATATTCAGTTTCCTGATAATTTGTTTTCATGTTACGTAATTGTTTAGTTTCTTATCTTGAAAGCAGTATATCTTTCAGTTTTCAACATTTTCTATTATATATTACTGAAGGCGTTAATGTGTCAGGCACTCGCACGGAGTATTATTTCATAACCAGCCTTTACCTTTATTGATAACATTTTTTCAATCTATTCATAACTATTGCCTGGGTTTCTATTAACGATATAATACGAATTTATTACCGTGTCAAATTTTGTTAAGATCCATTACAAGTTTTGGCGATCTTGAGAAATAAACTGGTAAAGAGCGCATTTGAAAGTAAACTGCATCAACTAAATTCCAGAAACATCTATCACCGTCAAATGTCATTCAAATAAAATTTAAAATCATAACAACAACTATATATCTACTAACTATCTAGATCATCCTCCTACCAAGATCTTTTAATAAATTACGCTTATATTTGGAAGCGATGACACTGTATGACCTGTGCCATAATAACTTTGATTGTACTGCACTCAATAATAAACTTTGTTATGTTGTACCCACTAGGACTCATTGCCGTAATGTGTTTAGCATTTTTGCAACTGCCCGATGTCGAACTGATGCTGGCAAAAGATCGCCAATGCACAGAATGGTTGATAGTTGTAACAAACATTTTTGTACTATTGATCTAGTGGCAATGCGTCCTAGCTATTTTAAAAAGCTATTGCTTGAAAACCTTAGTGTTTAATGAAATTGACTTAAATTTCAGGCTGCAACGTGTGAATGTATGTATGTATATGTGTGTGTACGTGTATATAATGTTCTCAAAAGTGTTAAACCCTGTTGATGTTACATTACATCTATGTGGTAAATGTCGCTGATGGCACAATTATCCACATTTATTTGTAATTTGTACTTATACCCTTGTATTGTGTTGTTGTTTGTTTAACTAAATAAAAAAAAACTATATATATCTCTATTATAATATACGAAAGAAATAAGGTTTAGCATCTAAGGAAAACTCTAAGATCGTAACTTCCACATTTATTTTACGTGGAACATTCAAATTCAAAATCATTTATTCAATTAAAACACTAAGTGACATTGAACGTTAAATTGAAGATACCGACAAAAATCATAGATCGGCACAAACAGACGCCACAGATGTACTGTATTCTCAAAGTAAATTTGGTGAAAACACCAAAATCCACTGCCTGCCTGTGTTGATCTAAATTATGAGAGGAACACTGGCAAAGAAAATGAGGTGTGCTAACAAAAACACTAAGAGATTCTGCATGAAAAAAATACTTACATATGTTCTTTTGAACCAGAGCCATTTTTTATTGTTCTTTTAATTATTACATAGTTGGTGATCCACCACCAATGCGGCAACGGCCGGCTGGACGAGGGTGAGGAGTGTGACTGCGGCACTATCACCGAATGCCAGAACACGAACCCTTGCTGCGATCCCTTCACCTGCAGACTGACTAAAGAGAGTCAATGTGCTTCTGGAGAATGTTGTGATAGGTGTCAGGTAAAGTATTCATAAACCCTTTTTTCAATGGGATAGGGGGCAAACGAGCAGAGAGATGGTGATGATGGTGAGTGCTTATCGACGCCCATAGACTTCCGTAACATCAGAGGCGTCACTAGTGCGTTTCCGGTCTTTTAAGAAGGAGTACTTTATTTTCTTAAAATTTCCACCTGCTTTTTCAATTCTAGTAACTAAACAATTCAATTATCTCCCTTTAGGAATAATTAATTCAGTGTCTCCAACATTCTCTAACCTATCAAAGAACAGAGCTGAGTTGCTAGCGTTTATAGTTAGTCTTTATTAGATGATCGGGTGATTTTTCTTCCTTCATAAAAAAACAACCTATATTAATGAGTCCGAACAAAAAAGAAAGCTAAAAATTAACCCCACTAGTCTGTTTATCGCATTTAAATACAGCCTCGCAGCTCAAACAGCATTTGCATTTTGTGGGAATTCCAAATGTATTCAGAATTTACAAGGCATTATGTACTCAGTTTTACTGATTTACGTCCTGACCGGTCCAGTGCTAATGCTTCAACTGTCAAGTTAATTTGGGGGAAACGTTTTTGATAACTATGCAAATTAAGTTAAATTAAGTGGTTGGACAAAAATTGAGATTAAGTTAGAGAATATTAAAATGGACTGCATGTTTAAAATGAACACAGTTTTTTGTGTTCCAAGAGCTTTGATTGCTGTTTTTAGACAACATCTTTTTGTTATAAATGTTACTTAATATACGATATAAATATGCAAGTAAAATCTACTTCCACGTAACCAAATTGAATCGTATGGTTTGGCCTGAGAACTAGAAGAGAGAATTTTTATTATATTATGAGTAGTATGTATATTCTATCTAAAGATTGTCTGTAAGAGATCACATTTTGTGATAAAACCGTTTATTGTACCACTGTTTTTGTGAGTATAAGTGATAATTCTTGATAGATAGACCGTGATCGAGAAAGTAAGTAAAAATCTAAGAAATACGATTGTTATCAAAAGTAACGGTTAAGTCAATTTTGGTCCAAATTCAAATATTAAATTAATCTCAGGTAACAATACATTTTATGCACAATATGTATTTTTACAGCTTAAACCTCGTGGCGTAGTGTGCCGAGATGCCACCAACGAATGCGATTTGGACGAGACCTGTACCGGCCTTTCTGGCTCCTGCCCTCCAGACGCTCATCGAAAAAATGGAGAACCTTGTGAAGAAGGCAAGGGTTACTGCTTCGCTGGCCAGTGTCCAACTCTTTCTCTTCAGTGCGAGAGGATCTGGGGCCAAGGAACTATTGGAGCTGATAAGGAATGTTTCGAACAGTTTAACTCTAAGGGAGCTGTAACTGGACATTGCGGGAAAGATGGCAATGGACATTTTGTCAAGTGTGAGACTGAGTAAGTATTTCGGAATAATTAGCTTAACGATCATAATCTATACTTCGAATATTAATTTACTTAGAAATGTCCAAGTTTCTAAGAAAATGCATAAATTAGTTATAGTTAATTTTACAGAGATACAGAACAAATTAATAATATTTCATATATAGAGAAATATATACAAATATATATAGGGAAACATTATCAACTTATATCAGATCTAGTTTCGCTCCTGGCTTCTTTAGCGTCAATGTGCTTTTTGCATCCCTTGGGAGTAGTATCTATTTTCTGAATATACGTACCATAATCGTTTTTAAGTTTGATATGTGCACGACACGAAGTACGGATGCTCGCAGTGGATAAAAATATTTCATTAATTATAATTATCTCCCTTAAAAATACTGTGTTTTATCTTTATTGATTGCTTTAAATAATCCATTGTGGGCCATAAGCATTTCCCTTGAAATGAGGTTAATTCTATTCAACTAGTTTCACATCGTCAATATATAAAAGAAAGTCGTTTTAGGTACACTATTTATAACTCAAGAACGGCTGAACCGATTTGTGTGAAAATTGCTTAGCTTAGAACTTTTTTACTTCGCGCGGCGGCTTTAACCGCGGTTGTTTTAGTACCGCGGGGATCAGCTAGTTTTAAATAAACGTTCCTGGATAACCGAATTTTTCTATATAGCTTGCAATATTGAATTTAGGATTAATTATTTTAGAATGATTTAGGCTATAATATTGTATTTAAAAAAATTCAAAATAAATAAATTTTTGTCATACTTTTTGATTCCACCACAAAACCTGTCAATATATCCACTAAGTTTCCTATACAATAAAATACTAGTGTGCCATTATTTCGTCCGGAATATCGACAAAAGGGTATTAATATCGTTGTGTGTGACAGGAACGTGCGGTGCGGCTCGCTGCAGTGCCAGCTCGGCAACAGGTACCCGATAGTGACCGGCATGGACGAGTACTACACGAGGACCGTCATCAGCATCAAGGGCAACGAATATGAGTGCAAGTGAGTTCATGACGCCACGATATTATGAAAAATAAAATTACTTAAAAATATTTAGGTTTTATAATTCCGTTTCTTGTTTTTCTTAGATATTTTTCTTTTTCCTATAAACATATATACCTTATTGAGATATATATTACGAAAGCATGGCCTTGTATGCAAATTTGCCAAGTAGGTATGCAAAAATGAAAAAAAAACATAAAGGTTCATTTCTTGGATATATATATATATATATTACAACACAATTTAAAAATACGTTGCAAATAAAATTAATAATTCCCTTCGTTTTTTTTTTTATTTCTTGGTTAAATATCGTTAAGTGGATTAACTAAAATAAAACTATAAAATTTAATAAAATACGTTGAAAATAAAATAAATTTTAATGTTCCCTTAAAAATGATTTTATTTAATTATCAGATACTGAATCATAGCAGGCACAGATGTATATTTACTTATTACTTAACAGTTTTACCACTTTCCACTTTTTAAAAATAAATATTCAATATACATATACAAATAATGTAATTACAGAGCAACAACTGGTTTGCCCAAGCACTCGGAGATAGCCCCCCTCGGCTTAGTCCGTGACGGCACCCCGTGTGGAGACAACCTGGTCTGCGTGAACCAAACCTGCACCTCCATCTTCCCTTACATCGACCACACAAAGTGCCCCACAGATCACAACAACAACGAGTGCTCTAGTAAAGGGGTGAGTACGGTTTAATGAAATCAATCTTATTTGATCTACTTTAAAGTCCACATTGCAATAATCTGTAGTCTAAAATGGTGTTGCAAATTTGACACAAGACTTGAGCTTGACTATACTGAGTAACTGACCTATTCATGTACTTTTATGAAATAGGGGGCAAACTAGCAGATGTTTCGCCTGATGGTAAGCGATCACCGCCGCCCAAGGACACCCGCAACACTAGAGGTGCTGCTTTGCTGGCCTTTGTGGGATGGGAATGGGGGGGAGAGATTGTGATTGTCCTCCTTTTTCCTCACTCACTCAGTCACACACATCGCAAGCACTGTTTCACACCGGTTTTCTGTAAAACCGTGGTATCACTTCGGTCGAGCCGGACCATGCCGAAGCCGATTAATTTATTAAATACTGCGAACAACAATTGTTTTACACATCTGATATTACTATTACGTGCTAAGATTAAAATCATTTGCAAAATAAACTTTATGACTTTATTAAAAACGCAAGTAGAACAATAAATAATGCAGAACAATTGTGTGTCTAATTTATTTTTGCATACTTTTGGACACTTCAATTTTATACATAAATAAAATTGAAGTGTCTGTTTGTAATTTTATATTAACAGCTATCGATTAAATACATATGAACGTAAATACGGTAGATACATCAAAAAAGAAATTTTTTAATTGTTTGTCTGTCTATCTATCTGGTTATTCCAGCTTATCTCTGGAATAGCCGTGTTGATTTTGACGGTATTGTTACTGGCAGATAGCTAATGATATAAGGAGTAATTTAGGCCATTTTTTAGGCCAGCTTCGCATCGCGGCGTAGCCCGCGGTAGTTGTTATACCACGGGATTCAGCTAGTTAATTAATATAATTTGTCTTTTTTTACAATGAGTGAGGTATTCCTTATATTTTCGTGTGTTCAAGGAGTATCCATGTTCTAACTTTGACAACACTCACATATAAACAATTCATAAACACATTCTTAAATATTTTTGAAATATACAACAATATAATAAATACAGTTGAAACTTCACAATTTCGCTCTGGTTCGCATGTTGCCACTCTATACGTACAAAATCCAATATGGGGTCGCAAAAATGAAATAAAACGAGCTGTAGCCGCCACTCAGACTATTAAAAAGTAACTCGGTGTGCCTCTAAAGTATTTAAATATTATGAAGTATAAAATTTTAGGTACCTACTAATGTTTACATATATAATACGCACTTCCCCTTTTTTGTGAATATAAATCATTTAATATAACGATATTTTTTAACTGCCTCGCTGGTTTGGTCGGATCAAATGTTTTGTATGATCTGGAAATATTTGTTGCTGAGTTTGTGTATTTTGTATGTATAATATTTATTTTTAAATTTTTATTTCTTTCAGTTGTCTAGTATCCATAACACAAGCTCATCTTAGCTTGGAACTAGACGGCGCTGTGTGTTAGATGTATAAAATTTTGTTACACACAAAAAAACATCACCTCTAATCTTAAGACGTCTACTGTTAGATTTATCCTAAATCCTTAGTGGATCCTGTTTTTCCCGCCTCTTCAGAGTTTCCGTGATCTTCACCAGGTCATCGAACCACCTTGTAACCGTAACCGCGGGTAACACCTCGGGACTCAACTAGTAATTTAATAATTTGAAAAAAAAAAAAATTCTACGTAATGGATTGCTAATGTAATATAATCTTTCATTTAAATATTACATTAACAATCCATTACGTAGTAACGATAAAGTAGAAAGCATAGTATAAACTAGGATAAATGCGATCAGAAACTGTGCAAAGTTTTAATTCAATATCATTTAATTGGGTCGCTCTTGCAGTTTGGACCTCGTTAATTATAACTTGTACCATGAACGCTTTTCATAATGATTAGTTACAAGTTGCGACAGGTTAGCGAGCATTGGATAATGAACCTCACAGATAATCGTTATTTGTCGACATCGATTCGCAATGTTACTTTGGCTTAAATTTCAATTTTGAGTGCACCCTTTAACATTATTATGCATCTTTGTTATGTATGAGTCTATTTTTCATGGAATAAGGTCTAAACGAGCAGACATATCGCCTAATTGTATTGTAGCCTTTTCATCTAAACTATGTCGCATTGAACGGAATGTATGTATTTACATATATATTGTTTACATAATACGTTGCATTATATGCATTCACAACGAGTATGGTGACCACAGCTTTCGTATTCGGCTCATGCTTTCTATCGGACAAAGTCACTTTGGCAGACTTCAACCGTGGGAGAGCCACGCTTCGGTGCGAATGGGCCGGCTCGACCGAAGTGATACCACGTCTTCACAGAAAACTGGTGTGACTGTTTCACACCAGTTTTCTTGCGCTGTGTTTCACCGAATGAGTGAGGATACAAGAGGGCAATACACCAACCCTTCCCCCCATCACCTTCCCCATCCCACCATCACTTACCCATTCGCCCTCCCGCCCCTCTCTTCCCCATCCCCCAAAAGTAGGCAACGCACTTGTAAGGCCTCTGGTGTTGCGGATGTCCATGGGCTGCGGTAATCGCTCACCATCAGGCGATACGTCTGCTCGTTTTCTTTTTTTACATAAAAATAAAAACAAGAAAAGTATTTAGTAATTCTTTTTTCTAGTAAATAATTAAACTGACAAAAATAGCTGCTGCACGGATGCGATTTACTAATAAGCTTAGCCACTATTCAAAAAGAAATATTTACCGAAAAATGAAGTGCCGTATTTGATATTTTTCCTGTTTATCGCTTCATCTTGTCTTTTAAGGCTACAAATGATATCTTTGGACACTTTGGTAATTAGCAGGGCGCAGTGAATTTGTAAAATTGTCGACGATGCACCGCGCCACACTGACTTTCGTTTACACTTCCTATCTCTGTATGCACGGGGAAGTTTAATACACATAAATCCTGCAAGCCACATGCTATGCAGCTAATTTGGAAAGTGCCTTACTAAATTTATTGCATACTGCTTATCTTTCCTTAATTAAAAAAAATGTTTTGAATAGAGAGTATACGAATTTTTTAAGGTATGAGTCTCCGATATCCTCACTCACTCACTCGGTGAAACACAGCGCAAGCGCTATTTCACGCCGGTTTTGTGTGAGGCTGCTATCACTCCGGTCGAGCCGGCCTATTCGTACCGAAGCGTGGCCCTCCCACGGTTAAGTGTTCCACTATCTTAGAATACACACTTATCATTTTAACACGTCATCATCAGCTTATTGTAATCCACTGTTGGACTTAATAGTAAAGTGCAATTAGAGAGGCTTATGTCCGTTTTAACACAACCGACATGAATTTGAACATAATCAAACGTGTTGTATTATTTCTTTATGTATGGCCTTGCCAAAATGACCCACTGCCTGATGGAAAGCATAATCATATCACAAAAAAATTACTCTTAATAGCTGTCATATATACAAATACATAATACACAGCACTCGTGTATATACCAATCGCTCCATCCTATTTATATTTCTTCAAAAAGTGAGATTTCAAATTCAGAATATAACTGCACAAACTCTCAAAATCCTGACATGCCGGTGGCGCCTTAACTAAATCTGTGTGTGTCGGGTGCCGAGGCAACTCTCGTCTAAATCGGATTGGTCGCAGAGCCGGTGCCACGAATTGTATTACGACCTCCGAATAGTTGAGCTAAGCACGTAAATAGTTTAAATACTAACTCCGGACTCCGCATACAAGACTCCCTGTTTAATACACTGGAGAATTCGTCACATGCTTTCGTTGTTCGAGAATGTTGTTGGTAATTATACTTGGGTAAACTTGTTTTTACTATATGATTATAGAGAAGTCAGCCTTGTTTACCAGTTAAAGAAAAGTTTTTATAGTCCATATGATATTCTTTTTTGCATTTTTTAAATTACCAGGTGGAATGACGTCTTATAAAACTGCTACCAAAAACTGGCCATCTTCGTTAAGGTGATGTGCATAAGAGCTATGTTTTACACTCACAATATGATATGAAATTTACTTGTGTATATATAAATAATCAAACACATTACACATAGCGACAGCACAAGGGACCATATTTTCAAGTAGTTGAATACTATTTTTTACTTAAAAAATCAATATTAGCATAAGGCTTTCTATTATGGCTAGGGACGACTGTAATTTTAACACTTGATTGTTTATTATTTATTATTTTATTGATTGTTTATTATTATTATTGATTGTTTATTATTGTATATTTGTTATGTCTTAAATTCAGGTTAATCTATAAAGGTAAATCTTATGTGCATAGACATTTCAATAAAACATCGAAAACAATCAAGTGTAGAGCCTGAAATCAATTAATTAGCGACTATTGTCTATGGAATTTTCTAATTCTTATATTTAAAGTCAGACCCGGTGACACGTACATGCATCCTTGTAACAGCTGATATCAAGCCACATCACACGGTTTTTTATTCTGAATCAAACCCAGAACCTCTGTCTAGTGCTTCAGATCAATAACCTCTCGACCAAAAACAAATAATTATCACAATGTAACACAAACAGTAGCACTCAAAGTGATCGAACAAAAAATACTGATAAACTTATAACATGAATAAATATGAGGTAGTGTACAGTTTAATAATTGTCCATCCATCGGCCTTTAGCTCCGTTCGGCGGAGCATCAAATTCGTCGTCAATTTGTGCCCAAACTCAATCCACGTAGAATTGAATTACCGCTGGAACTCGACATCAATTCACTTTTAATTTGTTAGCTTCATTTGGAAATTACTGAGAACTTAAACTGACTTATTGTTACGGAAATACGAGATTTTATGATCATTCGTTGTGAGTTAGTCCTTTGAATTTATGTGAAGAGGTTTAATGTACTACTACGACAGTAGAACAAATTGCTTTTGGAATTCTGTACCTCCCAAGTAAAATTAGAAATATGACCACTTGATTTTCCGTATATATTTCTGTTAAAATCAACTTTTGCCAGAAACGCAAAGATCTAGCGATATCTACTTTATCGATCACATAAAAAGTGTTTTTCTTTTATGCTTAATTTGAAAACACATAATTTGTTATGAGAAAATGACTATATATTTATGTGTAAAAAGATAATGCCTAGAACGGTCAAGTTTGTCACTAAAAATAGTGAACAAAACCCTAAAAACTAGGCGTCTACAATGCACCACAAACCATCTACATACAAAATATATTAATAAAAGATTATACTAGTGAGTCAAACTAACAATTGTTCGGTTTTTTAAATCAGGTTGGCAGAGTTTAATTTTTAACATTCATTGCCTTACTTTATGGCATTTTATTTCATACAGACCCTTATAAGCACTAGTTATTGCAGAATGGTTTTACCTTTCTCGTCTTATACAGAGTTACAGAAAATTCTTGAAAAGTAGATAGCTTAGGTAAATATGGCTCCATACCACGCTCGGTCAAAGACATTGTCAATATATATTGTGTTTATATTATAAATATACACAATTCATTTAAAATTGGTTGTACCAAATTACAAAGCTTTTGTCCAGTTCCATGCCTGACTTAATCTCAATTTATAGAAATCTATTATTTTGGTGGGCCAAAATAAAAAAATACATGAAAACATTAACTATTGCACTATGAACATAAAATGTAAAACTTACTATGAAACAAAGCAAGTAGTAAACAGGAGGAGGAGATAATAATCAAGAGCAAAGAAAATCATGGCGTTTATAGTTTTACTCTCTCAAATTGACCACAAATCATATCCAGTGGATTAAGGTAAGGACTAGATGACGGCCAGTCTGCAGCTCTGACAAAGTCTGAAACGTTCGTTTCTAACCAAGATTGGCTGGATCGAGGGTAGTGACCCGGCTGATACCTTTTTCAAAAAAATATGGCTCAGTCACTCTTTCGCGGCTAACACCCCACCAAACCACCATTGAAGTCGGTAATGCCCACGTTGTACTCTGTAGAGTTTTCAGCATAAATACGGTCATTTTGCTTGTAAAGTTTTTGCTCGATTGTAAAAAGAATCTCATCCAAAAACATTTTTTTTCTGTGACCTCTTTTTTCACCTTTAAGTAGTTGTTTTGATTATACCACCCTATTTTTTTTAATTATTAGTTAACAAATGACCGTTGCGTCTGTTGTAGGCTGCAAGTTCTAACTCATCGCCTAAAATACGCTACAAGGTGCTAGGAGCTATCTTCATCTCCTAAGATAAAATCTTTTGCTTTCGAACAGGATTTCTTCCAATTCATGCCCTTACTGCTTATCAAAACAGTAAAACAGGAAAAAGCGATCACGCCTTTTTCGTACGTACACTACCTGGACGGCTAGATCTTGTTCTATCATAAACGGAGTAGGTTTGATTGTACCTATCAATAGCTCAGTATATCTACCATGGGACAGCCACGCTTCGGCTTACATGGGCCGGCTCGACCGAAGTGATACCACGGCCTCACAGAAAACCGGTGTGAAACAGCGCCTGCACTGTGTTTCACCGAGTGAGTGAGGATACCGGAGGCCCAAAATACAATCCTTAAGCTTAAGCAATAAACAACCGTATAAGAATTACAGATTCCAAATTTAAAAGTAATATATTGTTTGTTTTGAATGATGACAGTATTACTAGTGTTAGACTAAGTATAATCGTTGTTTTATATTAATCCAGCGATACCAGCAATTTTGCATTTCAAATAATATCGCTACAGCCACTACTTGCCCACACACATATGGGCACACATGCACATGAGCCCGAACAACCATAATCAATTGGCATGTTCCAATAATCCCTAAAGCTTCTCACTTACGAAACCGAGCGAGTTAACAATAGTACCAGTTCCAGCTTCCAATTTGTGGCCGTTAGGTAATACGAATCGATTTCAGTACGAAATTAATTTCCTTAATATCGCTAAAACTTGTCTAAGTCCGGAATTGATTCGATAATTCTCGTTCGGAGTTACAGATCCGTTTGTGCTGCGAAATGATTTTAGTTTAACCCCGTTATTTCAAGAACATTTTATATGAGAGGAGGATTTGTACGATATTAGGATTATGTGGATAAAGAAAGTAAAGTGTATCTTTTTGAGCATAATTATTTGAAAGACAATTTTTATAAGGTTGGTGGAGGTAGCAAATAAATAGTAAATTGACATGATATGGACACATTAAGAAGAGTAGATCACTGTGCTCGCATTTTGCAATATTCAACAAACTTTTAAAAAACGTCCACTGTTGGCCAGTGCGTCAACAATTTTGGTCTATTAAACAACGGAGGCCTGTCTGCTGTTGTCCTGGATTGTTAATTTTGTGGCGACTTCAACTTACAGCGCCACAACATAAATATACAACAGCGCCATCTACCGAAGAAACATCGAACTACGTAGCAACGAAGAAAACTGAGAAACTACCAATCCTAAATCGCGCAATAGAAGCGCGCCGATTAACATATATACAACTTCCCAACATCAACCGTTGGGCAGTGGCCCGCCAGGCATGATCACCTCGCCTGGTTGGAGGATCCTCCCTTTGTGTTGGGGGAATATGTGACCCGTTCCTCCACAAATTCTTAACTCTTACGATTTTCACATTTTTATGTGTATCTTACAACACATTCAATCAAAAAATAGTTATTTATTTGCATAAAAATATAGAAAAAACATTATTATATATGCATACAAGCGTCGTAAAATTCCTCCGTCTCATCACCTACTCTACTCAAATACTCTCAGCATCGCCATGTTGAATAGCAATGCTAATTCTCTATTCCCGATAAAGACCGGCCTTCTGTTCTTCTTTATTTGTATCAAACTTGCAATTGTTGTAATTCCAGGTGTGCTCGAATCTTAACAAATGTGTATGCAATCGCGGCTGGACTGGGCCAGACTGCTCGCATCACGACGCTCTACCACCCTCACCAACCCCGTACACCCCCGAGAATACCACCAAAGCGGCCTACAACATGACCAAGAAGGAAACACCGTATGGTGAGTCGCAACCGGTTAAGATATGACGTATCCACCACTCTCTTTGAGTAATATTGTTCTATATAAGGCTGTAGAAACGTTTATAATCAGTATACATAGGTGATAAAACGCAATAACTCTAAAAATAAGTTTTAAAAGGTTCTACAATTTTTTTTTTATACACTAATCTTGGCATTTTTGCTTTGTACATAATAATTACAAATACATAATAATTGAACCTCTGTCGACTGAAATGAAATGCATCTACAGTCTAATATATATCAAAACTAAAATCTACAACTGTTTTAGGTTTACCAATGCAAAATTTGTTTCTTTTTACTCAAAAAGCTAATTCCAATCATGACATAATTAATATTTCAAAAGTAACTGCGCAAATAACAACAATTTGAAAATAACATTAGGCCCCAGGTGGAATCCGGAGAAAAACCCCCATTTCTGGATCTGTCCGGGATAGTTGTGCGATTGGTACCTTTAAACCTAGCTAGGCTGTCACTCTTTTATACTTTTGAAATAGGAAAGTTTTCATGGCAATGACTCATAAGTACATAGATTTTTATCTCAAAGTCACGTTGTTCGCTGATAGATTATAGGAACAGATTTAGCACAACAAAATAAAAAAAGTAATGAAAGCTTTCCCGAACTTTTCTATTATGTTTAACAGGTATTTTCTTTCTACTTATATTAAATATTATAAATTATATAATTTTAATGTTTCTATTATAATTGATTTTTATATTTTCAGGTGTTTTGTACTGTACCTATTAATATTCCCCCTACTTTAAATAAATTGTAAAAAAGATTCCGAGCACTGCTTTTCAAAATTACGCTTTCCAAGAGTGTAACACTGTATCGCGCCGCACCACATAAAACTTGAATATTCATTAACCATTTCAATACACTAGTACGTCTAATGTAGGTTGACAGTGGTAGTACTTACACAAGTCAAACTAAATCAATTTTGCCGTAAAAATGCTAAACGTTGATAAAAGAAGGAACGTCAGCTTACAATAGTCGCACGTTAGCCCGCGTCCCGCGAGATTTGGTTACTAGTCGTAGAGGCATTGCTCGGATAGGCGTTAGGCAGCGGGCGGTGCCGGCGCACTAACGCGCGGGACCCCTCTCTTGCAGGTGAGCACGAGGGGAATAAGATGAGCACCATGAACATGGTGATATTGTTGCTCGCGGTCGTGCTGTCCGTGTTCGTGGGGTTCGCCTGGATGGCGTACTGCTTCAGGTAACGGCCGGTAACATCGGTGTTGTCATTGCACTGTGTCTGTCGCTCGTGCCTGTCGTGTCGTGTCCTTGTCGTGTCGTGTCGTGTCACGCCGACCGCGAGCCCCGCCGCGGCGCCGGCGCCGGCCGCTTGCCCTCGCTGACGTCACGCGCACGCTCGTGACGTCACCGAGTGCGCCGGCCGCCACTCACACCCTTCTGTTTGGGCGCAGAGAACTACCACGGCTCGAACACGGTTTTCCTCGTGGCGGTGCTCATGTCTGTGGTAGGGGGGGTATTCATAGTATTTGCCCTGAGCGCTCTCTGCTACAGGTCAGTCGTAGTACACAAAAACTTCTCCCTGTGCCTAAGGTTAGTGAGCAGAAAACAGACCAAAGGTAGTCTTTAAGAAGAAATTTAAATCGTCACCTTCGTATTACTTGTATGTTTATTTTAGACGTTAGCGTTGGTGTTTCTGTTGGTTTTTACGTCGGCGATTGGTTTTTATTTATTTTTATTTTATCCTTTGGACATACGTTTTTTATGTCGTTTACTTTGTGGTCGTAGAGTTAGAGTTGGCGGGTGGCGCGTCGGCTAGAGTCGTCGCGCCACAACTGCATTTGATCTGTGGTTCTGTGTCCGCGTCGGCGGCCGGGCCGGCGTGCCACCGCTGCTAGTGACGTCGTGTGACGTCACGCACACACACACAAACACACGCGCGCGCACCGTCCTGTCCGGCCGCCTCGCTGCATGCCGACAAGGCTTTCCTCGTTGTACTCGAGACACCTCGACTCAAACCCTTAAGATTCTGGGCTCTTGGATGTATGCATTGGCTTATGTGAACTGTGACTCGTTTTCGTTTCCTTTCTTGGTCGGAGCGGCACGGCCGGGCGCCCGCGACCGCGACCGCGACCCGGCCGCCGCTCGCGTCTATATCTTCCTACGTATCGACTACATGATCTGTATCAGTATCGCGACTTACAACCGACGACCCGCTAGACGGTACGTGGTGACGAGCCACGCCGAGGTATGTACTGTACACTTGTATGAGACCGGAGAAGATATAGATCGCTCGACTCTAACGTCACCAATCACTACCACTAAATTCTATTAACTTTTGCACGAGAAGCGAATGTGCGATGCACGGATTCTTCTTTCAAGCAGCTGTCTATCTAGTTAGCAACGCCTAATGTTACATATAAGACTGACGGGACCCTTCCAGCAAAACAGTACATATTTTTAAAATATTAGTCTTAGAATGATACCGAACGAATTCTAAAGTCCTTTACTGGAAGGATCTTATCATTAAGCTAAGATCGATCTCTTGATGTAATTTCCATGTGACATCAATTCCCATGAGGAATGAAACGAAAAGTTTGATCTAGTCCAATTCAAAAATTTAATAAAAGAATTTTATCTGTAATATCCAAAAGCACCAGTCAAATCAACATTTCAACTTTTGAGGAACAAAAGAGGACTAAATATACTTTATTTAAATTCCAATTTTTTTTATAAATAATTTAGCTTTTAATATTTTAAAAATGGAACAGTTGATAACAAAATGTTGTTTTTGATGGTGAATCCCCTATTGTTCCTCGTCCATGGTCGACAGCACCAGTTGTCTGGCCACCGTACACACTCTGGTAAACTTTATCGATTGATCTGAGTGTGCGTTCCCACGCCACGCCTGCACCAGGAGAAAGAGTACGGCGCGCAGTAAATACAACCAGGCTTACACCACCAACAACAAACCTATGATCAAGAACTTCACAGCTGGGTCTACCACGTCCAACAATTCTCAGGAAGACATCTCGGATACTGGGGGAAAGCATTCCTTCAATAATGCGTTTAGGTAGGTTTCGTAGACTTAAGGCGTTCAAAGAAAATGAAATTGTCAGTGACGTATTTGATAAGTAGAAGTAGCTTGTAATGTGAAAAACAATTCTAGATTTTCTCTTGGAAACTCAAGTTCGTGATTTTTGAAATTCCAACATTGACAATTTTAAGTTCATAAATGAACGTCCAGCTTCTTATGTTCCTGTACAATCTTGGTGTCTATTATCATAAAATATTAGTTAATTAAAATACCTAAATTATAAATGTAATATATTCTTTATTTTCAATATTTAACTGCATAATTTTTTGTTGTGAATTGTAAAACTCTTTAAATGAAAGCGCAGTTACCCGTAAATTTACCATATTCAACTTGTCTAAAATAACAATGTATTATGTTACAAAAAATCTTAGAACGTATATTTTTTGTTATTTTAAAACTCTTCTTTGAAATCTACTAAAAACTATTTTGTTTTAACTAAGCTCAAGTGTAACTGATAACAACGCCAAGTTTTATCCTCAAAATAAAATTTTCTTTCCTCTTTTTAACGGAACTCGTCTACTCAGAAATCTTTTAAGGTACGTCAAAGCTTCGCGTGGATATGACTGCGCACCGCTGTTTGTTTCCGCTCACACGATTTCCGCTTTTAGCTCACAACGCTTATGTCCCAAAGTGCTTCGGACTAGAGCAGATCTTTAAAGCAGATTTTGCTATTATTTTTTTGTTTATTAAATGAGAGTGCACTCCCACAAGTGACACGCTTTTTTAAATTTTTCTTTTTTATCTAGAAATGAAAAAGACAGCACATAGCTACACTTTGCACTCTAATTCTTTGATAGACATATTTATTGTTAAAACGAATAATACCGAGTTATGTAAATAACATTTTAATTTAGTTTATCGAAGGTAGCCATACATTAACATTACCTACTAGAGGCTTTTCGAGTTTGTACATATCATTTTCAGCATTGTGACAAGTCATCCACATATATAGGCTATGTAAAACTTGTAAATATTATTAATCTTGGTCATTCAAAAATAATATTTTAAAATCGATAATATTTCAAACTTTTGTACGAAAATTTCTATTTCAACAATGCACTTTTATAATTCTCACATGAGTCTAAAAACAAAGATTTTTTTTATTACAACTGCCTGAACAAATCTGAATTTTTGGGCTCTTGTTAAATCATAAAGGTGGGGGAAAGTTTGTTTTTAAAAAAAATGGTATAATTATGGTTCTCTATTGCCGGAATTGCCTCGTTGGTCTAGCGGTTGACGTATGCGACTGTCAATCCAAAGGTACCAGGTTCGAATCCCAGGTAGGCCAAAAGTGCTATTGAGTTTTCTGATTATATAAATACTTCATAACAACTAGCAGCTTAATAACACGGGAAAGCATGTAAAGCTGTGGGACCGACGCCTTTGCTTTCCTCGAAAGCATCATCACCACCGGTATCTGAGCACAGGGCACAACCCTTGGATGCATGCAAAGCAATTCAAAACAAAGTGCCCTTACAGAGGACAGCAATATACCGGGCGCTTAACATCCAACTGACGTTTATTGCTCGCGCAACAACTTCACTTAATAGAAAAAGGGTCCGGAACTAGTCCAACAACTGCTAATGACCACACCAGTAAAATCATACCTATATGTATCTTTAAAATAAAATTACCATAAAAACCTTATATTCATATCTATCATTATCCTTTTTTGTTTTTTTTTTACTTTTTTATACTCCCCATGGCCGTCAACCTACCGGGGTTTACGGCGATTTTACCATTAACCTTACCTTAACAATACTATCTGTAATACTGATTACTAAGTTAAAGCATTATATCATCAATAAAAACGCTATAAGCATATAGAAGGTTATAAAGAAACTGTGTATACGAGTAGATATATGGCAGTAAAATACATATATACATAGAACTATTTCAAATAAAATGATATTATATTTTAAAAGTTCTGTTGTATCCAGCCGTGGAGACTCTCAACGTGTGATCTTCCGACATGGCAACCATATGTCAAGCTCCAGCAGCTCGGGCAGATATTCGTAAGTTGTTTAAATTATTACCTTTGGGTAAAAGGAAAGGGAACGGTAATGACTTTATATAACGCTCAATGTAAGCATGTGTGTGTGCACGAACGTGTATGTGGCTCTTGTTATGATGGGCATGACGAATGTTTTAATGTGATGTGAAAACATGAGGTTTTATGTGGGGCTTAGCGGCGTATCTCATATAAAGATAAGTTCTATAAAATTGACCAGACTACGAAGAAACGTATATTCTATCGTCCTAACTATTTAAAATGTTTGATACAAATTTGATACTTAATTACAGTGAAAATTATTTTCTAATCATTATATAGTTATGACGATGTTAATATTTTCAGTGCCAAACAAATGATTTTAATTTATGCGTAATTCGATGCAAATTTTTTGTGTTTTTTTCCTAGTCTGGTTCATTATGTTATTTAAACCATTGAAGAAATATGTATTCCATGGACAAGCAAACCTCTAGGTTTACAAATTTTGAACTTGTCTTATCTGAACTCCAATAGGTATCCATATATCGTTATAAAGATCGTATTATTCAAGTGATTTTTTAGTTAAATTACTAATATAATTAATTAGTATCCAAGTACCATATGATTTCTTGGTATTTAATCCAACGTTACTTTAGGGAAACAAAGAGAAGATAATAAAAAATGCCTTAATTTGTCACTTAAGTAGTAAAAACGTTTTGAAAAAGAAATACTATATCTTGGGTTTCTGAATAAAGCAAAGGAAACATTCCTATATTTTACTATCGGCAAAAGGAATTAATATTAATCAAATTACTTAGCCGACGCCGATTCTAACCTAAATTTCTTTTTTTCACTTGATAGCCACAAAACTATTTCAACTTCAACAGTATTAAAAATTCTGAACGTGTCTTTTCATCTGTTACAGAGATCACAAACCGAAACGGATACATTCTGGCAGCGAAGATGAACCAATAGGTTCAGGTAAGTATATTAATAAATTCTTTTGGTATAACAAACTGCGAATATAAAATATCACGTATGATGTTACCATGGACCAAATTTAAAATTTTTGCCATGGATAAATATTGGTAAAAATGTTTCCTGAATTAATTTCTCCCATGTACTCCATAGCTTAAGCATTTTATTTGTAACGTTACCGGTCTTTGGTAAAATGCAAAATATTGCTTTAAGGAAGTGTAAATCACATGTTTATGAAAGTCGTTAACTGGTGGTATCATTTAAGAATTTTATAAACCTTTCAGATGTTTAAAATTATTACAAACTCCGTAACTTATTGTTGAAAAACATTTGTCACTATTAAAAACATTGGACTACTGTTAGATAGGATCAAATTAGCGGTAGACTTTTACCTTACCTTAAACATAACGCCTAAACATGGAACTAGTATCGATAAAATATATAGTTGTTTCTCGATACTTATCTCAATACTAAGAACTACTAACCCTACCTAACTTACTATATTAAGCATCATTAACATCAACTCAAGAGAATACATAATTTATTATTTCAGGAGAAGAAGATATAGCGTTTATAGATGTAGCTCCAAATACAATGGCAAAGCTCCCAGAGAAAGGCATTCTGAAAAAGCATGGTTACGGCGCTGTGGATGGCAAGGACAAGTGGGGAGACGACTCTCAGTCTGAACAACTAGAGGCTGGTTCACAGTCTGATGGTCAGGAGCCTTCGGGAGCAGTAGCTGATATGGAATATAAGTTTAAGGTATGTTCATAAATCTACGCCTACTGTACAATTCGTGAGGTTTTTTATTCAACTTCTGTTTATTTTACTCTACTAATTCTAAAAGTTTGATAAATTTAAGATAAAAATGTGTGTAATTATGGTTTTTCTTTATAAAAGTCAGATAAGATCACATAGAAGGAAAAGCTACACCATATAATGTTTCTGGTTTCCAGGATTTAAATGGTTACCACGAGAATATAATCGTGGCTCTAAAGACTGCAGCTGCACAACGCGCGAGCGTAGGTGGCGCAAGTGGATCGGGCGATCTTCGCGCGCTTCAAGAATACGAGTACAATAAGCGAGAGCGAGCTCCGTCCGCTGAGAAAATCCACGAAGCCGATCTGCGTCGACGAGCTGATGATGAGGAAGACGAACCGCCTCAGTGTGGACCCATCAGGATCAGGAACCTCGAAGACCTAATCAGGCAACTAGAGCATCATTCCAGCAGACACATGAGCCCGTCAGGTTCCGAAGACATTAGAATGTCAGAAACGGAAGCCGACAGACATTATCGAATTGAACCAGGAGATATTCCACCGTAAGTATTTTTTATTATCATACTTTAGTTTTGCTATGTACAAGTTATATAGAAATAAATCAAGAACCATTATAAAATATACTAGTTTGACCCACAAGCCGTAAAAGTCCTCTTAAAATTCGCGTCCATTTACTCATTTTTACAAAAGTCATAAGGCTGTAATGAAATAGTGATGCATGTGTGTAGAAGATGTCGCGGTCGCAGTGAAGACGCAGGCTTCAGCTACCCGCGCTTCCGCGGCAGCGGGCGGCACCACGGGCGGCTGTTCGCGGAGGCGGGAGCGGTGGGTGGCGTGCCCGTGCCACTGCCGCCGCTGGCGCCGCACGCGCCGCACGCCCCGCACGTTCCGCACGCCTCGCACTCGCCGCACGCGCGACCGCCGCCCGACGACGACGCGCTCTACGAAACTGCCGACGCGGAGCGACTCCGAGACGCGCCTGACAGCGAGAGGTGAGATATGATACGTTTACTCCATTCGGGAACCCGATCGGCTATCCCACAAGGGACTTTCCAAATTCCTGTAGGGTACACATTCACAAACTTTGCTTACCATTAATATAGTCTAAGAACAGGTGACGATCGACTTAAACCCATCGAATAACCAAATCATTTTTTTTATTGTATTAATTAATAAACAAATCTATCTTACCTATCGCAAAACTATCATGACTTTTTTGTATATTTTTTTTCTCAGATAAGCCTACTGGATTACTTATTAAATAACCTTCATTTCCAGAAATCAGTTAAGACGTGTTAATTATCCCACTCTCTAAACAGAACAATCCTATATCCTTCTCCGATTACCGTCCTATTTCATTATTGCCTTTACTTTCAAAAGTTTTAGAACGTCTTGTTCACTCCCAATTTAATTCATCCTAAATCCTTTCCAATCAGGTTTTCGTTCAGGTGAATGCGTTGGTTAATGTTACGGATGATATCAGGCGAGGCATGGAGGATGGTAATCTCACAGTGCTTTTCTTCCTGGACTTCAGCAATGCCTTTAATAATGTAGATTTCTACATCATGCTTAGCAAACTGCGCTCGTAATAAATTGGTTTCAAAGTTACCTATTTGGACGAAAGCAGGACTATAGAAATCCTTATCTTCTTGACGTAACACGTTTTCTGGGGTCCCATAGAGAGGCGTTATACTTCCTTTACTTTTTACTATATTTATAAATTCTGTGTCTAACTTATTATCCTCATCCTACAACCTTTATGTAGATGATTTTCAAATTTATACACAAGCACCGTTACATAACTTTTTGGAAGCCTTCTCAACCATTAGTCTCTATCTTGCACGCGTGTGTGACTGGAGTAATCGGTATGGGGTTGAATCTCAGACGGATTCACTAAATCCGTCTAAGATTCAAGTTACTGTAATGGGCAGTCCAAATTCTTGACACCATGTCAAAAATTGACTGGACATAGCTCTCAAACATAATGTTTAACGGTACTGCACTACCGATGAGTACTTAGTAGTTACATTTTTCTTAAAAATTAATTACCTTCACCTAAGAGTAACAAATTTTGCAAAGAGCTATTAATGTGAATTCACTCAGAGTACAATTAAATATATCTACCTCGCCAGCTATGAATTTAGTGTGCGTTGCGCGCACGTCATAGGTGCCTCGCGCAGTAAGAGCGCGCGAGCGCGCGGCACGGCCAGCAAGTGCGGCCGCCGCCGACGACGCGCGTAGCCATCCGGTACATACAGACCCACCCCCCGCGAATACATCTGCATTATGAATCTCACCCCTAATTACCCCAAAGATATAGGTTACAAGTGTGAGTTCTCTCCTGACTCTCAATTCATTATATCCGACCAAACCTAAAATAAACAGGTAGGATACATTAATAGATAAAAGAGATAAACTCCATACTGTTTAAAGTAAATAAATCTGATATACTTATTTTATGTACGCTCCAACATGACACTATATTTAGTTTCATGTGGAGCCCAGACAACTGCGTTACATTCCAGTTGACTTCTGACTAAAGCATTAAATAATGTTGTAATGGCTTTTATGTTCGTGAAGTATTTAGCCATACGAAGAACTAATCCTAAATTTCTAAAATCGCGAAATCTTAGGTCAGAGGTAACATGCACACTCAAATCCTTCACTTCAGTTACCCTGGTCATCTCAGTCCCTTCCATCGTGTAAGTACACGATGGAAGGAATAAAAGAAAACACAAGTGTGTTGGATAGGTGTTCGTTTACGTGTAAATAAGATGGTCACACATTTTGACACCTTGAATTGCAGCTTATTTTGCTTACTCCAACGTACAACTCTGTCTATATCCCCTTGAAGCTTTTCACAGTTTGCCGTGCTTCCAACAGTGAGAGATAATTTTTGATCGTCCGCAAATAACAGACACTTGGCCTCCTCTATGACACTCGGTAGATCGTTGACCATCAAAATAATTCTAAAGAACCTAAGTTACTCCCTTGACTAACCCCAGATCTAGTATAATAGGGTCGCGTTTGGTGTTCTGCATAGTCCACATACTGCCGCTTGTCACCCATATAACTTGCGAAGAAGTTCAGCAGAGGCGGAGTTAGCCCGACTCCAGCCAACTTCTTCAGTAACACGTCATTATCGACCAAATGAAATGCCTTTTTAGAATCAAAGTATGCAGCATCAGTCTGCCCCCGATTGTCCACTGTTGGTATCGCTTTCATATTGTGGCTCAAAATATTTTGTGGTACTTCTTACAGCTCGAAATCCGTGTTGCGCGTCAGCAAGCTGTGAGCGCACTTGTAGATATATATTTTTTTGAGCAGTTGATCTCAATACTATTATATATTTACATATAGATATTACCTTGACGGGATCCTTGCGAAGACTACGAAATTTTCTCCCAACAGCCACTAAAATTGCACTTGCACAATCCCTTCTTCTTCCTATACTCGATTACGCTGATGTCAGTTATCTCGATATCACGGAAGAGCAACTTAAGAAACTTGAGCGCCTTCAAAACTTTTGTATTAGATTCATATTTGTACTACGCAAATATGATCTTGTATCTGAATATAGCAATCTACTTAAATGGCTCCCAACTCGCCTTCGACGGATTGCTCATATTCTTTCCTTACTTTATAATATTCTATTTCATCCGTGCACTCAACTTTATTTAAAGGAACACTTTGTTTTCCTGTGTGACACACATTCAAGATGCTTGAGGTCATATGAATCTCTGAAACTGGCAGTACCAACTAACTTCACCAGGTTTTATGATAGGTCGTTTACTGTCTAGAAGGCCCACTGTGGAATAAATTGCCAATGACTATGGCGTGCCAAATCTTTGCCCATAATTAACAAAAATGGTCAAAGAACATTACATATCTTCATAAGTTCTGATTTGCCTAAAACTTTTATTTTTATTTTTTCATTCATTTATACTGTGTTTATTTATATATTTATTTGATTTTATTAATGTGTAATCCTAAATCTTTTATTATTATTATTTATCAAAAATAATTGATAAAGGAAATCATTCAATTACTTGAATGATTTCCTTTATCTATTATTTTTTCACACTTCGAATTCTACTTTTTACGGTCAATTTGTCAATCCAAAAGTTGCTTGGAAGAAATTGCTTTTTAGCGATAAGGACGCCATTTGTCATGGTCGTTAATTTGTTATGCTCCTGAAAGTAAACTGTTTTAACTGGTGTACAAAATTTTTTATTCTATTCTGTTATATTTTGCTACCGATTTTGATTAGTTATTAGCTCGGTGTATTTAGCTATATTAATTTACCTGTTCATGCCTGTTGCCAGGAAGGTACATAGAAATTAGTAAGCAAGCCTACTTAGGCATATTCTCATTATTAAAAAACATTTAAGGCTAATATATTTTGTTGTTTATCAACAGAGTGAAAGGGATAAAAAAAAAAGTGTTCAAATTAATTTAATTTTGAAAACAGTCATGATAGTTTTGCGATAGGCAAGACATCATATATGTGTTCATAAATTGATACAATTAAAAAAAACGTTAGCTGATTACCAGATGGATGTAAGTCGATCTTCACCCGCTCTTTTACTAATAATAATCCATGATGAAGCTTTAGGTATTGTGCATTGAAAATGAACT
This sequence comes from Hyphantria cunea, assembly GCA_003709505.1. Classification (NCBI taxonomy): domain Eukaryota; kingdom Metazoa; phylum Arthropoda; class Insecta; order Lepidoptera; family Erebidae; genus Hyphantria; species Hyphantria cunea. Next base: position 178,725 of record PKRV01000672.1, on the reverse strand, counting down.
GTTGTTTAGTAAATACTAAGTAAAAAGTAAAAAAAACTAACTACTGTTTAGAAATAGATTTTTTAAATTAAAATCACATTTTAATAAAATGATGGGATCGCTTTATAAAAGAGACAAAATTTACAAATGCTGCATCATGTGGTGACCTATATATATTAGCCAATTAGCCTTAATGTACACTGACACCGGGCAGCGCTCACCGGCGGGCTCCTCCCGCCCGCGGCGCTCGCACAGAGGGTTCCGCCGGGACAGCGCCGCGCCTCGCCTCTCCGTTCCTCTTCTCTATCATTTTCTAGTGATGAATTTATTCAAGCTCAACAACAGTTAGCCCGGTGGGCGAGTGAAGAGGCGGTGGCGGCCCCGGGCGCGGTGCGCGGCTACTTCCCGTCGCCGGCGGACAGCTCCAGCAGCGAGGCGCCTCGCGGCCCGGCGCCGGCCGCCTTCCCCGAGTACACGCACTGACGGCCCGCGCACGCGCCCGCGCCGCGCCCCGCGCGCCCTGACGCACGGACACGCGCGACACGAGCGACGAACGCGACCTGCACTTACCCCCTCGTAGGTCACTAGTATTCGCCGTATCGAGCTCTGTTTGCACTGTTAGGGTACTCTCGTTAACAAATAGTTTATCCGTTAGTAAGGAACACAATAATTCTTCTCACGCGTAGATAATCTAAATAAAAGATAGTGACTCGGAGAGTAGGGCCGGTTTCCGTCGCGCCGCGCTTGTGAATAATATAATAAATGAAAGTAGAATTTATAGAAATTGTACATATAAAAAAACGAAACCGTACGTTAATTGCACAGTATATTAATTGATATGACTGAAATATAATAATGATCGTTTAGAGTAACCGTCGGTTTAGTGTCGGTGGAGTGTCGCTGCCGCGCCGCCGGAGGGTGCATCTGTTCCGTTCACATGTTCCCGTATTATACGTTTCATTTAATCGATACGCTTTTTTTATGACTTATCTGTTCGAGTCGCACACCTCGACGGAGGTGCGGCAGGTTGTATGTCTAAAGTAACTATAAGTGACCATCGTTGTACGATGTAGATGTAAGCGAGTTGTACGGTGCCGAGGTCCTGAGACGTCGAACTCGACCGCCAACAGTTCCGACAGACGAAGCTCAAGTAGCTTGCATATTAGATAGGCGATTAACAAATTGGGCTAATTGATAAGCAAAGCTTTAATGTATCCCGTGGTAGCGGGAGAACGGCGAGCTCGACGTCACGTCACCTCTCTCATGTCCTAGTGTGTATCATTTCACAGCTGTAGTTGTACTTTAAGTTGTCAAGTTCTACGCGAGTGTCACGCGACAAGTTACGCGAGTTTCACGCGATCAGTCACGCGAGAGCCGCGCGTCCCGTCGCTGTGAGAAGGAGGGCGAGATGCAACCGTCCCCGGAGAGAATTCAATCGCTTTCATACTGTAATCACCTCTCCGAATATGCGCCCAACTTCATGTTCCACTTCGTCACACACGCGTCCCTCACTCCAGACGAACTGAGGAGCCAAACAGAGAGCGTTACATGTTTGAATGTTGTTAGTTATGTCCGTGTCGTTAAGTGCGTTGTGTTGTTGTCGGTCCGTTGCTCCCGTAGACAACTGTTCAGCGATTTCGTCTCACGGTGCACCAATAAATTCATGTAATTAGTCATAACGTACACATATTCTAAAAACTTTAATGTGAAAAAAATTAAATGTTTCGATTTTATCAGAATATCTATTATTATTATTGTATTCAATTAACGAATTTACGCAACACTGGCATGTGCAGAGATGTATGTATGTTAAAGTAACATGTTATAGTTTTCATGTTTATTTTATTGTGACAATTTAGGAAGTTATCGTTTCATTCGCGTTTACGCTAGGCTAGGTGGCGCGGCCACGGATGTATTCGTAGTAGTTATATAATAAATAATAATGTGTGGAGTACTCGCTCCGGTACGACGAACACTGGTGCCGCGTGGCCCTACCGTTTCCAAGTTACTCTCTAGATATTGGTTATAACGATAAGTAAATAAATATTAGTAGTATAACACGTACAGGGTAGATGTGATTGCAATACTCTGTAGCTGCGCGTGGCCAGCGCGGGCGGAGGCTGGCGCCGGCCACGCGCAGGCGGCGCCGGGCGGCAGGCGCAGGCGCAGGCGGCCGGCCTCTAACGTCAATTGGGAAAGGCGCCGAACACCGCCATTGCTCACGGTAGTGCTCTGTTCTTGACGCGAGTTCTCGTAACGTATATTGGAGTTACTTCCCGTACTGTGCTATGACAAGGCCCTCCAGCGTCACACTGTGCACCTGTCGTCGAGCGTTCCGCAGACGTTCCTCCCTGTACACTGTGACGTTGCCCTCTCCCACCCTCTCGTCCCCCCTTGTACCGAAACATAGCACAGTTGCGAGTAACAGTGTAGCATGTATGTCGAAGTTATCAATTGTGAACACAGAATATTGAATGTTTTGTACTTTAAGTATAACGTGTGAACAAGTTATATGAATTATCGACTTGCTCAAATATTACATTTTTTCGGTACGAGATAATTCGTAGAGACCGTTCAACACTACTGAAAACTGAATTAGAAATGTTAAAGTTAAGTGATATTATTATGTAATTATAAAAATACGAATTTTAAACGAAAAAAAAACGTTGAGACGTTGGTAATTTTTCCGTTTGATTTTGTCCTTGTAAATATATTTGCTATATGATTTACTAAATGAATGTAACATATTATTAATGAAAAAATAGATGAACACAAATTTTAAACGTTGTTTTACTGTTCCCTTCTTTACTTTTTCGGCCAAATAAGTGAATGAATTTTTGGAATTTGACAACTTCTCAAATATAAACTTTGCCATACACATAAAAAACCTTCTATTGGTCGTTAACCTTAAAAGTTAACAGAAACTATTGAACCGATATTTACCAGAATCACCAGTTTTTAATTAACGTAGTAAATTTTATACATTCCGTATTTAGCGTCTAGCACTGATTGCTAATTTTACTTATCAATTTTTTAGCAGTATTTGAGAGATTTTTATTCTTAATAAATTATTATATTGCTTTTAGTTAGTTTTAATTCATAATAGTCTAATGTGATTGTTTCGTTTTTAATATGCTTGCTTGTATCAAACAAATTAAAAACTTCGAATATTTATTACTATGGTAATAACCTCATCTGCGATTTCTTTACTCTTAAAAAATCAGCTCGGGGAGCTCCAAGACAAATATTGTATAGTTTGAGATCTTACGATAGTATTTATGTCATAAAGTAAATGAACAACGAATAGTAAAACATTCAGGAATAAAATAAAACAATATTATGAAGTACATATTGTACTGATTTAAATCAATCTGAATCAAAATCAATAGTTGCAGTATTTATATTCCCATTAAGATAAGAATTAGTACGACAGAAAGCAGCAATCATATTAAGGTAATGTAGAATTAACAAAATGAAAATAGATCTAATTAAGATTCATCAATACTCTGTCCTCTACGTTTGATCAAAAACTTGGCCAAGTCATCTTTTTCCGGATCAAAAGAACAGATCTTCTCACACTGGGCAGCTGTCGCAGCTTGGTGGATCAGCTCTCCAAATGCCTTAACGTCCTCTCTCTTCAGTTCTACCATATACTTTCTGGACTCCATCAGTACTATAGCATCGTCTCTCGCCATGGACCACACACTTGGCTTCAAGCGGGATATCATATTATGTCCAACATAAACACCGTGGAATAATCCTTGAAATTGTGGCTTGTGAGGGTAATGATCCAACGCTGATAGAGAAAGAAAATGCAACTTTCCATAATCCACATTTAGGTAAGTATCGCGATCTTCACGCAGTAGTAAAGGGGCTTCTGGTCCACTTTCAGATATTTTAGCGTCAATATCGTTCAATATTACCATACCTAAATTCTTTTCATTTTCTAAATTCATGATATTCACATCAAAACTGTCCCGATTTTCCAGTTCGTACAACATTCTCATGACGTTACGCTCTGCTATGTCTGTTGCACGTTTGTAGTTAACACCGTGAGATGATTTCAACATATCCTTGTCTTCACAATCTAATCCATATCCGATATATGGAGAAGTTACTAAATCTCCTAGGTATCCTCTGTGCAAGTATCTATCACCGCATTTACAAACACCAGCTGCTAAACTCACATTCGGACGGCAGACTTCAGTTTCAAGCCACGTGAACGATACACCGTGTTCTCTAAAGTGTTTGTACTCTGGAAAACAAATACGCTCAGCAATTTCTTTCAATCTCATATGGTAATCCCAATCAAAGACTCCCAATCTGTGATCATATCTCGTGCCAAGGCTATATCTCAAACGATGCTCCCACAGTTCGCAAGCGTTAAACTGATTGGTATTACCAGTGGTCCAAAAGTTTAAAAGATTTTCCATGTAGTCACGTTCACGATACTTCATTTGTTCTATAGATACACAAGGTAAAAGACTGTTCATGTACTCAAGATTAGTCACCATGCCAACTAACTGACGAGCTTTTGCAATCAAATACCTTGATGTGGCTGGACGAAGTAATAGGTTTCCATACACTTCGAGGTAACGTCTTGTTTTTTCTAAGAGACCACATCTCGTAGTTTTTTCTAGAGCCATGGATGTAAGAAGCAACTGCCTGGCTATGAGCTCTGGACACCCATCGACGACGAATATGTTCATGTAGCGCCTATTGTGACGATACGCTTGAGAGAGCGTCTTGAGGAGATGTCGGCCATCGCAGCCTCCAATGACGAGAAAATTGAGCTCGTAGGCATTTTTGTCACCGCGTTGTAAGTATTCTTCTTGCAAATCAATAGCTGGACTGATGCCCCAAAACATTTTGTATTATCGATACGGCTGACTGTTATAGAATGAATATCATTGTCATGGTGACAGGTAACGAAGCGAAATTTATTTAGCGAAAAGGGTGTTGCTATGGAAACCATCTATTTACGCACCGACCGGCTGGTGGTTGCTAGACTATCGGCATTAAAGGAGGTAGTTTTATTTATATCATGCAGGCCCTAGATAGTCACTCAAGCGGGATTTAAGTGGTATAATATTGATTAATTCAGGATGATATTACGCTTTGATGAGGGTCGGTGGGTATTATAATATTCAAGGGCTTTGTAGATTGTGGGTAAGTAATTAAAACAACACAGGTAAAGTATTAAAACAATTTAGAAATTTACGTCTATACCAGAAATTTGAGCTTGTTGTCGAAATAGTATCACTATTATTAGGTCATGTCACCTACATGTATAGAACGTAAATATAAATACGTTCCCACGCCGCTACATCACAACTTCATTAAAATTGCATCGTATTCCTAACCCTTGATTACACAGAATATTGTACTGAAATGTGCTTACAACGCTCATGATCGTGTGACGTCTTCACAAAAATCAAATCAATTTTGATACTCCAATATAATATGATTTCAAATCAAAGATATGGCTTAGCCAGAGGCAGTTGCATTGCGTTGTTAAACAGCTAATAAATAACTGATTTGTTAAAAAAANCTCTCTCACGGTCATCATCTTCCTAGCCTTTATTATTTCCAGGATTTGGGGTCGGCTACTAGTTCAACAGGTTTTATTTGAATAAGTTTTTCCACGAAGTGACTGGCATCGGACCTCCGCAACCCTGAGGGTGAACTAAATTCGAAGGTTGAACCATATATCAGTATATTTGAGGACACTGCCTTTCCAATAACAATTGCCGTAGATGTTTATGACAACCGGGACCGACGGATTAACGTGCTCTCCGAGGCACGGGCGGGTATAATATTCCATACTCCGGGTTGCTATTTATAATTTCTTGTAAGAAAAACCCAACAGCAGTCTGACCCGGGCATCGAACCCAGGACCTCTTGATCTCCAGTCACTTACTTTAACCACCAGACAAACGAGGCAGTCTCTCTCATTGTCTCTTTTTCACTGTTAGTTTTGAAAACCAAATTCTGTGATTCTGGCGACTTCAATGTTAACAAAAAGTGCCCACTTTGTAAATATTCTTAGAATAGAATAGAATAGAATAGAATACACTTTATTGTACAACAGATATAACAGTTTACATAAATATATAGTTTACATCATACATCAATTGAATCACCGTGTACAAAAGGCGGCCTTATCGCTAAAAAGCAATTTCTTCAAGGCAACCTTGATATTCTTACTTCTCTATTGGAAGAGAAAAGTTTGGAATATGAAAGACAGTTTTTAATCTTATAATAATTTATTACGTAAATAATATGATAGTAAATGCATCTGTGCTTAGATATGTTAATACTCTATTTAAACAGTAGCGTATCTTAATAGAAAACGATAATCGCATAGTTATAAAGTAATTGGAAATCACAAATTACTTACGTTTTGTAAAAGGCTCGGATGATATTTCACTAATACCTTATTAGAAAGCTGAAAAAATTATTTACAAAGAATATGCAGTATCTTTGTTTTTTTTCAAAAATTGAGTTGAAACTTTTTGACTATGATACTTCGCACTACACAGAAATACATAATGAAGCGCACAAATTCCAAATTTCTTAGTCNCTCTCTCATGGTCATCATCTTCCTAGCCTTTATTATTTCCAGGATTTGGGGTCGGCTACTAGTTCAACAGGTTTTATTTGAATAAGTTTTTCCACGAAGTGACTGGCATCGGACCTCCGCAACCCTGAGGGTGAACTAAATTCGAAGGTTGAACCATATATCAGTATATTTGAGGACACTGTCTTTCCAATAACAATTGCCGTAGATGATTATGACAACCGGGACCGACGGATTAACGTGCTCTCCGAGGCACGGGCGGGTAAAATATTCCATACTCCGGGTTGCTATTTATAATTTCTTGTAAGAAAAACCCAACAGCAGTCTGACCCGGGCATCGAACCCAGGACCTCTTGATCTCCAGTCACTTACTTTAACTACCAGACAAACGAGGCAGTCTCTCTCATTGTCTCTTTTTCACTGTTAGTTTTGAAAACCAAATTCTGTGATTCTGGCGACTTCAATGTTAACAAAAAGTGCCCACTTTGTAAATATTCTTAGAATAGAATAGAATAGAAAACACTTTATTGTACAACAGATATAACAGTTTACATAAATATATAGTTTACATCATACATCAATTGAATCACCGTGTACAAAAGGCGGCCTTATCGCTAAAAAGCAATTTCTTCAAGGCAACCTTGATATTCTTACTTCTCTATTGGAAGAGAAAAGTTTGGAATATGAAAGACAGTTTTTAATCTTATAATAATTTATTACGTAAATAATATGATAGTAAATGCATCTGTGCTTAGATATGTTAATACTCTATTTAAACAGTAGCGTATCTTAATAGAAAACGATAATCGCAAATAAAGTAACTGGAAATCACAAATTACTTACGTTTTATAAAAGGCTCGGATGATATTTCACTAATACCTTATTAGAAAGCTGAAATAATTATTTACAAAGAATATGCAGTATCTTTGTTTTTTTTACTACACAGCACTACACAGAAATACATAATGAGGCGCACAAATTCCAAATTTCTTAGTGTTCAATTAATTAATTTGCTAAGTTTGACGACATACGTCAAACACATTTTAACTAGTCTTTAAAAATACGTACACGTGTTTAACATTTTATAATCAGCAAAATAGATATACGAACAGGAAGAGCAAGTGGCAGTCTGTCTATGTATGTTCCAACTTAGCACCGTGTCAATAGATTCGAAATAATGACCTGGGTGAAATAGGCTGTATATATAAATTTTATTTAAAAAAATGGCATGGTTATGTTATATATACTTTTTATTATATGCTATAAAAGACTTTTAAAAGAGTGGTTGTGGGGCTGACCATGGCATGTTTCTCAAGCTCGGTACTACCAGCTTGCATTATTGTTCTATTATCATATTTATCATCATTATCAGCCCGCTGCAGTCCACTGGAGATAAGCCTCTCCCAGGGCGTACCACAGAACCTGGTCTATTGCTCTTCGTATTAAGTTTTCGCCATCTTTTCTTTTTTTATTTTATGAATAGCTAGACGACCCGTGCCCACTTCGTTAGGCGTTAACCGCCCGCTTTTCTTCACCTTGATTTACAAACACTATTATTTAACTGAACGTTTTGTTCGATTATAATAAAACAAAGCCTATTTCAGGAACAGTGTCGCTTTCTGGTAGTGAAAGAATTATCAAGATCGAATCAGTACTTCCGAAGATTACCCCCTACAACCATACAAAGTTAGAAGCTTTACCAGAGTGCCAGTACCTCTTTATAATATTATAGCATGTAGTATAGTATAGACGATAAATAATTTTAAAAGTAGATTAACTATGTCAATTAATGTAATGTGAAATTGAATAGTCTGTTAATATTCTTTAGATGGAAAAACATAATATTTCAACTTTCTAATAAAAAAATATTTAAAAAAATAATCAAGTCTGCTCATATAACGAAATTTGTTCTGTAATACCGAATTCACAACAAATATTTACATTACTTATACTAAATTACTAATTTACATTCTATAGACTGTGATACTATATATAATATTATACATATATTTTATCTAGTTATTATTATATGATGCTATCTAAATGAAGCTTTTAATTCATTAGCTTTGGTTCACAAATATAAGTAAGTAAANCGGTGCTTATTATAATAATTAATTGATACACCTTGTCTGTGAGAATACATGATTCGATACTTTAGAACCTTCCCACGTAGTTCGGGGAGACATAGTTTTATTTCTTAGACTGCTATTAACTACTCTGTAGTCAGGAGAATCTACTATTATCACTGCTGGATAAAGATCTGGGCTTAGAAATCTTGCCCTCAACAGTGTTTGCTCGCCAGCCCGGCGCAGACATACCAATACTTCGATTCGTATAAGTTGACGTCGTAACTGGCACTCTCAAAGACTGTCTGATCTTTAACTTGTTCAGCCAAAGATCCCTAGTCTTCTTGTTTCCCACTACAAAAAATATAAACAATATAAAGCCTTGGAATGTAGCCGTCAAAACAAATAAATAAGAAGCAACTACGTTCTGTGCAAGTAAGCCAAAAATCCAAGGTAGACCAAAGAGAAATGTTAGAAGACAGCTTACAGAAGCACAACGTTTAGCTTCTTTGGTATCCCCATGTCTCTCGATTCTTTTATTACCAAATATAGATCGTAGGATAATAATGAAAAGGGTCCAGTTTGCGAGTAACATGATAGCTATAGGAGCATAGACGGCAAGCCAAAGACTTAACCCTGAAGGATAGCAGAAACTACTTGTAGAGCTGATGTCATCGAACTGTCGCTGGTACGAACTTGGGGCCGATGCAAGTAGAATCCCGACTATGGCTATCGGAACTCCCCAAGCAAACGCTGATGCTCTCAGTAGTTTGTGGGACCCGTCTCGGTTGAAGACCTTCACTAGTCTTTTATAGGATATTATTGCGGCCACCAACATCCAACAAAATGATGCTAGGACAGAATAATGTATGAGAACTCCCAAAAACATACATCCTAAAGTATACGTTCTGAATTTTACAAAAACTGTGATTAAAAAACATGTTACGAGTAGCAAAACTGCTAAACATAGCTGTAACCAGATTTTGTTATTAAAGTCTCTTCGCCAGGATCTGAATAGAATGGCAGTTATGGCCACCACGGTCAGACCGAAGATGGATAAGCAGCATCCAATTACAGATAAGATTTCTAGGATCATTTCATCTAATTCAGAAAACACAGTCCTGGGGACCAGGATCTCAGCAAAATGCGTTAGATGGGTGCACTGGCAAGCGTCCATCATCCCAGGTTCAGTTGCTTCGATAAATGTGCAACCTTCCTGTGACCAGTAGCCGGCACTTTCATCGTCAAATTTCCAGTAACCACATGAACGAGATTGATTTCGAGCTGCATCACTTAAAGGTCGAAAATAAATATTTATAACCTGTAATAGAAAAATAGTTACATGAAAAAAAAGTAAGGTTTAATTGTTACAAGTCCAATAGACTGATAAATTGATTTTTAAAATTTAATATTGAATTGTACATAGATCATCAAGATTTACCGTGGGAGAGCCACACTTCGGCACGAATGGGCCGGCTCGGACGGAGGAATACCACGGCTTCACAGAAAACTGGTGTGAAACAGCTTGCTTGATTGCGCTGTGTTTCACCGAGTGAATGAGGACACCGGAGGCCCATACATCAACCATCCCCCTCCCCATTCCTCAAAGGCCGGCAACGTACTTGTGAAACCTCTGGGGTATTGCGGGTGTCCATGGGTGGAGGCAATCGCTTACCATCAGGCGATAAGTCTCCTCGTTTGCATCCTATTCTATTAAAAAATCGTTCGGTGTGTCCTCAAACATGAAAAACCCAGCCAGTGGTCTGTGTGCTATTTGAAATTGAAGAAAAGATAATAAATAAATATACCTCTCCGTTTTGAAATTGCAGTGTGTTTTCAACGTTGATACTCAGAATTCTACTATTAACGCTCATAGTTTCGTTGCTTTGAAAGGCTCGGTCGTTACGAAATATAACGAAGCTAATACGACGAGGCGAGTTGAACACTGAGGGCGGTAGTTGAATCACTGCTTCATTTGCATCCGTGTTGAGTTTGTCAGGGTTCAATTCGTCTAAGGCAAAATACATACAGGTTAAAAGATAATATAATATAATCATATAATATATTTATTTATCCAAAAATACAACAGCCATACACCAAAGTATTTGTACAAGATATGTGTAAAAAACAAATGGTTTTGGATATATAATAAATAAATAAATATTTTGGACATCTAACACACAACGCCATCTAGTCCCAAACTAAGCAGAGCTTGTATTATGGGTACTAGACAACTGATATGAATACATAAATACATTTTTTTTTTGTAAATACATACATATTATACATAGACAACACCCAAACTCCGAAATAAATATTTGCAGATCATACAAACATTTGGTCCGACCCAGCATTCGAACCCGAGACCTCATGGACAGCAGTCGCATAAGCTACCACTGCGCCACCGAGGTAGATCTAACTTGTGTTATGGGTATCAGGCCATAACAAGTGTCTGTATCATTTGATCACTGCTAGTTCAACCAGTCTTATAAAATTCCAAGGAAAACTAATAAAATTAAATGTGTGTGTGTGTGTGATACGTATGTATCACACACACAATTAAGAACACGTAGTTGATTTCGAAGCATTGCAAACGACATGCGTTCATATTAATTATACGACAAGTTAACTATAATATAAAACACACCAACTTTGGTCTTAATTCGATCACTAGTACAAATAGTTGATTTTTCGTGTCAAATTCGGAGATGGTTTTAATTTTAGTAATTCTTACCGTTCATGATCTCAAAGGCTTCAGCAGTGAAGGAGTCATTGTATCTGGTTGCTATTCTGAGACCACTCACAGGAAAACTTGGATTAGAGTCAGCGACCAATAGAGCTACATTGCTTCCAACTTCGCTAGTATAATTTTTTCCGTTTAACTTCAAATTATTACCAATTTGGTCCAATAATCTTAGAAGACGGCCGGGTATTTCCAAGTCCACATCATTTTCAAGAAGTTGATCAACCTGAAAAAGGTTAATGGTGTGACTATGGCCTAAATCTAAATACAAGAAATTTTGTATATAAACGAAAGTGCAAATTTTCCTTATCGTTTTTATTATAGCCTATTATTTACTTTTATAGGTTACTAGGTTTGCCCCGCAGTGTTACCCGCGGTTGTGGTTGTACCGCGGGCAATACCACGAGCCTCACCTAGCATATATATAGAATAATGTAATGATAATAATAATAATAATGTAATTAAAAAAGGTCGACAGGGAGAGAATGCCTTATGGCATTAAGTCCGCCTTTTGTACAATAAGTGCAAGAAATTAGCAACAAAACAAAAAATAGATAAATATAATAATTCTTATACTCAATTGTCATTTGAAATCCTTCTGCCATAATTACTTTAACTAGAATAACATTGGACTTTCATACAAAATACCATCTCACGCTTGAACCCCAAAAGGTGATTTGATTTCTAAAGATACATTATAAGTACACCTCCATACCATCTATATATACAGCATGCATTACATAAATTCAAATTTCTAACTAAAAAATATAGAACTTTCGTATAATCTTCCAATCCCCCTTACATGTCTACACCTATAAGAAACCTACCTGTCAAATTTCAAGTTTGTACATGTTACAGTTTCTGAGATATCGTGGTTAATCAGTGAGTGGTATTTCGCTTTTGTATATAGAGATCTCTATATATAAATATAGCGATAATAATGGACCAGGATCAGAATAAAAAATTTCAATAATTAATAACTAGAAATAACATATAAATTCAAAAATTAATATTCTTAAGTAACTAATTCCTGAGAAAACCTTAGAATTAATAGACCTTAATTTATTTCCTGTGTCTAATGTCTATTTAAGCGGTACTCGAAGTGCATACTTACTTGACTAAATGGCTGAGTGATGTTGTCAATTGGCACGGTGTCGTTCAGCAAAAGCTGTTCAAGATTATCCATAACTTGTTGCAACTGTTCATCAGGCTGAAAATATATACAACACCATTATGAGACTGGCTCAATTTCTATTTCCGATATTCTTGTCAATCTGTATTTGATTACGTAAATAGAGGTGCCAAAATAGGTACACTACTATTCGTCATTATTATATTTGGGATCTATATGCATGAAAATTTGCTGACATAACATGCCATGTATAATAATAATAATAATAAATATTTTCGGATATCTAACACACAACGCCATCTAGTCCCAAACTAAGCAGAGCTTGTATTATGGGTACTACACAACTGATATAAATACATATATACTTTTTTTTTATAAATACATACATATCATACATAGAAAACACCCAATCTCCGAAACAAACATTTGTAGATCATACAAACATTTGATCCGACCCGTGAATCGAACCCGAGACCTCAAGAACAGCAGTCAAATACCTATTGTATTAAAAAATAATTGTTATCAAATTATGGGAAACAATTCTTTTTACTCTTTGACTCATTTTTGCTCCTTGGATTGAGCAATAATGGATAATGGCAATAAACAAATAATCAAAATAAAAAAACTAGTACATTTTCCCGAATATGATAGTAATATCTGACACGTCACCTGTACCTGACGAGTTATTGGTATCACACAACGTATAACAGTCTGCTAAATAGCCATGGACTAGTATGACTAGAATCATGTATACTTATTACCCAAATCAAATAGTGTGTATAACCCGGCTTGCTATTACACACTTCTGTCCCTTTCCCCGAAGTCTGCACTACATATATGATAAAGTGAGAAGAATAAATAAATATAGTAAATATCAATATTTGACATTTAACACACAACGCCATCGAGTCCCAAACTAAGCAGTGCTTCTATTGTAGGTACTAGACAAATGATATAAATACATTTAGTCTTTTTTTGTAAATATATACATATTATACATAGAAAACACCTAAACTCCGAAACAAATATTCGCAAATCATACAAATATTTGATCCGACTGGAGAATCTAACCCGAAACCTCAAGCACAGCAGTCGCATACGCCACCACTGCGCCACCGAGGCAGTCAAAGAAAGATGTAACACATCAAAAAGTGTGTCTGTGGGTAAACAATAATACTCTCGTACTTACTCGCCATGTTGTTGTTGGTAGTTCAGCAGTAGTTGGTAGTTCTGTAGTAGTTGGTATATCTGTAGTAGTCGATAATTCTGTGGTTGGATTCGTTTCTGTGGTGCTTGGGAAAGAAGGTTCAACTGTTATGATGGGATCGTCTGGAGGTATTGGAAAATCCGAACTGGTGGGAGGTGGGGTGCTACTTGACACATTGGGATAGATATCATCATAGAGAATGTCGTCAGTATTGTCATCGTCAGAATCTTCTGACGAACTGCTACTTCTAGCCGTAGGGGATGTCTATAAAATAATGGTGTATATTAGTTTATGCCATGCAAATGATTTTCGTGATAATTTTGGTGCATGTATGGCTCCTAGCTTTATTGGGAAAGTTTGGAATATTTCTTGTATAATTGTTCCACTTTAGAAAAGTGTTGAACTTTTTAAAAACTTGAGGTCAGTTTCAAAAGTTACGGATAAAGTTTCAGAAAGCTATAAACAGATAAAATTTGAGATATATTAAAATATAAAAAGCAACCGTTACTGACTGTCAGATCTATCAACGCACAGCTCAAACCACTGAACAGATTGCGCTGAAATTTGGCACACATACGGGCGTGCGGCATGAAAGGATTTTACAAAAGTTAATCCCTAAAGGAGTGAAAAGGGGGGTCGAAAGTTTGTGCCTAGCACAAAAACTACGTAGGTTTTTCGATATGAAACTCCACGAGGTTTATGCTTTAACTAAATAGGCAAATAATAATATAAAGGGTAAAATGGGTTAACAAAGTGTTTATAGCAATATACGTATGTTTTTTTTAGATGTAGCACGTACAACGGCCCAATCAAGAGGCTAAGTGCGGCAATATCATGGTAAAACAAACAATGGATATCGTTTTTAAGATTTTAGGTCGCTGGTAGCAAAAACGACATCAGTTTTAAATTTTAACAATGCAGACATGAAATATCGTAAACTATTATTATCATTATAATAAATTAGTAGTATGCCCACATTAAAACGACTGCCGTCCCCGTCCGTTCCCGTAATGCGCATTCAATCACAAAACAAACAAACAAAAACCTTCTTCAGATTTGTAAATGTCTATTCAAGATTTTGTAACCTAAATCTGTAGTTATATGCAGATAGTCTATCATGAACTTTATCAGTGGGTGGTGAAACTGACCTTCAAAGTATGATTTTTTAAGAAATTTCGTTTAGTATTTTGACATCCAACATGCTCTTGCAAATTAATGAAATATAATCTAATGTAAAGAAAAATATTAGCAATGTTAAATATAATTCGTGCCCAAAGACAAGGGTAAGGTTACCCTTGTCTAACGACTTACCTCATTTCTGTACGGCTCGGTCGTATGGACCGTGAAGTTGGTGGTTAACGCGGCTTTACCCAATTTACAGATGTCATCGCTTTCCGTCACCACAGTAAATCCTAAATTGAAATTGCCAGTACATTTGTACTGTTCACAGTCCAGGTGTAGTATGTCAACTGAAATGAAATTATTTATTAAATCTCTTTCTGCTTCTTCCCCCTTTTTACAAAAAAGGTTTATCAAAGGAAAATGGCAGATCCTGTAATATGTAATGGATGGTTATGAGATATAAACGGCTTATAAAATGAATCATCCTAATTATTATTATTAATTAGAACTTTGCCAAAATAATTTAACTCTGTTCAAAAAGTTGTTACAACTGCATCAACGAAACGCAATCCTACGTTTTCTAAACATGCCATGCTTAAAATCAACTTCGTTTGAAAACTAGATGGCGTTGAGTCTCAGATTGGCGAAAACATATTATCTTAATATGAATTACATGCAAACCGATAAAATATTTAAATCGATATAAATATCATTTATAAATGTCATTTGAATGAGCTTACTGACGTATTGAATAGGAGAGCAACATTATATTGACGGATCAAGAAAATCGTAAACAAATGATTCTGATTTCAAAAATATTAAATTAAGCTAATTTGTTGACAATTCATGTGACCTAAACCTAAAAATGAAATAGCTTCTTCACGCAAAGTTCGAATGAATGAAAGTAAGCGGCTATCGCCGCCCATGGACACCCGTAATACCAAAGGCGTCATCAATGTGTTGCCGGCCTTTAGGGGATGGAGATGGAGGAGAGATTGTGGTATGGGCCTCCGGTATCCTCACTCACTCGCTGAAACACAGCGCAAGCGCTGTTTCACACTGATTTTCTGTGAGGCCGTGGTATCACTTCGGTCGAGCCGGCCCATTCGTGCCGAAACGTAGCTCTCCCACAGTAAAAAGAGCTTCTGATCATTGGTTACAATTTGTTAACAGAATCCTTTAACTCCTTCTCAAGACCAGACCATTGTTTCCTTGACCCCAGCACTATGTTACTTGAGAACAAATTACACTTATTACAAGGGAACTCTTAATCTCACAGTTCCCGACAAAAGAAAGTATGAAATATGTACTAGAAATGCAATATTCGGCTATCTTTAAACAAGCAATTCTTGTATAGACAAAATCTGAATGTCGGAAACGGCTCAAATGATTTTCATGAAATTTAGTATGCAGAGGGCTTCGGGGGGAATAAATCGATCTAGTTAGGATTATTTTAAGAAAATTTACCAAAAAAATACCGAGCAGAACTCAGTCATTCAGGTTCATACAGCCTCAATAGTAGCTGACCATGTCCAAATTTCCAAAACTGATATACAACGTAGTGCACAATGCTGTTGTTCAGCAAATTTCGAACTTTTAAGATGTTCATTCAATTCTGGCGCTAAATTTATGTATGCTACGGTTGTATATGATTTTTGGTACATTAAAATAGTCAGCTACTTTCGAGGTTGACTGCACATGACTTGAAAATATGGCGGATTTAGAGTGACAATAATAATAATAAACAAATAACAACAAAATGAAAATTAAAATACGCACTGAATAGCTCCTTTCCTATCGAACAGTAACGCACAGGCTGCATTATAACAACCATCATATTAGACCACCAGCCTGGCAAGACAGCCCTCATTGTCGGATCCAACTGAACGTGCAACAAAGCTGTTTTCTTATCTAAATATAACTGTTTCAATTTCGTTTTAAATAATATTTTATCTTTCTTTGATTTCAATTCAGGATGGTCCTCTTTGAACTGTTCTAAGGTACGTTTATAATCTTTGGGATCTACAATATCTAAGTCACCGGTTCCTACACTTTTTTGGTACATTGTGGAATAAAAAATGTAATCTTTCAACTTCTTTTCCCAAATCTTCATGCTATCGTCTATTTTATCTAGCATATATTCTTCTTCAAGCTTGATTTTGACAGCGTATCTGTGTTTTAAAGAATCCTCTTCTCTAATCCAGAGAAATTCATTAGATTTTGTATCAATAAATCTTTTAGTGTCTTTGTAAATGCACCAATAATTCCCATCATCAGGCGGTGATAGAACATAAACATCAGAACGACTGTCGTAGCGAATCCTGACGGGTGTTGGATAATATGTGACAGAATCAGTAAAACATAGAATTTCATCTACTGCAACCTTTGTACTTGGTACTAGTATCAGCTTGTTCTCGCTGAAATACGAATAGCAGAAGAAATTTAAAATTTGATTTACAACTCTGTCAAAATGAAGTTATAGTATTTTTTATATAAGCAGTGATTTACAGATAAAAGCAGAATACCTTTTGAAATTTATAATCACAAAATTCATACAAAAATACTCACTAATCAGTTTTTACCACCAACGTGATTTTTTTAAGTTTCACATCGTTCTCACAAATGAGATCATAGAATACATAGGTGCTGTTGGTTGTTTCCCACACGTCGTTTCGTATGATTCCATATTGCGTTTCATTGGTATCAGTATCAAATACATTCAGC
The DNA here is from genome assembly GCA_003709505.1 of Hyphantria cunea. Classification (NCBI taxonomy): domain Eukaryota; kingdom Metazoa; phylum Arthropoda; class Insecta; order Lepidoptera; family Erebidae; genus Hyphantria; species Hyphantria cunea. The sequence goes on along the minus strand of PKRV01000672.1, from coordinate 161,172 downwards.
TAAAAGTTGGAAAGTAGTTAAGCAACGAACTTTATTAAGCTTGTCCACTATATAATAGTGAGAGCATCACAGGCCAGCGGTACTAAGGCTCTGCTTCACCGGTTACAGATAAGTTTCGAATAGCTTATCTGACATATCATTTGACGTATCTTCCATATGAATCGTGTCAAGCCATCTGTCACTTAAGCTATCCGGAACTTATCTATTTCCAGTGAGATAGGGCCTAGAACTATATACAAATCTCAATGAAGTGTTCCGGGTACTTAATCAATTTATGTGTTGAACAAAATAATCCCTTACCAGCTTTAAGTTATGAATATTTGGATGATGTCTTAAGTTTTTATACCAAATTCAATACTTGGGGTCATGCTTGAATGGTATGTAAGCATGCAAATCAATTGGAAGAGACAAATGTTCTCTAGAGATAATAAATTTTAGTTATATAATTATTGCCATTGCAACTTTTGTCAAAACAGTTGCCAACACTAAATGGCCTAGAAATTAACTACCTAGTTTTCACTCACAAGCTTAGAATTCACGACTAAAATGTAAAGGAGAAAGAGTCTAAAACAATCTGTTTAATTTTATAATAGCGTCACTAATTTGATGACTCACTACGAATGAGTTCCACATTTAAAACTGAAAAGAATACACACTTCCAAATAGCCAATACTTAAAACTTGCTCTTATAATTAACTAGGAGTTCTGGAACTAAGATCTCCTATCCTTTACTTATGCTCTATAGAGATGCTCAACCGAGCTTTCACTACAAACAAATATTAATCGTGGTTTTAAGTTTTCAAAGTTTTATCAAGTCTTTCCCCAAATAACAGTTGTACAATTTAATTTAATTAATTAATTAATTTAANATAATACATCATTATAACATTGGTATATTTCTGGTTCAAAGAAAAACTTATTTATTTATAATGGCCCATATAGCTTTAAATTAACTTGCATTAGATGTTTTCAACTTAGTAAACGTATCTCTGATGAACAATCTGATCTAAGATAACAAAGAGATCCTACAAGAGTTCTACTTTTACCTTTTAAAGCATAATCTCAAACATTAAAAACATAAAACATTAAAGTACTGAAATGTATACACATAGACATTTCAATGTTATTTAACAAAACTGAAAACAGATAGTCTTATGTTCAAAGCAATCTATATCTTATTGCATTACAAGACTGCATATTCAGGCGACGGGCGTTGACTAAGTACAGGAATTATATTCAAGTATCGAGTTGTTATTGTACTGTAACCTACGCCCCCCATCTAAACATGGCAAACAAAGCAAGAAGCTGTGCTAAACTATTATTATAACAATTATTTGGCAGCGTGTTTTAAGCAGATTATTCATTTATAACACAGAATTTTAAAAAGAGTGGCCATGAGTTTCTTTGCCAGTATTCGTCTCATAAGGCCTTACGCATTTCGCAGTAGATTTTGGTGTATTCTCCTTATTTACTTTGACAATGCAGTACATACTATGTCGTCTGTTTGTGTTAATCTTTGATTTTTAACTGCAGCTTTAATTTAACGTTCAAAAATGTCACTTAGTGTCTTAATTGAATAAATGATTTTGACTTTGAATTTGAATATGCTATGTTCAGGTAAAGTCTTTTTTTTTTAATCTTCTTTTAATACAATGAGTAACGTGACCACTACGTTTGGATTCAGCTCATGCTTTCCATCGGGCAGAGTTACTTTGGCTAGCACAAAAAATAAAACTTTACTTCTTCTTACGATTTTAATGATTCAATAATCATATTTCATATTGATATATCTGTACACCTACTAAATAATGATTTAATATCGTTAAAATAATTAGTTTTTAATTGAAACGATTTTTGATTTTAATTTGATTTTTACGATATGCGTTATCCTTTAAGGGCTAGAATTTCATAAGCTGAATATGCTAACATAGCGAATTGTTTATCCATGAGCTTTATATATGCGTATTTAATTAGGAGTCACAGAGGTGGCTATGGGATGACACAGGGGTAAAGAAAATTATATTTATTAAATATCTGAACTCTTCATTAAATAGCAAACAAGACAAAGTAAAAAAAAATACTCTGTGTCACCCCATTGTTACGAAATAATTAAAACCTCATTACAAACAAACATACATAGACTAGCAAAACTATTACTCTTTCTTATGCTTTGCCGTAGTCTGGTAATATTAACACTAGCAGTTATCGTTAGTGAAAACATAATACAAAAAACATGAGATAGTTAAACAGCGTGCAAATAGTTCTGTTACGTTCTGTTGCAAATAATACAACGAAAAGCTTTACTGAAATCTATTGTGAGATTACTCATTTGCATGCATCATCGAGCAAACTTGTAGTACATAGATATTAGTATACATTAATCACAATAACAAAATAAGTTACTTAGTGTAAAATCTAATAGTGCGCACCCGCTTCGCCGTCACCGTATCTACGAATAGATTTTTTTCATGTTCGTTATCATATGTACAGGGATGTGTTTCGATTCGACGTTTTTGAAACTTGTACGGCGTCCAGTCTCCACAGTTCCATTGCTACATTAGGAAAACAAACATTCTAAGAACACGACACCAAAACCATATTCCAGTATTCTGAATGCATATTTTTGGAGAAACTACTACCACGTGGCAAGTAGTTTGTTCGAAAGAGAAAAGTATAATACAACTCACAGCTTGTATACATTAATAATAACAGACAAACTTTATTCGGGTTTGAAAAACATAAAGATCCCATAAGTGGTTTTAAGTGAAAGAGTAATAAATATCCATTCATTCATATTTCCTTCCATTCATTCGACTTCCCATCTATGCATCCGCACGCTCACGTAAATTATTAATATTTTTAACTTCAGAAGACTTTTAAGGGGATCATTTTTATATTACAAACTCTGTTGAACAGGAATATCTTTAGCCATTGACGTTTCATTATCAAAATAATAGGGATCTTAGTATATTATGCTTAAATAGCCCTATGGCTAAACAACTCATCCCATAAATAAGCTAGTAGAAATACACTAGTAAAAGCCTCTCGAAGTTTGATTGAAAAGCTTTATCTAATGTTCAAATTACGTGAAGCCTACCTTTTGCTAGGTTTCAAAAGTCATTTCCTTATTTACCACAATTTTGTAAGCTCGTTCATCGATCTAATCTTAAAAGCATTATTTTATCAGTAGCATTCTATAGTAGGAATAAGCTCTGCCTGGTATAGGACCAGACGACTGTGTCCAAAGTGCCTCGATTTATTATAATCATATTAGTATAGATGTACAACAACAACGTGTACAGCCTTGGCCGCCCTTATCTAATGCTAGGCTAAACAGAACTTACCATACTTTCCGCAACACTCGGAAAAGTTATATTCCGCACAGGATCATATGTTACACGAAGAGGGTACTCTCTAGGGTGTGTAGAAGAGAGATGAAAAATAGGATCATTCGAATATCGCCATCCATTATAGAGAATTCTTCCATGTTTTTTTTCACACATATCGTGAGATTGCGTCCATGTTGCTCTAATACCCGTACCATGTACCCCTGGGATCGCAAATAAACACATTGGTTTGGGCGAATAAAATCTAATACCACCCTCTAAGCTTTCGCATCCTTCAGAATCAATATGATCTGTATACGGTTCCACAAAACAGTATCTATAGTACATTTTATCACATCTGTCAGCTGTGTAATTTCCAACCGGATCCTTAGCTACACACAGTTCCTCTTCAATTCCAAGATGGGGATTTGACACATTAAAGCTAGTTTTTAGGAGAGAACCAGCAGTTGATGTATAGGACACATCAACAAAGGGCCCACCCGCATAAGCTGATCTGTATTCAGTCCATAACACTAATTCTGTATGGTTACTCATCATCAACTTATCATATAACTTTGCCGTATACAAATTGCCAGCGCAATTTTTGAACGTATCTGTAAATCTTTCTGGTCCTTTGAGCCGATAACATACAGGTGTTTTATCATCTTTTGTATAGCTTATCTGGAATCCGATTGGACATTTATTTGTAGTTTTTGCATGGAGCGATGCTTGTAGTAACGAAATGAGTATTATTGAACAAAACGTGGACATTCGATGAGGCAGGATCATCTGAAACAAGAACCAAATAAAGTCATCAATAAAATGTCTATCAAAGTTTTTATTAGAATAAACATTTTGAATATTCTAACACACAACGCCATCTAGTCCCAAGCTAAGCAGAGCTTGTGTTATGAGTACCAAACAACTGAATTAAATACATGTATACTTTTTATTATCAATACATACATAATTTACATAAAAAACACTCAAACTCCGAAACCAATTGCAGATCATACAAATATTTGGTCCGACCCAGGCATCGATCCCGAGACCTCACGCACTGCAATCGCATACGCTACCACTGCGCCACTGAGGCAGTTTGTTTTTCTTTTTTTTTAGAAAAGGATAGATGATAAAAAATGTTTTGAAGACATCCATCGTAACATGATACGCTAACGTTCATTCCTGTGTTCAATACAGAACTGCACTTATATATATAAATACACGATATCAAACGAATTTGCAATCCTTCAGTCGGATAATACCGTACCATTATTCGTAATATTATTTAATTACACTGATAGGTATGTAGATTTATTAATAACTAAGCTATTATTAAAACACTAACAATAATGATTATAAAATATTCGGCATGAAAACATTAGGAGACAAGTGATTGTTATGATATGGCTGATAATGGTATGGGCGGGATTCTTCGATGAACATCCATCAGTATCAGTAAAAAAGTATTTATGTATTTATATCAGTTGTCTAGTACCAATAATACAAGCTCTGCTTAGTTGGGACTAGATGGCGTTGTGTGTTAAGTGTCCGTAATATTTATTCATTTATTATTTATTTATCAGTATATTTCACATAAGATACGATGGCAGCTTAGATTTATATAAAAGTATATAAAAATACATTAAAATATAAAGATGTACAAGAACACACATGCTGATCACTGATATAATATTTAAGATTCGTGGATAATATTTTACTTTCATGAGAGACTCAATAGTAATTAACATTCATAACACTAAATTATAATAATTCTCTAAAGATAAATATCAACTCATCTACATATTACGGTATATGAAAGAAAAACTTTGTTCCCCTCGAAAATTGTGCAAATGGAGGAGTATGAACTTTGGTGCATTTAAATTTTACATAGAGGAGTGCAGAAAGCTAAAAATTCTTGAGAAAAAAGAATACTGGACGAATTTCCCCCACCACTAAGCGTCCACTAATTGATAAAATAAAAGCATTTAAAATACACAGATATTGCCGGTAGATATCAGTCGATATTGGACCATAAGGTTTAATTAAAATAGTAAGGTTTCTTTTGCATTACATAGCATTGATTAAAGTTTACACAAATATGTATTGCCAGAATATAAAATATAATATATAACTAACTATACATAAACTATATGGTACTATTATGTACGTTACGTTACGTAGTGTATAAAAATAAACACATAAATTTTATATTTATGTATATGCATAGTTAATGGTTTTTCATTTTTTTTAAAAAAAAAGAGACAACTCCCGTATTAGAAATATACATTCCTGTGTCACGGGGCACACATGAAACGGACACAAAGTACACCCAGACTTAGAACAACAATTTATGGATCACACAAAGTGTCGTCCCATGTAGGATTTGAAACCACAACACTTGGCGCAGTAGGAAGCGGTGTGGCTACCACTTAAACCACTGGGCCAACCGTGGGGTGCAGTTTATTATCATGTAATAATAATAAGCAAATCACCACCCCTATTCGTCATGTTGTTGTCATAAATGCTGACTAAGCAAATTATGCAGGACAACAGCACTCCAAAGTGAAGGAAAGCTTAGCACAAAGACAATACCAACATGTCTGACTAGTATGGTATAGCATGCCAAAACATTATTTCTGAGCCCATGAGAAACTTTGACGTGATGATTTAATATGGATAGTACTAAGTAGTAGAACCACGCTTAAAAAGGCAGTAGAGCCACGCTCAATTCAGCACGAACGAATCAGCTAGACCGGGGCGGTTCTCTGTCCTCGCACAAAAAATAAACGTAAAGTGACAGTGTTCGTGCTGTCGTGTTTCGATGGTGAGTGCAAGACCGTGTGGGTCGCCATACTGCATTGTCTGCATCCGTAATGAGTACGGTGACTACCACTCTTTGATTCTGCTTATGCTTTCCATCAAGCAGAATAGAGTAATTTTGGCATGGCCATACATAAAAAAATGTACATGTACACATACTACACAGAAATGTACTCGGCGTATCATGAGAGACAATTACTCAAGATATCTTTGAATATGGAGCCATTCGAAGTAATGTCCTATAATGTCAGCAAAAGTCTAATGTATTTTATAATTATTTTAAACTATAATAAAACTGCTGTTTTACTATGTGTGTAGTTCATTCAGTTTATTCGAGGCGCTCGTAATATCATGTAATATCGCAAAAACTTTTAGTAAAGTACGAAAATATTTTTTATACAAAATGCAAATAGATCAAAAAATCCGTTCCGAGACGAATTAAGAATACGGGATGTTACTGTCCCATCCCTTACGTCGATGTCGTAACATTTAACTAAGGGAACAAACTACGCAAAACTTGAAAATAGACCCATACCAACCCATCTAGGCAGCGTAGTACAGTAGGCTAAAAGCTCCTTTTAAGAAAATGCAACGAAAACTCTACAGGATTAATAATAATAATGATGATATTTTTCTTTAGCGTTACATCATTAATGGGAACTGCTATAGAGACTTGAAAAGTTATCACATTTTTCTCCATATCACTGTACCAACGTTCCATCGTATCATAACATAACGAAATTTTACGCAATCAAACAAATCACAGTGGATATCAGTAATAGAGTTTAATTAAGTGCTCGATACTACGGCTATCTTCGAATATATTGGCTTATAGATAAGATAATCGCACTCAAACCAGGAAAACATGACAGGAGTTTTGGAGAGAGACTTGGTACGAAATATCTCTATGGGACCATATTCAGGTGTAGTGTTAAAAAGTTGTTTTATTACTTTATACACAAATACGTGCATATGTTCTAAATAACATACACATCTTATTTTACAGAAGGCGCTGGTAGCATTACTGATCCTCGATTATATACATACATAGCTCTGCCCAACGTAACCCATCTCAGGCCAGTAGACAAATTCAAAGATAGCGGAGCAAACCATGTCAGCCAGAAGAACCACCGCTCACCAAAATACAAATGGGATTCTATGGGATTAGCCGACCTGGTCAGGTAGAGAATCGTCCACCAAGTCTTAAAACATTGCAATCTCGGTCACTCTAGGCGTAGAGGTCTGCATCGGAAGCAGCGCAGCAGGGCAGCGTCTCGCAATGCTGGATTCGCTATCGCCCACCATAGTCGCCGGTGACTTTAATGGCGTGAACTCTAACATCGTTTGCCCAGAAGACCGCCATCTTTAAAATTATGTAGACTAGAAGGCTTACCAGGTTAGTACCTAGACCAGAAATCTCATTAAGCACTGAGGAGGTACATAATATTGGATAAGACTATCAAGTAGGGGTAACCGCAGGGCTCATCCGCAAAGAGTCGGCCTCGCTAGCTATGCCGCACAGGACTGATACCCCGGATTTACCGCACTATGATTTACCCGCGCGACCCACCCGTGGTCAACCCCGGAAAACTTCTCAGACAACAGTAGAACCGGAGAAGTAACCTAGCTGGAGTCTACGAGATGAACTATAAGAGAGATTATTCACTCTTAGAAGAGACAAGTTTTTAAACGATGTACACAGCGTCATCTATTGAAAACCTAAGAAATCTGTAACGCCTGTAGAGTTTTATTCTGTTGTCGTTTTGAGCCGTTCCCAATAGATCTTTGTAAGACCATTTTGTTTTTCATTAGTATTATAGTACTGACATAACTGTCAGTAATATATTAATATATTTTTTGTAGGGCAATTACTGGATAGTTTACTAACTATCTAATAATAATACTTCCAAGAAATATTATTTTCAGGCTGGTCATTTATAGAACCTGTTTTACAATTTATAGTACCCTTATTTTAGATTTAAGTAAAATATATCACAACCTCGCCTGTCTCGTTGGTCTAGCGGACAGCTTGTACGACTACCGAACAAGAGGTATCTGGCATGATTTCTTGGTCGAACCACAAAGTTTTGTTGAGTTTCACTTACAACAAACTTTTAATTACAGTCCGGAGTATGGAAGTTGTATTTCACGGTCGTACCTCGGAGAGTTACCACGTTACTAAACTTTTACTCGATCAAAGTTGTCATGAACATCTACGAAAATCGTTATTGGGAAGTGAGTGACCTCAAATATACAAACACTAGCAAATACGAGTAATTTGCGAATTAATTCGTCCGTACGGTTCAATTAATCAATCAACAATCCATAATGTCCCACTGCTGGGCTCGGGTCTCCTCTCAGGAGAGGGTTAAGGCCATACGTCCCCACGCTGGCAAGTGCGGGTTGCGGAGGTCTAATATCATTTCATCATCATCATCATCGTCACTAGTAGGGGACCCTCGTCTTAGGATTAAGAAAGGTTAGGAACACAATGAAAAGTATTTTACGACAGGCGTCTTTCTAGATAGTTTCAAGCATCTTATGATTGAATTTTAACTAAACTAAGTGTTCCGTTTCGCTTTGGATTGGTTTCAAACTATTCACGTCTATACTACTAGAGGACATGCGTCGCAGAAATACAGCCATATCATGCGACCCACTTGCAACTTAACCATTCGATACATTACCGGTCTCTGTTCCTGGATTGCAAAAGACACCACGATACCGGTCATTTACGAGTTTGACAAAACCGTTTTCAATTATCATTGGAGGAAATGTAAGTGCAATTTTTTTTTTGCTTTTATGCTATAAGTATTTACATATTACCTGTAGAAAAGAACAGGGTACTTTTAATCCGGATAATATCTTTTACCCTGAAGGATAGAGCAAAACGAAATTATGCAGACGTACGATCGAAGTCGCCGAAGCGTAAAATTAATTAAATAAATAGTATCGAAAGCCTTTCCAGATTATACGATATTGAAAATCAATGATTCATATGAAAAAAAGTTTAATGCAAACTAAACCGAAGGTTAAATTAGGTGGTAACAAAATTATTGAAAGAATACAAGTTTAACCAAAATACTGCTACTACATATATACAAAATACTACAGAACACAGTAAACTAAGCCCGGCGATAAGATTTTCCTGTGTAAATAGGTATTGAATTTAGTTTATGAAATAATATTTAAATATTTTATAAAATTTACCAATATTCTTCCGTAATGGCCTACGTGGGCGACGAATACGATGCGACACGACACGATACGATACAATGCGACAATTTTACTTAGAAGTTCATGCTTTCGACTGCCTCGGTGGCGCAGTGGTAGCGTACCCGACTGTCTATGATGGTCTCGGGTTCGAATCCTGGGTCGGACCAAATGTTTGTATAATCTGCAAATGTTGGTTTCGGAGTTTGGGTGTTTTCTATGTATAATATGTACTTATTTACAAAAAAAAAGTATTTATATATTAATATCTGTTATCTAGTACCCGTAATACAAGCTCTGCTTAGTTTGGGACTAGATGGCGTTGTGTGTTAGATGTCCGAAATATTTATTTATTTATGCTTAAATTACAGACATTTAAACATGATAAAAACGCAGACAAAAAAAAAATTGACAATTATATAATCAAAATTATTAAGCGGTTCTGAAATGTCAAAACAATATTTAGTAAGAGAGCTACTGAACCCTCCGGGTAACAGTGTGTCTGTAAGGCTAGGAATTCTTGTAGTGATGAGTCATAGCATGTTAAGTACGGTAATCATCGCCTGGCAGACCTCAGTACTGTACATCATCAACCCAGGTATTTATAAAAGTGTAAAAAAATTAGAAAAAAAATTGTTCGTGTAAGCTTGAAGCATAAAGTGTAATGATATCATCAGTGAAGTCAACCTTTATTCCGTAAAGTTGTAATTTAAATATATATATAT
>PKRV01000672.1:133717-150729 GCA_003709505.1 Hyphantria cunea | reverse complement strand
ACCCTTATATATATATATATATATATATATATATACTTATGTATAAGTAAAAAACTAAAACTAAGTAAAAAACTTCACTACCTTCATCGTGTTTAAGTAATCTGAGCGTAAATGTTGATCAGTCCTCCGTGGACGCACATCTTATACCCCCATTTAAAACTCTATCTTCGAAGCGGTAAGGTCGAACATCTCGTATCTGTACTGCAATTGTCTGAAAACATTACAAAGTGTCATTAATGTGGGCACTTAACCTTTTGGAGTTGACATGATATGTCAAGATCGAGTTAATTGAGGCCTTAACTTTTGAGATCATATATTGTTCCTGAGTGAATCTTAACAAGAATCAAGAAAATGTCTAAATACCCTACGTGTTTAATACGCAATTACGTAAAAAAATTATGAGCCCAATAAGTGGGTACCTTGAAAGTAATAAGATGTATTTAAGTTATCCTTATCATCCAATGATATTATAAAAAAAAGGTAGATAGCGTATCGCGCATTAATTATTGCAGACAAATGTAGGTAATTGTCGTGATTTTATTTAGTCGGTTAACAGAAATTAGCGACTAAACACGTTGTCAAAGTGCAACCGTGGAGTGTTAATATTATTACAAAAATGCCTTTTAAGATGCGTTTTAAGATGGTGTAAAAACTATATTTTCAAGGTAAATAAAAAAAAAATACATACCAAGCGTAAGTATTTATAAGTACATAATATTTGTATTTTGACATGGTTTTGTAACCCATTTACCGAAATTATTAAATGAAATCCTGTTTTATTAAATACACGATAAAAAAAGGATAGATAATATGATTGTAACTGCAGTGCGACAAGGACAAATAACGGGCGCCTTGCAAGCGTCATAGATTAATCAAACAGAAGGGATATCGTAGGCACAATACATAGCGTCTGCGTGCTCTTGTACCGTCTAACTGAATCTTAGTATTTTTTTTATTCCATAGATATGCTCATATTACTATTCTGTTCATTGTTTAGTTGTGTTTGTCTTTCGGTTAATATGATGATTATATCAACCAGCAATAATAGTGTTAGAATGTATGTTGGTAAAAAGGCAGTACTTATATTGTTTTATATTTTCCGGATTTCTAAGTGACGATCTTACGAGATTAAAATGGCTTAGCGTGGTTCAAGTGGAAAAAATCACGTTCAAAAGTGCCTTTACATAGATTAATAGATACAAACCAATCTAATAAAAGCATGTTAAAAAGATAACTCCACTCTTTCTATCATGGTAGCACCGATATTCATGTAAAAAAATTAAAACTATTTCAAAAATAAATAAACTCAAAATAATGAATTATTATTGATGTGAAACATCTATAGCGCTGAATTTAACTAACTACTACTAGGAACTACTGAATTTGAACTCTATACGACCTTCTAAAACTGTACAAATTTGCTGTATTTTTATAAAACATACTTATATATTGTGATTGAAAATAAATCGATGATAATTTTCTGCGTTGTTTCATTTTAACTACCTACATTATTTCCGAAACACTCAAAAAAAACACAAAACAACAACCCATAATGTCCCACTGCTGGGCTCGGGTCTCCTCTCAGGAGAGGGTTAAGGCCATACGTCCCCACGCTGGCCAAGTGCGGGTTGGGGACTGAGTGCGGGTTGGGGACCGAAACACTCATCACCAATCAAACATGCAAATGACGAATTTCAGATCTGCAACAATTCTGACTATTCTGTGATATACCATGTAATCGTCAAGTGCGACGTACAAGGGATAGCTATCTCTTTCTCTACCGTGCATTTCGTATTATCTTTCGCATTCGTAATCGTAATGTATGTATACACTTATAAATAAGTACTCATGCCTGTTAAAAAATGATCTTCGCTCATCCTCTTTCTTCAGCACAGTCGAGTCATGTAACATGTCTGTTCTTGTTTTAGATGCAACTAACACTTCCCTAATTCTACTCCGTCCCTTCTAGACCTTATACTTGTATCCTCCCTAGATTTAGTTAATGTAAATATTTAATTTTTGTGTATGTCACTGTTTTATTTATTGGTATTAACATGTATTATGATTGTGATTTTTATCTTATCATTCACTTTATAGAATTCACTTTTAACCTTAACATTTTTTTTTTCTCTTTTCACACCTAACTGCCCATGGATTCGTTTTTTTTTTACCTTTTTTCTTTTTTCCCATTCCAAGGTTGCCTGGAAGAAATTGCTTTTTAGCGATAAGGCCGCCATTTGTACACGGTGATTCAATTGATGTATTATGTAAACTATATATTTATGTAAACTATTATATCTGTTGTACAATAAAGTGTATTCTATTCTATTCTATTCTAAGTAGGTCATGTCATACCGCAATAAAAACCGGACGCCGTTTAGTATAAAAGTAACCTATCTTTCTTTAAATATCGTTTTTACTATCCATACTAATATAATGAATTCGGAAGTAATCGATATCAGTGTAATTTTGCATGAGGATACTTTGATTCTTGAAGAAGGACATAGGCCTCTTTTTGCCACGATAACCAACATATATGGGAGCAGAGCCGCGGGAAAAAGCTAGTATTAAATAAATTCAAAGGCAAGCACACGCTCTATCACCAGCGACATCAACGATATCATTCGACAATCAATTCAGATACAGCATCTTTTTCGGGATTAAATGTACCGCTGTCAGGAGTGAAACCTGTAAATAAAATCTCATAGAACCTTAATCGACGCATCTTATTATATTTGTACAAAACTGTTACTAAAAGGACTGCATCCAATATTCTTCGATTTCATATTTTTACTACTCAAAAAATATACTCCAGAAATACAAATCTAGATAATTCTTACGGGAAGAACAATTTTAAACAAATATAATGACTAAGCTACAGTTTTGCATGTCAACACATAGTTGTTAACATGCAAAATAACTAAGTTATTACTGGCGATTACAGAATAAACGATGCTTTTTTATTTGTTCAAAATAATAAACTGACTGGGTTTGTAGACTCTATAATTGCCTTAGCCAGTAGACCACATTTCACTAGCGTGATTAAGAACAATTAATCCCCGGAAAATTCGCCGAGCCTCGTAATCTGTTCCATTAGACACCGACAAAAAATACATTAGAGGTCAAGAATAATATTTTGTTCAACTACCCAAAATGTGTGTCAAGGGCTTTTTTGTTGCAAAAATAACAAAAACAATTGCTATTCTTTAGATATTTGTTGGATGAAGACATAAGAAACGTGAAAGGAATCACGATGAGCACATGTGTAAGTACTAAGTTCTATGCAAATTGAAACAAACATCTTCAAGTAGTAGAACTATGCTGATTTCAGCACGAACAGGCTAGCTAGAATACATTCACACAGAAAACCAACCTACAATGACGGCGTATTTTAGATATACTTGGTAAGTGCAATGGATGCAAAAGCATCCCAATAAGCTGCAATAATGTGGGTCACCATGTTGCATCGTCAGCATTGCAATGGCAATGAGTTTGGTGACCTCTCTTGGATTCTGTTCATGCTTTCCATCAAGCACAGTAGAGTCACTTGGGCAGGCTCACACATAAAAAAAAACATGCGGAGAAACGGGAGGAAGGAAGGATTGCATATTGTTTTAACTGACGCGATAAAGGTCAAGAATTATGAAAATATAATTCCTTATTCGATAATCATCATGAACAACCCAAAATGTCCCACTACTCCGTTACTAATCACTGAGTGCAACCGGGCTATTACCGACTCTGTTTTTCGATAAGTCTGCCTTAAATGTAAGTATTCAATTATTCTTGACTTATAAGGTAAAATTTTACACATACAGAAGTAATTTCCGGCTTTAAAACATTTATAATTAACTATTCTAATCATTCAAAAACTCACAATTCATAAAAAATGTTGTAGATAAGAAAAAATATATTTGTTATTAGAATACGGGCACTATTATTACTTACAGTTAATTTGTACAATGTGTTTGGGGTGATCATATGGTTCGCTATCGTTATTTTGTATGAATTGATTATACCATATTTTATACCACACCCGAAGTTTAATATTGAAATATTTGGTATCTGTTCACGTCGAAGTTAAAATTCTAAATTAGTCGTTGCAGTGTAAAATATATTCATTACTATTAGCAATTTATAACTACAATTGCTGAATTCACTAATACATCCGTAAAAGCTCAATTTTTTTCCAATCCATTTCTCCATCTTGAACTACAAATGTCTTCGATTTAAAATTCCCCCTCATTACATGTATTTATCCAAATTATATTTTGCAAAATATCTGTTTTTAAAGCACCTCTGTCTGCCGCCGTATATCAATTATCGTTAATTTGACTCATTGAAATGAAATATTTTACAAATATGTCAATGGCTTCCAACAGTCTCAGTGTCGTCGTCTCCTTAGCTAGATTTACCTTAACATTTTTGCTAAATGCCGCAATGGCCTTGTACGGTGTTGATTTATTTCAATATTGTCAACTTATTTGGGCAAAAATAATATATTACAATTATAATTAATGATTGCACGAATGCTGTAGCTAAAAGACACAATGTAATTACCGTTAACCTTTCCGCGACATTAATTGCTGGTCAACTTCTTGTTCTTGTTATCTAGAAGTAGGGCATTTCAAGGTAGTAGAGCCACGCTGATTTCAACACGTACGGGCCTGACGGTACTACCCTCTCATAGAAGATCGTATTTCGTTGGTGAATGGGAGATCGGAGACCCCGAGATGCAGAACCGTCTCAATAGGCCGTCATAGTATAGGTCACCATACTGCATTGTTGCTTTGTCAGCATTCGCAATGAATATGGTGACCCCCACTCTTGGATTCTGCACATGCTTTCGATCATTCAGAATAGAATCACCAACACCTTGGCATATTCATACAAAAAAATACTATTGTTGCATATAGGTATATGATGGTTTGGTGACGTAAATGTACATAATGTTTATTATCTTCTTTACACGGTTATGAGTTCTATGTATTTTTTCTTGAACAAATGAAAAAAATACAAGACACATTTGGAAGCACAGTCATTAGTTCCAAAGGACAGGACTTGACACGAAGGTTACATCTTCAATATATTGCTTTGTTTGGGATTGAATGGCGTTGTGTGTTAGATATCCGAAAAAAATATTTAATTTCTTATCCGAAAAAAATTCTGAATCATATCTTAGAGAAACACCACCGATATTTACTTTGTTAAAATTAACACAGAGTAGCGTACTTTATCTTTTCTACGTAAAGTGACTCAGACATGTTTGTCTCTTGGTGATATTTCGTCATGAAACAGCAAATAAAGTGTTTAACGTCAACAAAATATTTTACACAACAGTAGCAATTGTCTCCTAGCATTCCTTCTTAAACAGTATCAAGTTTTGAAAATTAAATATCCATACTATAACCTTAAAAATCGAAAGTAACTCTGACGGTCTGTTACATTTTCACGGCTAATAAGCTGCACTTATATCAACTAAATATTACATGGAGATAGTTTGAGTCTTGAGCAAGGATATAGGCTCCTTTTTGTCGCGATAACCGACATATAGGCGGACGGAGCCGTGAGCAAACGCTGGTATTAATATTCTGGCTCGGCCATTAATGGAAAACCATAAGAACCGCACCGTTAAATAACAAAGCGTAAATACCTCAAGACTTAATCCAGTAACAGTAAAAATAAGTACTATCTAAACAACATGATCGATGCTCATTATTTTGTTACCTAATATACGTACATTGGTAATGTAAATAATTGAATTGAATTACATTATTTTAAAATATAATTGATAAGAATTTATTTAGATAAATGGGCTTTACTAGGCATACGTATTTTTATCACAAGGAATAAATTATTTTTAACAAGAACATTAAGTAAAAATCCGACTACGTAAAAACCAATGTAAAATTAAAACAGTTAGTACCTATATTACCCAGGCGGTTATTACTAATCTATCGACTTCATTAAAATCGGTTAGGTAATTAGGCGCCACGGTGGAGCCTAAAACCGTGAGAGCCACGCTTCGGCACGAATGGGCCGGTCGCGGTGAAACCACAGCGTCACAGAAAACCGGTGTGTCAGCACTTGCGCTGTGTTTCACTGATTGAATGAGGATAACGGATGCCCATACCAACCTCGCCACCATCTCTCTCCTCCATCCCCAACCCCATCCCTTAAAGGTTGACTACGCACTTTTGACGCGTCTGGTATTGCTGGTGTCCATGAGCGGCGGTAATCGTTTAGCATCCAGTCTACTCTTTAGCTCTTAATTCCATAAAAAAAACACATATATTGCCAAAATTATTACTTTTTAATTTCACTGTAGTCTTGTAAAGAGTAAACAATATGTAAAACGGTAATAAATTATACGAAATACTGCTTATTTAGGGGAAAGTAACCAAAATGAAACAGGTTATATCGATGGATGGGTGTTGCCCGTTGGTCACAAGTAAACAATCTAATGGCACCCCTCTGACGTATGGTGTACATACACGGACAGTATGGGGTAAATAAAATGACATAGTATGACAATACAGAACACGTAGAACGGAAGATATTTACTAATAATGAGGTATAGTACATATGCACTCGCTTAATTGTAATTTCAATATAAATTTAAACCTCATGTTGTATTAGCCCATAATTACTCGAATGTTATGGCGAATATTTTAATTTTATGCTAATTAAACCAGCATATAAATGAAATTTATATATACTATACAAAATCGTCATTAAATCTCTCGTACCTACGTCTTTCTGTTCGATTTGGCCGATTGGAATGCTATGCTTTCGTTAACTCCCTTCATTTTGAATTCAGATGAGACTTTTTTCCCGAATTTGTTAGGGAAAAGTCTAATAAAAAAGTCGCAAGAGGGTACCCGATCGCCAACAGACCTCCACCACCCAAATACTAGGCGATATTAAAATCCTTGAAAAAAACCTGTTGTCTGACTTTTTTGGCCCCAACCACCTGTAATGGTCGTTTCAAGATGTTCTTATGGCAACTGAGACTGTAAGTATAACGTACTCTTAAAAGTACAATATATAAAAGTGGTCACTGGTAAAAAGGGGTCTTAGACTGGCCTAGATACCACTGAGCCATAAGACCCTGCCCTTGTATGTTTCTTTCAAACTACCTGATCCGCGTAACTTCGTCTACCACAAAAAATTTTTCTATATTTTCTCTCTGTTTAAAATTTTTCAGGACTTCCAAAAATATTTTAAGACCAATGTTTTTGTAAGATTAACGAAGAGCAAATAATTTTTATATAACAGATAAGGTAAACGAGGATGAATTCGATAGCAATATCAATTAATAAAAAAGTTTCGACTAAATATTTCGTAAGAGATCGCTAGCCAAAGACTTGCGAAATTCGTCCATTTTGAAGGATTTGGTTTATTTTATGAAGTAATAAGATAATAATGAAAATCAACTGATATATTAAATAGAAAAAACACTGCGTAGATATACAGATTCTAATAGGTTTAAACCAAACCTATTGTGTATCAAACATATAGAAAGATAACATTGTACGCAAATCCTTTGAGTTTATCTCTGCATATTTAAGTCTGTCTTTATGTAAATAAAAACATCAACTCAACACGTATTCTCGTAATATACGAACATGATAATAACAATGAATCTTCAATATGTCATACAGTGAAGTACATATATACTGTGTACAGTGAAAATGACTTCATTATAACGCTTTTATTGCTTTTATTATGGTATTTATTAAAATTGAGTTCTGAGAATCTGATTTATTGTTTAAAAAATGAATATCTTCACCACTAGCTTTAGCTATCCACTGCTGGACATAGGCCTCTGCATAGAGATAAAGTTTAGCCGTCCATCATCCTGGCTCAGCACCCGTGACACGAGATGGATTGACATGGGGTTACTGTTGTTCTACATTGTTTGTTCTCTTAATTGAGTTAGGAGCTAAAAGTCAACTAGACCATAATTACTGATAAAAGTAATTAGTTTTTTTGTTAATCATTAGGTTTAACGGCTCTGGGTTCTAGCCCTTTTAAGCCCACTTTTTGGCTGGCCCCCGAACGTAGGTGGCTATAATCCCAAAGAACACAAAAATAAGCTCCGAAACTCGCGTTCAGCACGTTTAAACGCCCGTCAAATAGTCAAAGTAATTAAATAGTGTTCTAATTCTAAAAAACCGTTGGAAATATTTCAATGTTGTTATAGAAAACTATAATAAAGACATCACAAAAAATCCTGACAGTTATTTTTAATATACATAAACTCATTAAAATGTTGTTGATTCACGTGCCAGTGTTAATTAAAATATTGGCATCATCACACCGTACTAGGTCACCGCTATTTTGGTTTTCATCTTGGTTTTACGACAAATAGGCTGAGATAATAACGCACTCTTAATATTTTCTCACATTAGAAACAGTACCCAATTTCTTCACAGACAGAAAATGTGAACGTAGCAGCGCTGTGGTCAATAGAAAATAGGCTTTATCACATGACATTATAGGTTCAATTTGTATAAAGGTTGCAATATACCAAATTACAACCTTATCTTACAACTATTTACTGATCTATTGAACCTGTCAACTATCATGTTAGCACATGATATAACCTAACTATTTTATGACAATATTTCTTGAGAAATAATACACAAAAATTGGGAGATCGTTTTTGTTCTTGCGAAAGACGGTCCCTATTTTATGTCATCCACATTTTATATTTTTTATCATTAACTTCATCACGACTAACACTTGAAGACTCGAAGACTTAGAATTAAAGACTTTAAATACTTGACATTGGCAGAAATAGCTGATCCGGCTAGTTGCTATCTCATCAAAAGAAGAAGAAGACAATGTTTCTGCATTCCAAAATCATTATATCCTGATTCGTAATCGCATGTTGAAATTAACAGAAATGATATGTATATGATATATACTACAATTTTATTTGGAAATAGAATATTTAAATAGTAAAAAAACAATTGTTAGGTAGTAGAACCACGCTGATTTCAGCACAAACTGTTCGACTTGGTACTATCCACTCACAGAAGACCTACATAAAATGACAGCGTTCGTGTAGTGTTTCGTTGGTAAGTGCGAGACCAGAGACCCAATGATGCAGACTCAATAGACCGCCATAGTGTGGGTCACCATGCTACATTGTTGCATCGCCTGCACGGCAGCCACTTTGGCAGGCTCATACATAAAATAAATGTATGTCTAAATTATATGTATATTACAGATTTTTATAATAAGAGAACGATTATTCCTTTCTTAACGACCTGAAACACGTAGCTCAGTTCGATTGAAAAACAATTTGTAATATTTTGTTTTAACTTTTGTTTATTTACTTTTTCACATTTTGGTATAGCCGTTAACAATGATTTTAAAGTTGTATGTTATTTGGGCGTGCCTGTTCTTTTAGTGGTGAGTCATTATGTTGAGCCATAGGTTGTGAATTTGATTGTAATCTAGACTATCGATTATGTGATGAGCGATGTCGTCAAAGCAGGACTATGCAGGACAAAGAAGTCTTTACGAAAAAAATTAAAAATAACCCATATTAACCCTTCATACCAGTGTGGTTTAATAGAGAGGCCTGTGTCTAGTAGGGGGCTATCGAGGACTGTGATAATTGATGAGGATATAAAAAAAAAGTATATTTATCAGTGATCTGGTTACTTGCTACGTTTGTAATACCAACTGTCTAGTTCATGATACGAAAAATATGCAAACAAAATCTTTTAATCGGGTTCCATATCAAAATAAGAGCTCAATCAGTATGTCTGTGTATACAATAAAGAATGTGCAAATACCTATATATTTGCACATTCTATTGTGTCATAACTTTTGTTGCCAGGTCTGATTAATTACATTTATTTCCGCCTTATCTATAACCTGTTTGATTATAGATTTTACAAATTTTAGCTATTGTGTGCAAAAATTGAGTGCGCTAATTAGAATGTTAGATTGATCAATCGAAATACATTATATACTTTATCAGAAGGTCAAAAAACAACTCTTTTCCCCAAAAATACTCAAATGAAAAACAAACCCATATGAAACTGTGAATTACTTAATTCAAAAGAATGTACTCACAAGTAATTCGTCACAGTGCATTAAGTTAAACAGCGCCTTTCACTTATTAAAACAGGAAGCTACAATTAAGAACTAAAAAATCACACAAACAAACCGTCGGCTAAAATAACAGTTTCTCACGGAAAATAGCTTCCCTGTGAAATTGAGTACGTCGTTTGTATTGTAATAAGCGTTTAATGGTCCACCAATACCTTTCTAATAAGAAAATTGTAGTTCTTAGGTATTTTGAAGGTTCCACTTGAAAAATTATAGATAAAAATGTCATATACAGCAGTTGATAGATTGTGTGACTGTGATGAACTTGTCGTAGTATCAGGAAATTATTTAGTGGATATGGATAAGTCAACCAGGTTTTGCCCGCTGCTCCGCCCGCTTGTATATTGGTTATTACTACAAAAGTAGCATGTCCTTCTCGAAGGTGCTACTCTACCGGTTGAGCCGCCGTTTAGCCGTAACAACGCAAGAGACAGACAGAGTTACTTTTGAATTTATATTAATATGTAGCCTGTACCAACCGGGCTGCTGATAAACATTTTTAAGTACATACATATTACAGATGAATTACACCCGACCCAACATAAATACTAATGTTCATCATGCAATCATTTATACTGGATTCAAACCCATGACGTCTAGCTGATAAGTTAGAAGTAGTTTTTAGATTCACTTGCCTGTGTGATGTGGCTCTCCCATGGTTATAAGTGCTGTTATTAGTAGTAATTATGTAAATTAAGTGAATTCATTATGTATTCTACTGGATGTCAAGGCTGGTTAGCTTGAAGTAGTAGGAATTATTTTTAACAAAGACCCTATACCTAGACTTTGTTGTGGCGTTCCCACTTTATTCAACAAATCAATAGCACAACAACGTGTAAAAGTGTCTGAAAAGATTGATGTGCATTATAGGTTTTTTATCTTTTATCGACATACATTTTGTTCTGTGGATGTATGTTTAATCTATAAGTATTTATAACGTACTTTACGACTTAATTAGTAGTTAACAGAATTTTGCTTTATACTATGTACAAAGAACGATTACATAACCAAGTAAGGTTGTCGTAAAGCAATATGGCAGATTGTAAAATGAAAAGCAAAAACTGTTTTGCAATGAAAAGACGCAGTGCGCGAAAGACATTGAGTTATAGAAGAAAATGGAAAAGAAAACTCATTGTACCGATATCAAAAAGGTGTGTTACTAAAACGACTTAGACGAAAAGATAAGTCTATTGATATTGAAAGATTTATTGTAAATCCATTAGACTTGCTTATACTAATAGCTAATGGTAGCGATCACAAGTTACAAATAGTACGTAAAAGTTTATCGTAGAGAATCTTTTTTATATAAGCCTGCCAAAGAGACTCTACTCTGCCTGGTGGAAAGCATCATATCAATTACTGGCACTATAGATTATAATGCAAGCACAAAATAATGAGTAAATAATGTACCTACTTGTTTTGTCTACCTACTTTTAGAGTATTCATGTCTTTGCTCCTAAATATTTTAATACAGTTTCTTTCTTTGTATAATCAACTGTTATATACAAGTACAGTGATGGTAATCACTGTAATTGTATGTACCAAAAGTACTTCAGTAAATATGAAAAAAAAACTACACATTTACATCCGAGTCATTAGCTTCTGTTTGACGTCACAAGTTTAGATTAAAGCTAATTATAAACTAATTTTAAACGTCCTGCTATTGTTTGCCTCGCGTGCATCCCAATGATACTAATTAGCCACAAAAAACAAAACAGATGTAGTTACTGATTGGTTATAAAATCTGAGTCATTTAATCGATTATTAACTTATTACAGTTATGTAGGCATATTAGACGAAGGAAAAACACACTGTCGTACCCAACAGTTCGATTTTCTTATATACACACAAATATTTAACGTGGTAAAGCATGGGCTTTGGCATAAATGAATAGGTTAGGTCCGAATAATACCACACCTTATCTAGATAAGCAGTTAAATCAGTTCTTTTGTTGCCTTTCATGGAGTGACTGAGATTATCGAACCCGTCGTCTTCGTAAGTGTCCATGGCCGACGGTCTTGAGGTGATTCCATCTGCTCTTTCCTATGCATGTTGCGCCTAATACTATCGCAGTAGAACGCTTCACTATATTTTGAATAAAAAATGAATACACAAATCACGGACCAGCCTTTTTGGGATCGTAACTTTTATTTCTTAATGTGTTACTGTATTTCTGAAGTAATAGTTATCTATATAATTTAATGTTACAATTTCACGAATGAATCGTTCAAAGTCCTGAATATAAGTAAACCCTTCCACGTGAAGACAAAAAAATGTTATCTACCTCGTTCCTGGGGCGAGCTCCTGAAAAAAATGTGATACAATCAAAGCCGCATACTTTAGTTGGTTCTTAATATTTTTGCCAATTGACCTCTTTTGATACCAAATATTTGACTTCAATAATGTCCTAAATACTGACATTAATTAGAGGAGATTCATTTAATCTCGCCTTTATCGAGTTCAAGGATAGTTGGGTTGGCACGAAACCATTAACTTTAAGTATTTGTACTGGCGTTAATTTTACTGTATCGTATATATTGATATATTGTGTACTAGCTGAGCCCCGAGATGTTACCTATGGTACAAAAACAAACGCGGGGTGCAAAGTACAACATCTTATATTAGAAGTATCCTATGTCCGTCTCCTGGCTGGTTAAAGCGATCGCCACGCTGCTTTCTACTGCGCCAGGTGTTGTGGGCTTAAATCCCACACGGCTCAACACTTTGTATGATCCACAAATTATTGTTCTGAGCATAGGTGTTCTTTGTGTCTGTTTCATGTATGTTTGTAAAGTCCTCCATGACACAATGTATATTCCTAATACTTGAGTAATCTTTTAAAAAGAAGCTAAATACATAAATCATCGATAGTGAATCTTAAAAAAAGGTTGTTTGTTTATGATTCACCAGATACACAGTTTTTTTTGTTTTTGTCATTAGAAGCCAGTCATTACAATTGCTGTCGGTTTACCTTTGTACATAATGTTATTGTCAGAAGAAATGTAACTTCCGTTCTCATAAAAAACTAAGGTGTTATCAAACTAAAAACAAATCAAACAGTCACACAGATAAGAGTAATGAGTCACAAATAACAGACAATGACAAACAGTCCTTCGGTAGCCAAATCAAAATATCAGGTAGTTCTAGAATGTTCCTTGATTTGAAACATGTAAATATTTATGTATGAAACTCGTGGAGAGATCACTCTTGTCGAGAGTTGACTAGCGGTGTTTTTAAGACCAGAAAATGCACATACTAATCAATACCTAAACGTTTTTGACGCATGACTGAGCTTCGGTAAGAGTAAAACAATGTGTGAGAATCATCACATTGAAGAATTCTAATTATTTACTAACCACGATTTAAATATCTCTTAAAATATTCTTTTGTTCTACTAGCATGGGACTAGTAGACTATCAATAGTCGTTACTTATTGAATGAATGAATCATTGAATGAATTAAGTGGTCAGTCAAGTTTTTGTACTAAATTGTAAAGTTCTAGAATTTAAAAAAGGAAACCATTTTCTTCTCTAATATCCCAAATAATAAAAACTTTATGAAATTAGTTTTTGTGACATTTCTTACATTCCAAATATTTTATTCTACTTCAAATTAAAAATAAATCATCATTACTACGAGCCGATCACACGTATGTAGTTTATCAGTCTGTGTTGACTCGCGACAGACGCAACATATACGCAAGCAAAATGGATATTGAGACCGTAGCTGCCAGCTATTTATTTATTTAGTACTTCTTTAGCTGTGCTTGAGGTCTCGGGTTCGATTTCCGGGTCGAATCAAATGTTTTTATGATCTACAAATGTCTATTTCGGAGTTTGGTTTTTTTATATGTATAATATGGATGTAATACCAAAACAAGCATACATGTATTCATATCAGGTGTTTAGTACATATATTATATTAACGGATTAGTGGTGGACACGTCTGCCGACGTTTAATACCTACTACATGCGCAAAGCACCCCCTCTACACGCCGGCGGACGCGTCAGCTGATGATATCTGCAAATGATTCTGTTCGATTTGCAGAAATATGTACAACTTAAAAATATTTCATGATTGAATGAACTGAATAACATTTAATGGCGGACAACAAAGTCATATTTCGGCTTACATGCAATATTTTAGAAAAAATCTGTAATAAGTTACATAATTTACTAAATTATATTCCGTTCAATTTGTCGTGTCCTAACATAATCATATGACTTTTACATTATAATATTATAATCATATAGGGTTGTCAATTTCACACTTCTCAAATCTTTTTAACTATAAACTATATATGCAAATAAATATATGTATTGCTTCATTTTGAAATTTTTACTCCGCGGATGGTGTTGAGGTTTAAGCGGTCGCTACTCTGACAGTAATGAGTCTGGGTGTTCTTTATGAGAGAATGATTTGATTAAAATGTGGAGTAATATTTACACAAAAACATATATTCAGTTAATTTAAGATGTTATTTTCTTATATTCATACACAGAGTATACCAACCAAAATCCATGTATATTAAGTTGATAGAGTGCAATTACTAAGATATCATACAATTAAGTTACGCAACAAGTTACCGACGTAAGCGAGCTAACAACATAATACATTGCGATACTAATTATAATTTATAATCAGTCCATTGCACTAGCAATAATACATCTACTTATATACATCCAAAAAAATCGTTTTATTATTTTGTTTATATTGTTGTGTATAGTAAAACTCAGTGACAACCCTACTGCATAATAGTCGATTCTGCGATGGAACAGATCAAATAAATCAAATTGAAACCCAAAGATCACAGATAAGAGACCAGAAAGGCGATCTTAGAGTATCAACAGAATACTAGAAATACCAATTTTATATTTACTTTTCTTTCTTGGAAATGATAACGAGGGTTATACCCTTATTTGGTATTTGAAAAGTAAGCTATAGGTATGTTTTACCAAGAATATGTTAAAAGTTCGAATGATAAAATATTGCTTAATCAATATCAGGGATATATCACGACGGGCCACCTGCTGATAAGCCCTGTCGGCAGTTAAAACCTTTAACTTCGAAATATAAACGCTATGCAGCCCTCTCTCCCTCCCTCGCCCTCCCGTAATAGGAGTTATATGCATACGCGACTAAAAAACAGCAAGATAGCATAACATCGGTGATCACTCCGGTCGAAAAGGCTTAATATCGACGACGGTTATCTGCCTAGACTTCTAAATTGATATGAGACAACACACATATTAAGGAAGTCTTGGCGCTTAACTGTTGATATTAGATGCCTCTTCCACGGTCTAAAAGCTCATTAAGAAAATATATCATTTTATTTAAAAGTTTTTAACACAATATGAAACTGTAATGGGTGACAAATTAATTCAAGTTGCGTGTTTTACTAAAGAGTTAATATTTTTAAACCATTATTTTAATGAGATTGCAATGACTGTAAAGTTAATCAAAATAAAGCGCTTTTACCATGTCTTCTTAAAATCTGCTACAGTTTTGTAATCATAGATTATGACTTCCCACTCAATAATTAGATTGCGAAAAGATAAATTGGTAATAGGAAGTTTAAGTGTAATATTTACTGGCCTGAGGCTTGAATTAACTAGCACTAGGTAGTTAAAGTTGTTATGAAAGCGATGTGTCAATTTGTATTAAATTTATCCCGGTCCATGGTAGTTTAATCCATAATTGACCAATAATAATAATTGACTTTCAATGGTGGTAAGTACTGCTAATTTTAAACAGCCAGACTGTCTCGTTGATCTAACGGTTATCGTCAGCGACTGCGTATTAAGAAATGCATAATAGGAACCCGGAGTTTGGAAGTCTGGGTCTTAAGCCCCATGCCTTGGAGAGCACGTAAAATCGTCAGTCCAGCACATGATCTCTCCCAGGTAGTGTCAGATAGCCGTCAGAGAGTACACCTGTGTTGCGCTATACACTATACCTAATATCTCCTGTGTTGTAATCCTCCTAATATGTCCTCCTTAGCTGGTCTCCGTTGACACTGGCTACGCTGGCTTAAATCGGCTAGGAGTACATCAAACAGCTATTGTATGACGCTACATTACTAATGTTTATCGACCTTACTTACAAACCTTATCAAACGTAATAACAGTCATTGTGAGACAGTTGGTCGTTGTGAAGTATGATTCATATGGCAAATATCATTCATTAGAAAACTATCGAGTATCAGAATCTTTTTGATAGCGTCGGATGAAAAGAGTTCAACTAAGAGTTACCTAAAATAAATCATGTTCCAACAATAGTGTGAGAGCCACGCTTCGGCATGAATGGGCCGGCTCGACCGGAGTGATACCATGGCCTCACAGAAAATCGGTGTGAAACCGTACTTGCGCTGTTTTTCACGGAGGGAGTGAGGATACCGGAGGCCCACACCCAACCCCTCACCCCATCCCCATCCTCCTCCTCATCCCTCAATCGATCCTTATCCTCCTCCCCATCCCCCAAAGGCTGGCAACGCACTTGTGGCGACTCTGGTGTTGCAGGTAACGCAACGTAACGTAAACGCAGTGTCAACGGTAATCGCTTACCAATCAGGCGATACATCTGCACGTTTGCCCCCGATTCCATAAAAAAATAGTATTCTATGGTATTTATTTTAAACTTTAACAAACGGTAGAAATTTTTGATTTACGCCACTTACATGTGATTTCTTTGCAAGATATTTTATAGAATTGTATAAATCTTTAAATTCAATAGTTTTATGCTTTGAAATAGTTAGTTAAACTTACGATTATGTATATAATTAAAATTGAATAACGACTTTTGTATATTGCAAACTACCCTTACGAGTTACACTATATATGTAATAAATAATACGTGAAACAAAACTTTCGTACCAAAATTGT
>PKRV01000672.1:78470-122843 GCA_003709505.1 Hyphantria cunea | reverse complement strand
CATGCAAGGATATTTACTTGTATATTTTATAGGCATACATATTTAGAATCCATTTTGAATAAAATCGGGATTGCAGCCTTTTTTTTTCAACCTTATCTAATCTTGTAAATAAAAATGCCTCGCTAAATATATTGGTAAGCGCAATACTCGAAAACCAACTCGACCAATTCGGTTAAGTTTTTAGTTATGGTAGAAGGAAAGTTCCTATGGAGAAAAAAAAGAATAAGTCTGTCGGGGCAGCTAACAATACATTTCAAATAGTCAATATGAGATCACGCAAGTCTGACACACGTACAGACAAGTTTAAACATCATTAGAAGACTCATTAGGGCGCAAATGGCTAGGACGTGCTTACATTCTCATATTTTTATATTTTATGAATACCGTTGCTACTAGTTTGATGTCAATGTCACGATATAATAGGAAAATTGTTAATAAAGTTAAGGAACAGACAAACGTCACAATACGTTGTCAGTAGATGTAAGATTTATAAGAAAAATTATAAATGGGGGTCTTTGGAACATAATAGAACTCAAAAGAAAGATATTCAGAATTTTTACCTGTTTATTTTCTGTACGTTTGTGCACACTAATCTCAGAAACGGCTTAACCGATTTGAATCTCGTTTTCACTAATGCGTTGTGATTTGCTCCACTTAACATTTAGGGTTTGTTTTATGTCAATTGGATCATAAATGAGTAAGTTATATAAGTTTGAAGAATCACCGCGATAACCGACCTTTACGCGGGCGGAGTCGCAGTCAAAAGCTAGTTATAAATAAGTCACTTAATTTAAGGCAAAGGCCACCCAAAGGTCGGCATTCGACCTTAACTACAAGAAGTTACATCNAAAAAAAAGAATAAGTCTGTCGGGGCAGCTAACAATACATTTCAAATAGTCAATATGAGATCACGCAAGTCTGACACACGTACAGACAAGTTTAAACATCATTAGAAGACTCATTAGGGCGCAAATGGCTAGGACGTGCTTACATTCTCATATTTTTATATTTTATGAATACCGTTGCTACTAGTTTGATGTCAATGTCACGATATAATAGGAAAATTGTTAATAAAGTTAAGGAACAGACAAACGTCACAATACGTTGTCAGTAGATGTAAGATTTATAAGAAAAATTATAAATGGGGGTCTTTGGAACATAATAGAACTCAAAAGAAAGATATTCAGAATTTTTACCTGTTTATTTTCTGTACGTTTGTGCACACTAATCTCAGAAACGGCTTAACCGATTTGAATCTCGTTTTCACTAATGCGTTGTGATTTGCTCCACTTAACATTTAGGGTTTGTTTTATGTCAATTGGATCATAAATGAGTAAGTTATATAAGTTTGAAGAATCACCGCGATAACCGACCTTTACGCGGGCGGAGTCGCAGTCAAAAGCTAGTTATAAATAAGTCACTTAATTTAAGGCAAAGGCCACCCAAAGGTCGGCATTCGACCTTAACTACAAGAAGTTACATCATAAAAAGTGGTTCAGTTTTTTTATTGGCAAAAATAAAAACCATCAATGGAAACAATAACTAAACAAACAAAAAAAAGTCCGAATGATCAATAGCTGAGAAACCGTTACTGGACTGTTTTTCATCACTAATTACATAATATTGATATTTCATTGCTCATGCTCAGCTCCTATTGGGCAAAAAATGCAATTGGGCTATCTAATGCTAAAAGAAGTAGCAAACTAGATTCACCTATTCTTGCATGATGCCATGGGACCAAGGAAAACTGTGATTCATTTTTAAATAATTATTAGCTGACTCAGCGAACTTCGTACCGCCATATTCATTTTCTTGAAAATTTTATGAATTACCAAAAAACTTATTTTAGTAAGACCATGTTAACTTCCCGTAGGGGCGCAGTGTAAACGACTGAACGGACTTAGAAAATATAACACCTCCGGCTACTTAAATATTTTGTATACAAACCTTGTCCTGACAGACACATAAAAAAAATATCCGATTTGATGCAGTCGATCGAAAGTTATGCGCGTTCAAACATTTTTGTGATTCATTTTTATTTATTTAGATAGAAGATATATAATATATTTTTTTTAAATATTGTTACATAATCAGCCTATCATGACTGCTTTCATAACAGTGGCGAGCAAAAGAAGAAGCCTAAGAAGACCGCAATAGGACGTAAACCTTTTTATCATCATGATGTGCTTTAGTACTATTTGATG
Organism: Hyphantria cunea; assembly: GCA_003709505.1. NCBI lineage: Eukaryota > Metazoa > Arthropoda > Insecta > Lepidoptera > Erebidae > Hyphantria > Hyphantria cunea. The sequence continues at coordinate 120,639 of PKRV01000672.1, read as the reverse complement.
TAGAATAACCAATAGGTTCGTGTGTCACCAAAATACATTTTTCAGAATAGATTACTGATTGTTCTTTATACTTCATCGCACAGGCAATTTTATCTGACATTATCTGCACGGGAGTGACTTCAACGATATCTTACAATAGTCATGTCAATGAATAATGCTGTGACTAATCCTAAATGCATGTAAAAGGCGAACCTTTACCAATAATGTCAGCGAAAACTATTATATAAGATTAGTGAATAGTTTTTTTAATGCTCTTTAGCTCACTACGAGCTAAAGAGCAGAAGAAACGGAGCACTTTGTAGAAAGTGATTGCCACCACCCATGAATGCCTGCCACTCAGCCTCTTTAGCCAACATTCAAGTATTTCACGTTTATTCTCTTTCTACAATCGCTAACGCCTCATATATTTTGTTTTTGTCACGGGACTAAGTATTGAGATCACTTCATTCCCATACATTTGTTATTTGTCTAATAACGTTTACGTTTGTAGAACTTGGCTAAACTGGGCTCGGGTAACGAGGGTTTTGCGGGGCTTTGAGGAAGGACACGCTCTGGTTTTGTGTGCACTTGTAGGTTTGAATATCTCTTTATCACTCGTCTATTGATTTGCCCTATGTTCATAGTAATTTGACCCCATATTTGTAAGTTAAGCAAACCTAAGGACTGCTGGTGTTCCGTCACTAAACTAAAATTAATCTAATATTGTTGTGTTATAATCTTCTGATCCCTTATTTTAGTAAAGCGATATCCAAAATGCTATTTTTATGTATGTATTTTAAAAACATCTAATAAAATTAGACATGTGTGTGACATATCTAATTTTAGTCAATCTTTAAAATTTTAGAACCTTGTTTGATAGAACGAAACTAATTTTAAGGGTTCTTTAGTCTCGTTAAAGAGTTTTCGAACAATCGGATATTGCAGAAGTGTTTGTATATCGTTGCTATTGTTTCTTCTCACCACAACAAAACAACAAAACACCATGTTTATTTGTATTTTACACATTGTCAATAATATTTTTTGAATGCTACTTATAAGTTCAATGAAGAAATAAATATGTAAAATATACCATAGAGATAAAAACGAGAATAATACTATTGCATAATTTAGGGGCGGGACCTTACTTTGCATATAATGGACACACTTTTACAACGAAGGCTAACTGCTTGCAACTTGAACCACTTCGTAGTTGTATTTGTAAAGTTAAATAATTTACTGATTTTTATTGCCTTAGCTCAATTATTTCTTTGTGTCTGTTCGTTCTTACAAGACCACTACCGCATTAAGAATAATCCTGTGGCGCAAAGAACCTTCCAAACATACATGCAACGGACACAAACAACACCCAAACAAAGTGTTGTCCTACGAGTGATTCGAATCCAAAACACTCAACGCAGCAGAAAGCGGCAAGGTGACCGCTTTAACCACTACATCATCCATGCATGCATGCAACAATATTAAAGCAGATAAGTAGATTTAGTGGATATCATAAAAGATTGTGGTCAAGTCGAGAGTATTAAAGGTTTGATAATGTCATGGGACGAAAACCATCAGCTTAATATACAATGTATCTGTATTAGGCGGTGCACTTAGTTAGAACACTGAAAGTGTTTGATTATGTGTGTAAAAATTCAAGATTAAAGTATTTCAAGTCTTACTTAGAATATACCGTTGTAAAGAGCGACTTATAATCTCCTCTATTAACGTTGCAATACATACATTTGTTTAAAATGGATTACAGGCAATGCTACAGAAAGTCTTAGTAACATATGATATAAAATAAATATCTCAGTCTCAATTTAACGGTATTAACACACGAAAAAACAATTATTTGGAAAATGAGTCAAATAAATGCTACCATACTGACTGACTCATGAGGTCATGCCAATAACATGCAGGGTGGGGTCTAAGCACATGATTACTCATTGTAAGCGCCAGCCTTTATTGCCCATGACATAGTACAGCTAAAATAATAGGTAAAGGGGAGTTTTGGAGAGAAAAAATAGTACTTATGCTCTCATATCGGAAATAGAATGAACCCTTAATACTGGCAACTTTTGGTTACTTTATCTAGCAATCAAGAGGTCTCTGGTTAGCTGGTCGGTGCGACAGTATGCAAATTTAGTGATGTTTCACGCTCGTCCTTCATTCGAATTCAGTTCGCCCATAAGGTTGCAAAGATCCGATGCCAGTGGCTCCGTGGAAAAAATTGATATTCTGGTAAAATCGCTTGATATACCGTGGGAGAGCCACGTTTCGGCATGAATGGGCCGGCTCGACTGTAGTAATACACGGCCTCACAGAAAACCGGTGTGAAAGAGCACCTGCGCTGTGTTTCACCGAGTGAGTAAGAATACTGGAGGACCATTTTTTTTTACGTGTGGAAACCCCCTCGGGCCTTCACCCCACCGGGGTTTGCGGCGGGGCGGTGTGTCGGAATCGACTAGTAGCCAACCCCGAATAATCTTGAAGTAATAAAGGCTAGAAACATATATAAGGTAAATTTTTTATCGTTAATCATTTCGTTACCCTTTACTCAAATAGTGCAGTTTTTCATTCGTGTTACGATTAATTAGTGCCTATCGACATAGGTCCCTGTAGCAATGATGACTATAGATTAACAAAATAACCTATCGACTTATAAGGGAAACACTTGATATTACCACTGGTATTTTTATCTAATATGTGGTAAAATAGGTACATAATATAATTCATTGTTCAGTGTGTTGCATTGTATAGCCCTAAGAAAGTTGATGCTATTAGCTTTGAATATTATGTGGTTTTTCCTATTAGCTGCGGTTAAACTGAATGCATTTATGATAAAGAACTTAATAATAGTATCTGTGTGAAAGAAGCAATGTTTTGCCACTACTCATAGCATTAGTTTAATACTATTTAGTCACCGATAACTTATTTATCTACCTTTTTATGTCCATACTGAAAACATGTTGCCGCTACTAAGAGAGACATATCTAAAAACAGATATGATTATTGTGGGTAAGTTGCAGTCACGACCAAGAAAAAAATTTATTTTCATTATTAACACACATGTCCCTACACAAAAAACTAGATTTTGTCCATGGCTTCGCCCGCGTTTTAGTCGATTATCGCGGTCAAGAGTGGTCCATGTCCTTACTCAAGAATCGAAGTAGGTTAAGCAGTGAAAGCATAACTGACAGATAGACAGACAGGGTCATTTTCGAATTTATAATATAAGTATGGAAAGCTTCGCCTTGAATAGGCCGGCTCTTCGGGAGCGATACCATGACCTCACAGAAAACTGATGAGAAACAACGCTTGCCCTGTGTTTCACCGAGTGAGTGCGGATTCCGGAGGAACATAATAAGAGACTAGACTAGACAAATAGGTACATATTTTAATTAAAATATAATAAGCTGTTTTATAACTATTCATAGTTGAGAAAACTACGATAGAGCGTAGTACTAACGTAATTTTATCATGGATTTTCTTATCAGGCCTCAGAACCAACAGCTATAGAACCAACATTAATGTTGGTTTTGTTCAGTCGCTGAACACAATATTGACATAGAGACTGTCATTTCGGTATAAGTTGTACATTATATCTCATATGAACTCACATCGCTCTTTATAAATAAACTAGCTGATCCACGTAAGTTCGTCTGCGTCTCTATTCAATTATGCTCGGCTCCTATCAGTCTAAATGTGACGTTAACTAGTGTGTATTTAAAAAAAAAAGTAATTTTATTTTGTTTTTTTTTTATTTGGTTTGATAATTTCGTTGTTCATCGTGGGAACACACGAGAATTATATACTAACTGAAATGGCAAACGTTGTTTTGCAAAATACGTTTAGGGGTAGGTCACCCTTATCATTTAGAGATATGAAAAATAGATGTGGGCCGATTCTCAGATGTACCCGATATGCACACAAAATTTCATAAAAATCGGTCTTGTCGTTTCGGAGGAGTTTGCTTGCTAACATCGTGACACGAAAATTTTATATAATAGGTATAATCAAGGACACAGCCAAAGTGGTCAAAATTTTTTTACATATCGATGTTAAATGCCTAATAACAAATAGTATTTCCACACAGTCAATTTTATTGAGCCCACTTTAGTTCTTCAAGCCATAAATGTGTACGGAATCTTACAAACCTTGAAGTACAAAATTTTTCACTTTACAAAAACTGGCCGTCATGAAAAGGTGCCTGCAAAATATAATTATGACAAATATAGAGAACATTTATCAGCGATGAAAAATTATCTACTTATGATTCTTACCACCTGCTCAAATAGGTAAAATTTGATAAAGCATGATTTACACTTTCATTGTCTCATTCATTTTTCAATAATGTTGAGTCTACTACGCCTGAACACAAACAAACAACGTTAAAAATTGACAAATGCTAAGTGAAGTGATGACTTCAACATTATTAGCTCTCCACTGCTGAACCTGCTGCTGCAATTATACATTTGGCGACATGCACATGTTGTATATGTTTTGACTTTGATTACCATGAAAAATAAAAATATTTCCAAAGATAAGAATTACCTGAGACAATAAAGAAGTAAAATATAAAAAAAAACGACTGCATCAATATCTGACATTTTTATTAAGTTCAGTTTTATTTTTAATAAAACATATATTAATTAATTCCTGCAACAATCTACTAAAGAATCAAAGTATGCGAAATTTAGATGGTTGGCAGTCCACAATTGTACGCTTTTCTAGAAACTTTCTGCCTCGCAAAACAAAACTGTGAATGAACTGTTGCCTGCGGTATTCCCGGACCAACACGACCTTCTAACTTTGAAGTAAAGAGCGTACTCCTTCCGGCCACGCACTTGCTATGCCTCCGGTGTTGCGGGTGTCGGTGGCGGTAATCGCTTATCATCATGCGATCCGTCTGCTCGTTTGCCCCCTATTTCATAAAAAAAACGCTAGTATACGCTACAGAAGTTTACCTGTTGGTTTTGGTAGGACTGGTGGTGCCAAGTAGAATCCCTTACATTAAGTATGTCATGTATGTATGTGTATGTATGTAAGTTTGAATTGTTTAATTATTGTAGATTATGCCAATTTAGAATAGCAATGGAGAAGTATCCAGTACGATTTTGCAAGACGAGTATTGTGTGTTTTAGTGTAATTTATCTACTTATGTATTTAGAATCTACGAGTGGTCTTAATTCACCCTAATTCATTGAAATTATCATTTCTCCACCCTATAAACATTGGCTGTAACTGTGTAAGGTCACGCTCATTTCCCCAGATTTTTCGTAAAAAGAAATACAAAGTTTTCGCTTTACGTAAAAATATATAGATCCATATTTGTATGTTTGTATGTATTTTGACTTGTAAAAGTACCTATAGTTAATATTTAAATGTATAAGCCCTATTGAGGTATGAGACTGTCTAAAAGTATACTCGACCTTTGGGGGTTTTAAAACGCCGCTGTCTACTTATACGCCTGAGTGTGTATACATTGTTAACAAATGTGTGTAGTTGCATGCACAAAATGCGTGTTTAAACATAGTTATCGCAAATTGTATGCGAAATTTCTACTAACGAAAAGGTAATCCACGGCATAATCAATTAAATGATGCATGACTTGGATAACGAGCAAGATGACTTAACTTAACAATTATCACTCAATCACTCAATACCTATGAGAGTACATATATGAATTTTACTTGACTTCTAGATATAATGAGGTTTTATTAAAGTTTTTGGTCACTGTAATATAAAGTCTGATATGATATAAAACAGTTTTACTTTGGGAGTTTACTCTCTATAGTCAGCTGTTTGAAAGTTTTATGAACAGTAAAGTTAAGCTAAAAGTGCAGAACTTTGTACTAGAACGTTTAATATTAGGAAAAGTTTACTCGACGCCAAAATGACGTAAGCGCCGAGAAGGGCCGTGAGTGGCGTGACGTATTCTTCAATCATGTATTAGAGCTAACACACACTTTCAGAAGTGTTGAAAAAAACTACATGACCTAAATTCTTCTAAGTCACAGAGCCAGACAGTTGTATTACATTTCTAATAAAATAAAATTAGAAAAACACAAATATTTTTATGCGTTCAAACTTGCTTCTACTCGCTTTTCTATTAAACTTTGATTTTCTGAAAACGGATGCAAGTATGTCACACAAATAAATCGTGGAGGGTGCGCTAACTGACGTGACTACGGCCGATCAAGAGATCTCGATTTCTAATCGGCAAAAAAAATATTAATGTCAAATAACAACCCGGAATTATGAAATTGGGGTCTTGTTTCCCGTGCCTTAAAGAGCATGTAAAGTTGTCGGTCCTGCGCCTGATGGCTCCATGGTCGTGTCTGATATGAGATGAGAGAGTGAACCTATGTTTCAGTACACACTCGTGTTTTATAATATCCAGTTGGCTAGTTTAAGTAAATCATAATGAATTAAACACTTTCAGTGTGAAAGCTAAAATAAAAATATACACATTTCCGAAATACAGCATTACTTATAATATTTTTGTTTTTACAATGCAATAAAATGTATATATAATCACTCTTTTATTTTTAATAAGCATTAATAACATTGAACAATAAATACTAAAATAAATAAGGATAAAATATTAGTAACGAAAAGGTTTAATAATTACTATGCAATACCTAATTCGTATTGTTGGCAATAAGTTTTCACCGCGGCCATTTTTCTGTTTATGTAAGCACTCTTAAAATACCTACTTCTTCTAAAAAATAGTTTAGTTTACGGTACTTTAAACTTCAAATTAGCTTAAATTCGTAAGATATTGTGAAAACTATTCAGGTGAGCATTTATAATCTAGAAATATTTATACGGAATAGGGGGCGAACGAGCAGATGTATCGCCTGATGGTAAGCGATCGGAGGCGTTACAAGTGCGTTATCGGCCTTTGGGGATTAGGGTATGTGCCCCGGTATGCTCACTCACTCGGTGAAACACAGCCCAAGCGCTATTTTACGTCGTTTTTCTGTGAGGCCGTGGTATTACTCCGGTCGAGCTGGCCCATTCGTGCCGAAACGTGGCTTTCCACTTGTTATTTAACGTACGAAATTGCTATAATAAGTAACACACCACAATGATTAAAGACCTCCTCAATGCCAGAGAGTAGTCTGAAGGTTTTCAAAATTCTACTACTTCAACCCCATTTCACTTACTTCCTACAGATATTTATTTACTAAAAGTTTTTGATAGTAAGATAACATAAAAAAATTATTACATAATTGAAGATACTATTGGCCAACCAGTGTTCCAAATTCGATATATTCATTTATTTAATTTTTTTAGCGTTCTACACTCCTTTTTATATTAACTCTAAGTGTGCTTAATTTCATACTCCTCTGTTAGCATAATAAATATACAAGCAAAAAGCATTAGCATAAAAAATATACAGCATAAATTTTAACACAAAATAAAAGGTCAAAAATATATTTATGTCGGTTAGTTTAAGCTCAAAAACCATTATTTTATTTTATCTATCTAAGAATCGTGCCTACAAAGATAGTTTACGGTGTCACTGTGTCGCGAGCACAAAATACAATTGCTTGATATCTCAGTAATAATTAGCGGCCCCATTCGTCTCAGTGAGAACGAAAAACAGATGACTATCGCACCCGCCTCGCTGCGGTCATAACGCATAACAGCACACCTTTTACTTTTTGAACTTTCCAACTACATATATACTAGTTTTCATCAACCTTCATGATGTGCCCTTATATCATTAGCCATGAAATAGAACAGATGTGAGTATATTGGAAAATCCAAAGTTAGATTATACATTTAAGTATTCATTATATACTTACACTGTTCGGGTTTTAGTCATATCAACCGTATTGATAAAAAATATCCAAGTACTGTACTTTCACTGTCGAGATACTGTGAATAACCAGAATGTTAATGGCGCAGTTATATTGGAGACGAATATTCACACGAGTACCTAATGAGATATTCTATACATCATTCTTAATGCATACACAAACCTTTTTTATACATATCATCTATTTTTATGAATGTATGCTTTGAAAGAGCATATTTACTTTTCATTTCTGGACACTAAAACTCTCTGTATTCAATTTTTTTTAATTAAAAAGATAATACTTTCTTGAATAGAAACGCACATGTGCTTAGTGTGCTGCTATTTAATGACTTAAAAATAATCAGTATATAGTACATCTATTAGACTTCCTCGTTGATCTAGTGGTTAGCGCAAGCGACTGCAGATCAAGAGGTCTCTGGTTCGAATCCCGGTTAGGACTGCTATTGGGTTTTTCTCACAAGAAAATCTTAAAAGTAGCCCATAGTAGTGTTTCCGGACCGTGTAGTATGTAGTATCACACCGGCCGAGTCATTACATTTATGCTAAAGTATGGCTCTCGTAAGAGCTTTCCCTACCTCCTTGGCACTATCAGTTTCCGTCATCATATTTTCACTACGTGAAAAATAAAGCCTAAACCCCTTTACACTGTTACAAATAGGCAGTACTATCATCAACTGACATCAAATCAGGACAGGAAAATTACGGTTATTACACGAAAATACTGCTCTTTTATATGTAAGGCCTATGTTAGTTTTCCTCGTCATATTTTAACTACATGAAAAAATGAAGCTTAAATCCCTTTGCAGTGTTACAAATAGTGCTGTCATCAACTGAAATCAAATCAGTACAGGAAAATTACGATTATTACAGGAAAATACTGATCTTTTATTTAGATTCTGCATATGTAAGGACAATTTTAGTATTTAATGTCGATTAACTTTTTCCTCGCTATTTGCATCGGATAAAAGTGGAAAAATTTCACTTATACATAATTAAATTTCACTGCTAAACATAACTGCGATTGTCTTTTTGTGATTGAAGTCATTTTGAATGCTTATTTTGCATAGTCGTATACATTTTGGCAGCACCCGTTGTTGTAGTAACGTAGTACATGATAATCTTTTCACTCGAAGCATGTTTAAATAGCAACATATTAGCTTTCAAAGTAAAAATATATTTAATTACCAAGCTTGCATTCTTTCAAGTAACTACTTTACAAAAACTACTTATTTATAAGGCGCATGTTTGCCCCCATGTGGAATACTGTTCTCATCTTTGGGCACCCCAGTACTAGTCTCCTCCCTCTAGACCGCATCTAACGGAATGCGACTCGAATTTCTAATCAGCTCGATCCTCTGGCGCTGCGTAGAGATGTAGCCAAGCTATGCATCTTCTACCGCACTTACTATGAGGAGTGCTTCGTGTGCCTCTTTCTGTCACCGTCCTACGCGATAGGAGTTTCATCCCCATCATGTAGATGGTTGGCAGTCCACACAACTGTGCGCTTTTATAGAAACTTTCTGTCTTGCACAACAAAACCGTGAAACCGTAAACTGTCGTTTGTGGTATTCTCGAACCAATACGACCTTCAAACCTTCAAGAAAAGTGCGTACTCCTTTTTAAAAAGCCGACTTCACACTTGTGACGCCTTTGGTGTTGCGGGTGTGCTTGGGCGGCAGAAAACGCTTACTATCAGGCGATACGTATGCTGGATTTCCCTCTTACCTTAAAAAAAATCATATAAAGAGAGAAATACGAATCTTACCTATGACAACAGCATTACAGCAGCGAGAATGGCAACTTTCAAGTTTCCTTCCATTCAAGTTCCATTCCAAGTATTATTTCAATAAGCCCTATACTAACTTGTTTGGCTAACGTAGTACAGTAGGCCAGAACCTCGTTTTTAAGAAAAGGACTATGTCGAGTCGTATGCTACCAAACAAAAATGTGGATCATGATGAGGTCTGCAATACCATACACGACTATCAGATACGTATATATCACATCCAGAAACAGAAGAGTGATCGTGCTCTTTAGTCTATTTTATTAGTCCTTGGCGGGAATCCGGCTGATCGGTCAAGATCTCTAACTATAAGATCAACGGGTTCGTTAATTTATTCACAAAAGTGTTACCAGTAGAATACAATAACAAAATGAAATGAGCTACGTAATAATAAATATATGCCAACACCTTCTGACTAAGAAGGGGTACAACTCCTTTATTATGAATGTATCATGCACTATGGGACATGGNTAAAATTATAAATGCCTTTCCAAAGACATTTTTAGACATTTTGCAAGAGTGGTTCAACTGCTCTTCACGTCTACTTTTAGATCCGCAATGGTTTAAAAGACGAATAACTTTTAACACTTCACCTGAAATGTGGAAGTGAAATGAGTATCTAGAGATCTCGACAGTCAAGGATGACATAAAGAGTTTCTCTGTGTCTTTTAAACAACATCATCATCATCATCATCAGCCTATCGCAGTCCACTGCTGGACATAGGCCTCTCCAATTTCACGCCACTTAGTTCGATCTATGGCTTCTCGCATCCAGCTCCTGCCAGCCATCTTGCGCAAATCATCGCTCCACCTGGCCTGTGGACGTCCTACACTACGTTTGCCGAGACGCGGTCTCCACTCAAGAACTCGTTTACCCCAACGGTTATCGGTTCTTCGGCAAATGTGACCAGCCCACTACCACTTCAGCTTGCTAATCCTGTGGGCTACGTCGATGACCCTGGTTCTTTGTCGGATCACCTCGTTTCTGAAATGCCTTGCACAAACAAACAAGTGGCATAGCAACCATCTGGCTACACAACTTATATACACAAACAAACTACGTATTTCAGCTGAAAAGAAGGCGATCCCTGTAACGTAAGCAAGAAAAGGAAGAGTTGACACACCACAGGATGTGCACTCTCCAATGTCTAAGAGCACGACATCCAATCTGATTAAAGTCGGTGGGCTGATTGTAGATTATATTTAAAAAAAACTTTTAACATAGTCAACTTTCGGAATGCATTCCCGTATTCATCCAATGTGTGTATGATCTGCAAACATTTGTCGCGGAGTTTGAGTGTGTTCGATGTATTAAATGTGTGTATTTAAAAAAAATTATACATGTAGTATTTATATCAGTTGTCGTATCAGTCACATAGTATCCATAATACAAGTTCTGCTTAGCTCGGGACTAGATGACGTTGGATGTTAGATGAGCAAAATATTGATTTGTTATTTAACTTAAGGAAATGCCCAACAGTAAAAAAAATCTACTTAGCATCGCCGAGTCGTATAAATAAGTGATACTTTAATAAAAAAATCCCGTCTCTGCGTTCCCATTTTCAAAGAATTTCAAAGAAAACATTAGATTCCCATCGCATTAAACTTAATGTTTATGGTCACGGATGGTGCTTATCGCTTAATAGGGTCAGAATTAAAAATGCCATTTTTTATCGATACTCCTTCCTGCCTTTCCCCTTCTTTTTACCTGACTGCGAAAGCAGAAGGATTTTGATTGTATGTATGTATATTTCTTTATCATGCCCTAGAGCCTAAACGACTAGTCGTATTTTTATGTGAGTGTGCGAATGAGTGGTGTCAATAGATTCGTCTTAGTCGTGAGAGTGACACTGGGTACATCAAAAGTAAAAAAAAACTATTTTATATAAAAAGAAATAAAAATCATTTCTCTTATCAGTTCTTTCTATCTTTTCAGTTATTCAATGAATTTAATGAAGATGGCAAATATTGACGAATATGGATTTTTTTTTAAAATAATTCTTTATTTGTCTTATTAATAAACCTACTTTCATGGATGGTACAGCTGTTGCTTAATATTACCACTTAATTAAAAAGAAAAAACTGACTGATAGGAGTATTGACTGACTTCATTCCGTAAAGCTGTAATAAAAATCGTAAGTCATGGTCAATATAAATTATTGTTTTGTAAGCCAAACTGACCGTAATTTTATTCAATCATCGCTCTTTGAAACACATTACTTCAACATTAAACTGTGTTCGGAATATAAAGCTACATAGGGCTTGGAATTCACCTCACGTTTAAATAGTAAAAGGGCGTGACACCACACCATACATCTAAAATTACCAATTTTGTAACAAAGGTGAAATTTCGCCACTACTATCAGAACAGAATTTTGAGACATGATGTCGTGATAGACTTATCGATAGATAATACGGACATATTTAAGAGCATTCATGATAAGGAAGATGTATTTTTATAAAATGTCTCTATTCTATCATATAGTGTTTATCATCTTAGGGCGCGTTTATTTGTAACGATTTCGAATGCGCCTGATAAACAATGGTCTAGTCCAAAGTAAAGTCAGCGTATCGAAAGATCGCGACCGTTTTTTTCATAATTTTTAGAAATAATAACTTTGTTATCTAGTCAATAGAATTCAATTTCGCCGTTAACATGTCATAAGACAATATAAACGCTACATGATGGTCGTAAGAAAATTGCATCGCGTCCAACCGAACCCTTATAGAATCGTAGATATAGCAAGGAAAATATTTATGTTAAAATTGAGAATAACACTTTTATCTTAGGTATTTGTTGGAGCTTATTTTCTTGTTTCTCCTCCTCAAATAAAAAAATGATTGTAATTGTATTGTTTTAGTTAACTAATTTTGAGATCTGATCACACTTGTGGACACATTACTAAAAGTACCAGAGTACTACCTACTTAAAATTATAAATGATTAGAAATGAAATTATACAATTTCTGGAAACAACACTTTTAGGTTGATATATTGTGAGATGGCGTTGTGTGTTAAAATGTCTGAACATATTTATTATTTATTATTGTCTACGAAACATGTTTTGATTTGGGAAACTAGTTTCGATTCGGGAAGCACTTAAAATGCCAGGAAACAGGGCTCATATCTCTAGAGTAGTGCCTGAAGGGTAGTTTTAGTGTTAACTCCATATACCCCTGGCTCAAAGAGCTGGAGATACGAAGTGAAGAATACGTCAAAAAAAACAAGAGATACCTACTTGTCAAAAAATAAATTAATATTTCGGATTATTAAATTAATATTTCGGACATCTAACACACAACGCCATCTAGTCCCAATCTAAGCAGAGCTTGTATTATGGGTACTAGACAACTGATATGAATACATAAATACATTTTTTTTGTAAATACATACATATTATACATAGAAAACACCCAAACTCCGAAACAAATATTTGCAGATCATACAAACATTTGGTCCGACCAAGGATTCGAACCCGAGACCTCATGGACAGCAGTCGCGTACGCTACCACTGCGCCACCGAGGCAGTCTGCAAATTGATGCAAGGTTTTGTTAATCGCTGTATGGCCAGGCCATTGACCCAAAAATACTATATTATTACATTTATTTAATTAAAAATTGCACTCGGTTCATACAACAACATTAAATCAGTATTGAGTTATTGTTTTTTTCCTTATCAATAATTTTCAATATTGGAATAACCATTGTGTTGAGCATTTCACTTAATATATTAATATTATTGATAATTAGGAGAATTTAATTATAAATAGAAAATGTTTCATGGCCCCAGTAGGTAAATAAAGTAGAATCCAGCTTTAATAACGATAAAAAGAACTTTATAGATAGTAGAGTAATGCAGATTTAAGCACGAACGGACCGGCTCGATCGGGGCTGTACTACCATTTTTCTTTTTTTGTGCGGAAGTCCCCCTGATACCACTGACTTTTAGCATTTACTTTTAGCATGCCAGACTCAAATCGACTAAAACCGCACGTCGCCTCGTGTACCAGGAGCCGGGGAAGGGACACCCTCAAACCAACACGTGAATGCACGCGTGGGACACCGTCGTACAGTCGACAGTATTACACAGGAACGGCCCTTAGCCGGACCCCTACGGGACACCGCACTACATTTCAAGTCGACCGAGACCGGCCTACTTGGGTAGATCACGGGTTTCTCCGACAGAGATATCTCGGCTATGCAGTGGAGGTAGGGAGGCTTTCGGTGATAGACTAGTGCCACCCTGACGAACTCCAGGGCAAAATGTTGAACGCGTTACCGATGTCCAAAGGACTTCGAAAGGTCCACTTCGCTCCAGTAAACTGCTTCCTCGGGGCGGTACTACCCTCGCACTGAAGATTATCATAAAGTGACAGCATTCGTGCTGTCGTGTTTCATTAGTGTGTGCGAGACCGGAGGCCCAAGGATGCAGAAGCATCACTAGACCCCCATGGTGTGGGTCACCGTGCTGCATTGTTGCATTGTCCACCACCGCTTTAGGATTCTGCTTATACTTTTCATCGGGAAAAGTAGAGCTAATTTGGCAGCCCATATATAAAAAATGAGATATCCCACACGGGACCACCTGTCTCCCTAGGAAGTAAACATCAACAAATGTATGGGAATAACGTAATTACAACCTTATGAAGTCAAAACAAAATTAAGCTAGTACAAGAGAATAGAGGCGTTACGAATCGTAGAAAGATATTCTACGCAAAACTTGGTTAAATCTTGGCTGATCCCAAACTAAGCAGAGGGCTGATATTTTACTTGAGTATCTAATATTTACAACATCTCTAATCACATCATCTAATATGGGCAACTAATAAATAAAACCGAGTATTTATTATAATATAAAAACTACGTGGTAGAGGTATTCGATCCATTACGCGTATGCTCTGGCTGTTCTTGCGAACGGTACTGACAGTTCGACTACGTCACCAAGATGGTCACAAATCACAATATCAACGCGCGGGACTTAAATATCGGTTGTCGCGGTAAAGACAAACCTATGTCTTTCCTCAAGAATCAAATTATCTCCGTTCCAAATTTCATCAAAATTGGTGCTGCGCTGTGAAAGTGTGACAGACACACAGATTTTTTCTAATTATTATATTAGTAAGGATTATTAAATTTTACGATAACCGACAATATTATATTACGCTGTCATGTATTTTATTTAAAAAAATGTATCTTTAAAGTGAAATAAGTACCAAAGTCAATACCATTTTATTTAACACATTGCTGATAATATTATAGACCTTCCTTTCTCTTTTTTCTACGTAAATTATTACAAAATCTTGTACTTGGTGATAATGCTGTCATTGTCATTGGAACAATACATAAAATAATCGGAAAGTCGAAAATTAAAGAACATAACAACAACGTAGATCGCGCTTTAGTGTAGAAATTTTAGTGTTTTGAATGTATTGTTTCGTTTTATTGATCATATAATACAAAGATATATTTATCTATATACTAAACTAATAACTTTGTGTAGCTGTTTTGGTACCGCAGAGGACTCAAGCGCCAGAGATCGCAAAATTATCTGTCCCTACAAACCATGGGTGACCCGAGGTACGTCGGGGTTTCACGGTTTTCCTTTCTAGAGTGCACCTGGTTCCCCAGCTTCTAATACCGCTAGAGACGGCATCTGGTTTTTAGTCGGTTCAAGTCCGACATAGCCACTAGTCGGTGGTATCGGGGGGATAGTGCGTAGTGATCGTAGGGGTAGGGGGGAGGGGAAGTGCGAATCGGACTCGCACAGGAAGGGTTCCGTACCATTATCTATACATTTCAAGCTTCCGCCTATTGCATTTGTCAATAACGAGCAAAAATAGCAAAAGAATCACGTTTGTTGTACGGAAGCCCCCTTAAATATTTATTTTATTGTATTTTAGTATTTGTTGTTGTTGCTGGAACAGAAATACATCATCTCTGAATTGTCAACTTTCTATCGCGGTTCATGAGATATAGCCTGGTGACAAAACGGACGGACAGACAGACGAATAGCGAAGTTTTAGTAATAGGATACCGTGGGGTATCTTTGGGTACGGAAGCCTAAAAAGGGGGATAACAACGTTTTTTAGGGGCCAAGCTGAAATTATTCGTTGCCCTCGAACATTAAAACTACAACACTGGGCTTGCGGGTGGCCCTGGATAAGAGAGAGGCCCTGTTATTTCATGGGCCTCGTCGCGTGCCGCCCCTCGGCGCCTCTATAGTGGTCAACTCGGTCCTCGCACTGGTTCGGAACCAGATGAAGTATCTGAGCCTGATCCTCGACGGTAGGTAGCTCTTCGACGAGCACTTCCAACAGCTTGCTCCTTAGCTGGTCTATACTGGCTCCGCCCTAGGGTGACTTTTGCCCAATCTGGGTGGACCCAGTGTCGCAACGAGAAACCTCTTCACGGAGCTAGTGTGATCGATGGCGCTGTACGGCGCACCGATGTGAGTGTCGACTCTGATCGCCCAGAATAAGGCGTGCCTCTGGCGCCCGCAGAGGGTATTAGCGCTCAGAGCCATACGCGGATACCGCATGGTGTCGACCGAGGCGGCGTGCGCCTTGGCCTGAACACCCCCGTGGTATTTGAAGTTTATCGATGGATGGCTGAATTCCGGGCGGAGAGTGGCGTTCGCCCTCCGCCCGAATAGGTACGCGAGTTGCGTGAAGCCACGCTGGCGGTGCGCCCAGCTTGGGCGCCGCAGCGTCAGGCCTTCACTGCAGTCATCGGAGGAGATCTCTCGCTATCGGCCGTCGTATGCTCCATGCGACCATAGAGCATACGGCGAGGCAAGAGCAGTTTCACCGCGGTCACAACTTTCTGCGAAGTCGTAATCTTGTAGAAGGAGGCAGCGGAGAAGGCCTGGGAGGGCAACCTCCACTCGGACCGTATCCGCCGCCGGCGAACTGGACGGCGGAGGCGCGTCTACCAGCGCCTCATGCGTTTTGCCCTGAAAGTGGCCAGCCGCGAGGAGGCGACGTTACGCATGCCGTACGCCTAAATGGAGAGTTATTAAACAGCAGACGGTGCCCGCTGCAGTGCAGGCAGGTGCTGGGAGGGGTCTCGATGTCGTGGTTCCCGGATCCTTCCCGTGTCAGGCGCAGAGTGGCACACCGTATGATTTTAGTCGATTCCTTTCCGACACACTGCCCCGCCGCAAAACCCAGTAGGGTGAAGGCTCGATATATATACCCTAACGTGTGAACCAGCGTCAAGCAATCAATAAAGATAACTTCCTGCCTTATTGGAAAGGACATTCTTCTTTACGGCACTTGTGATGACAGCTTTATTTTACTAGGGCCAATGTTTTACACAATAAACGTTAGTCACACTTTGATAGCTAAGTCCAACCGAGTATCACTGACACCGCTGCAATATCAATTTTGGAAACGAAGATACATCACTGATAATGGAGTTAGGTTTGTTTTTTATTTTTCAAAAGTTATGCCATGTCATTGTCTTTTTTTAATCATTATTTAAATTATTCATTACGGTGAAGATTTGAAGACTCGAAGACTTAAGATTTTAAGACTATAAATACTTGACATTGGTAGAAGCTGATCCGGCTTGTTGCCATTTCATCGGCAGGTACAAGATAGTAGAGTTCGTGCTGATACAACAATGAATCAAAGATTTTTAAATTAGATGAAGGAGGAATTTACCGAAACTGAAACGGCCTCCCAAATATATGAATTTGATTAGTAAAATAGAGATCTTCACCAAGATTCTATTGGGTGCCATTAATTATAAATTAAGTTTTAGATTCTCAAATCTCGCGCGTAATTTGACGAAAAGGTTGGCTGCAGTGGACGTCATTTTACTCTGTGGTTGTGATCATGACGTCAGTTAGTAGTGTAAACAAAATGTGATCAATTGACATTAAATAAAATGATTTGCGATTTATGCCATATTAAATTGCCTTAAATACATGTATTATTTATCATTTACTCATGTGAAAGGAAAGTATTATTTATGGGTGCTTTAATGTTTTCAATAAATCATGGAAATAAACAAAAATGTTAACAAAAAAACGAATTCAAGAACTGGACCGAATTCAAATTGGATCACATGGGAAGTATCAGCTTTCAAATAAAAAAAGAGTTATCAAAATCGGTTCACCCCGACGAAAGATCTGAGGTGACAAACATAAATAATCCTTTTTTGAAGTTGGCTGAAAAACGTCCTTTAACCTAACTTCTATGTAAATAGGCAGCAAAACAAAATAAAAAATATATAAATGTAATGAAAAACAGTTATTTTAAAGAAATACACGTTAATATTTTTCAGTTCATAAAGAAAACCGTATCAGCTGGTCTATATAATTTTAGTCTATGATGTGACATCACGGACCATGGTGCTGTCATGTCAATCGTGAGTTTTGTTCGATTGGCCGTCATCGAATCGAGATTTACTACAAATTTCGTCCTTTTGTGATGAACTAGAACATTCGCAGTAAATTGTTTTTTTAATTACACAAACCCAACTGGTTCGATATGCTTAAATTAAAAGTAGTATAAAGTACAACTACTTTTACTTATCGTCATAAATCCTACGGCGAATAAGTTCACAAATCACGTCGCACATACTAAATAACATTGGCCTCAAGACCTGTGATGGAAGCTTACTTCGTCGCGACCTCTAGACGAAAAGATTCAGCTGTAGAAGGCTACAAATGAATTAACCAAGTGCTAACTTTCGTTAACAACGGCGTGAAGTGTTTGTGATCGTCGACAGACGGGTTTTATGTGTGCGTGACGGTGACATGAGCACAAACAACAAACGGCGTGGAGCTAGCGGTTCCAGTTGTTCTGTACCCGGGGTCCCAGCCCTCGTGAACGCCCCGACCGCCATGTCCGCTGACTTAGCATCCCTGTTCGAGTGCCCAGTGTGTTTCGAATATGTACTCCCACCTATTCTACAGTGCCAGAGCGGACACTTGGTGTGCTCGAGCTGCCGACCAAAGCTGTCGTGCTGTCCGACATGTCGCGGGCCGCTCGGCAACATCCGAAACCTGGCTATGGAGAAAGTTGCTAGTAATGTTATGTTCCCTTGTAAACACTCCAATACTGGCTGTACAGTTACCCTCGTCCACACAGAGAAGGCAGAACACGAAGAAGCCTGTGAGTTCAGGCCTTACTCGTGCCCCTGTCCCGGTGCATCTTGCAAATGGCAGGGAGGCCTCGATCAAGTTATGCCACACCTCATGATGTCACATAAAAGTATTACTACTCTTCAAGGAGAAGATATAGTTTTCCTTGCAACAGACATAAATCTTCCTGGGGCTGTAGATTGGGTTATGATGCAGTCTTGTTTTAATCATCATTTTATGTTAGTTCTTGAAAAACAAGAGAAATATGACGGACATCAACAATTTTTTGCCATAGTGCAACTTATAGGATCTCGTAAGGAAGCAGAGAACTTTGCATACAGGCTTGAGCTGAACGGTCATCGCCGACGACTGACATGGGAAGCAATGCCACGATCCATTCATGAAGGAGTTTCATCTGCCATCATGAACTCGGATTGTCTTGTTTTTGATACATCACTTGCACAACTGTTTGCAGATAATGGAAACCTTGGAATTAATGTGACAATATACCTGCCAAACTAAGACATCTACTGATAAAATTCTATAACATTTGTATTCTTCTAACTTCTAGTGATACAAACATTGTAAGTACTATACATTTTTAGTTTTGTTAGGAAATTCCAAGCCACTGTCTTCATAACATAAATAAACCATTTTATTTGTACTTTACTAGTTTTTAAATATTATGTTGACCTTATTTTTTTTTAAATCCATATCTACCTAAAAACAATAGAAGCAAAATAAATATTCACATTGGAATGGTGTGCCATTTTGAAATGAATATCAATTTTTTTTTGTATATGAATAGATATGTATGAGGTTTATGCTATACTGTATTATGTATCTATATGTATATAATATAAATGTATTATAGTTGCTTTATATTAATCACCGGTTTATGAAAATAAACAGAAGTCGAGTAACAAAATCTTGTCTAAGAATTTTCATTACTAATTTCCACTGTTTACCTGACATGTAATATAAGACCATAAGCCATATGCAGACAGTGTTGCTCCATCTTACTTTTATTATAATAACAGATCTGATGAAATTGCTAAAACCTATGTATATTTATTGATACAGGTTTAAGATGCATGCTTAAAAATGAATTTCCTCAATGTAAGTGAACTGTATCATTATTTTTAGATGAAATAAATGTCTTTGAACGGAATATCTTCTGCTTAATCAGTACGTACCATAATTTAATTTTCACTGTTGTAAAAATATGAAGATAATTTCGTTGCGGAATGTGGTTATACAAGTAATAATATATCACATGTTTTGTATTGAATTTATGTAATAATCAACATCAAAGTAAGCCAAAAAATATTTCTTTTTATTGTCAATACTTTGTAAATGTGTGTTCAACCTTAGAATTTAAGTAGTGGAAAGTTTAAATTCTCAGAGTGAATAATGAAGTATTCACTTCAGAATTGTCTTGTGAAAATAGTATGTAAAGATTGTGACAGCTCACAAGAGAATGTGATTCGTTTATTCCAAACATTGAACAAATTTGAACTAACACATATATGTATATAGGATATAGACATTTGATGTGAAGAGTTTTGAGTGATATTTTTATTTCGGGGACTTGTGTGCTGGTTTTAACTGGAATGGATAATAGTCGTGATGAGTCGACTGATATATGCTTATCAGATTTACTGCAAGATAACTTATCGTACAACACAAAGAATGGCAAGATACATGTTAGGACATATGCTGTATTAAAGTGAGCATCTACATTGTCAGATATATTTCACAAATTGTGCTAATGTACATGAAGTCGAAAGGACGATGTTGCTAATAACCTCCACTTGCAGCTCCTTGCGTTAAGAATGACGAATGCTTAAACAAAGTCTGAAAAGCAATAAACACGATAAATTATTTTTGACTATATTAGTAGGTGCAAATAAGATCAAGGACATTGTTTTCGTCCACTTATTTTTTGCCAAGTTTAGTTTATTTTATTTGCTAATTCTTTGCGATTTTATTAAAACGATTACCTTAGTGCTAGTCGATGTTCCTCGTGTAAACCCATTACAACGGGTATTTGTGATCCTATGGAACAGCAAACCGCGACAATACCAATATACTTGCGTTAATCTAATGTTTTTGACGCAAATAATTAAAATTATGAACAGTTAGCCAATTTAGTTCGGACATTTTGTGTGATGTCTGTATATAGTTTCAAAACTTCCAATACATATCTTTATACTTTGGAGATTTATTGGTGTCAGCGCCGACAAGACGAAGTGACGGCTATACTACTATTTTATGCAACAAAATAAAATTACTTTTGGAATTATTTCGATACATTAAATGTTGTTGTATTCTGAAGAGGTTGAATTTATAATAATAATAAATCTCTTCGCCGTCACTCGATCCATCGGCGCCAACCCTTATATACCTAAGCGCCCTTGGATCCAGTATGCCATTGGAAGTATGAACCCGTCACCATTATCTCTGTTTTTATCTGTAAGTTGTGATTAGTCTTCTTTATACGTTATTATTAGTGGCAAGCAAATAAATAGCATCTCCTTGATGATGTAAGTTTTTCATTGTACCTGTTTTCTGTCATGCTAAAGTGTAAGGACTGTTAGACATTCTATTGCCAAGAAGAAGAGAGTTAAATACAAAACTTCAAAATATTAATTAAGTTTTATACGGTTAACAACTTTTCTGTCCAGAATAGTATTCATTTTTTGTTTTCAATCTTGGATAAGGATTACATATAGAAAAGCAAAAAACACGAAAATTATTTCTTCACGAATACAAGTAACTTGTGAATCTCAGATTGGATCGGGTTTATTTTAACATGTTTACATCTCTGGATCTGACTTAATCTTGGCTTAATCTACTCTTTTGATCCACAGACAAACCGTATCTATGAATTCTGTTCTTCCTGGCAAAAGAAACACATCATTCAGTTTGCTATGCCGAATAAAGATTACATGTCTTGCGATACCTACCCTTCAAGAGCTTGCCAAGTTTTACCACCAAAAGAAAAACTTAAAAATCAATGGCCGATCAATTCGCTCGCCAGTTTACTAAAATCTTGTTTTCTAAGAACAGTAGCTCAATATTACCATAATTCGTTTTCTACATGTGAACTGTTGTGTTTATACATATGTTAGGCATCTATAATTCGTAAGTTATAACTCCATTTATTTATACAATACCGTTACTTAATGTAGTTTTAATTCTCTTATTTAATACTTCAGCCATTTTATAACTGGGAACATTGGCGTTATTTTATTTAAATCATCTGTATCTAAGAATAATCTGATTCAATTTTATGAGAAATTCTAGTTGAAATAAATTTTGTATGTAAATTGTATTTTTATTTGAACACCGTTTTTATTTTCATAATTAT
Organism: Hyphantria cunea; assembly: GCA_003709505.1. Lineage (NCBI taxonomy): Eukaryota > Metazoa > Arthropoda > Insecta > Lepidoptera > Erebidae > Hyphantria > Hyphantria cunea. Next base: position 98,582 of record PKRV01000672.1, on the reverse strand, counting down.
GTACATATTATTGAGGTGCTTGTAAGATCTGATACACGGATATCATAACGGTTAAAGTGATAAAAATATTGTGGTCTCGATACCCGCGTAACGTTTAACTCTTTTTAGAATTCCGTACGTAGTCCACGTTTCGAAACCTTTATAGTTTCGTCATGTCCATTCGTCCGATCTCGGCTCACCATGCAAAACGGTTAGTGCTAGAAAGATGAAACTTTTCGTAGATATATGTATTAACCACGTCGGCAAAGTGCTAAAATAGTCATGAAAATATTTTGTTTTTGGTAACTCTTTTACACGCAAAGGGGATGGCATTTTTTCTCGCATCAGCTAAATACTGGCGCAAAATATTTGAGAGTTTTCTTATAGTACCATTCCACACATGAACTTTAAAGGATAACTATAACTTTGTAGGCGGAACTTGTAAAATGCGCTTACTAGGAAAACTTCCTTCAGAAATAACTAAGTAATAGGTAAACCTGTAAAAAATTTACAAATAAAATTATAACAAATTGGGATCTACGGAACACTATTCTAGGCGTGGCTTGTCACGCACTTGGCAGGTTTTTGGTTTTTTGATAAAAAATACATTTAGTTACACAAATAATTTTTGTGGAGTTCTCTCATATGAACGGTGAACAAGCTTGTTATTGGTTTTTAGGCGGGAAAATTTTTAGACTTCAAACTGTCTGTGACTGCCTCGGTGGTGCAGTGGTAGCGTACGCGACTGCTGTGCAAGAGGTCTCGGGTTCGAATCCTGGGTCGTACCAAATGTTTGTATGATCTGCAAATATTTGTTTCGGAGTTTGGGTGTTTTCTATGTATAATATGTATGTGTTTACAAAAAAAAAAAAGTATGTATTCATGTCAGTTGTCTATTACCCATAATACAAGCTCTGCTTAGTTTGGGACTAGATGGCGTTGTGTGTTAGATGTCCGAAATATTCATGTATTTATGTTATTTATGTCTCTTTCTACATAACATCTAACGTTTATCTGCTCAAACAAAAGATGGTCCGTTTAACTCTCAGCTGTTTACTTTATCCACAGCTTAATTCGTTTTCCTAAGGTTTTCAATTACTACTATGAAGCGAGGAATTTCGACATATTAATTAATGTTTGTTTATATCAGATCGTATGGCCCAAACTCCTCTCCTGAAAGGAGACCCCGAGTCCAGTAGTGGGACATTATAGTTATTGATACAGCAGATCTATAATGTCGTCAGGTCAGTTCTATGACGTCACTCTTACCGTGGGAGAGCCAATCTTCGGCGTGCATGGGTCGGCTCGGCCGGAGTGATACCACGGCCTCACAGAAAACCGGTATGAAACAGCGCCTGCGCTGTTTCACCGAGTGAGTGAGGATAGGAGGCCCATAATCCAACCCTTCCCCCAATGCCGGCAACGCACTTGTGATGCCTTTGGTGTTACGGGTGTCCATGGGCGGGATAATCGCTTACCATCAGGCGATACATCTGCTCGTTTGCCCACTATTCCATAAAAAAAAACTGTTATAGACCTGACCTATACTATGATGATTTTGCTATCTTAACGCTGTCAGTCGTGATATACTTATGTTTTACTGTTTGTTTCACATTGTGACTTGTTAAAATTCTGAAAATAAGGAATTCCATTGTGGAAGGCTAGAAAAAAATGATAAAAGTTACATTAGACCATTGTCGATTGTTGTCAAAATTTATGAAATCACAAATACCTCCGGAAAATTTGAATATTTAGACCACATCAAAGAAAAGTCAAACTAGGAAATCAGAAGCCCCATTAATTTGTAACACCAGCTCAGTTCTATCCCGGATAATGGCTTTCTCCTTTCATCAATCCAAAAAGTTGAAAACAAAATTTAATGATTCGGATTGTCGAATCTCAATGGCATCAGCAGGTTTTTACAATGAAACAAAACTCCAAATATTCTGTCATGACATTTAATAATTCGACTGGGACGCTTTATATTACTATATTGAATAAATAAGAACATGAAATAAATTCATCATTGACATGCAACTTAGCACCAACCTTATGACACCTAAATCGACTAAATGATAACCAACTAAGTTGATTTCTTGTTACTCTGTGGTTGTAACGGCGACGGTAAGAGGCAAGCGGATGTGGGTGAATCGTTATCGTCTAATATTGAAGTTGATTTCTTCTGGGGAGTGAACGGGTCGTTTTCTAAATCTGCTCTCATATCTACAGGACTAAATGGGTCGTTCCCTCTGTGTACTACTTCAAACGGATCTGTCTCTTGGTTTTTATGAACAAAACTGAATTCGTAAAATGACTCAAGGGCTGCATAATCTTTTGAAGTTTGTGGCGCGAACGGATCGAAGGGAACATTTTTCCTCAAAGCATCTGGACTGAAGGGGTCTTTGTTTTCTGTTTTAGGTGCGTCTTCAGCTATACTGTTATCTCCGCTAAAGTCTGACAGATCTATGTCGTAGTTTATGTTACTTAGTCCCGGAGGCAGGTGGTCGGTCACGAATTCATCCGGCGTCATCAGTTCGTCGATGGAACGTGAATCGAACGGCGTGAAACCGAGTGGGGACGGAGTCAACAGCTCTGTGGAGTTCGTTTTCTTTAGATCCCAATTCTGGGGTGATTTTGAAGGGGATTGTTGTTCTATGACTTCGAAACCTAGAATGTTTAGTTTGGGTTCCTCAGATGATTGGACTACGACGCTTGGCTCTGGTTTCTTGTTGGTCATGTCTACTGAATCGGTTGTTGAGTAAAGAGGTTCTGTTAATTGTGAGACTGTCGCTTGGGGTTGTGGTTGTTTGGCGGTTGTTTTTGACTCTTCTGTGTTGTTCGGTCCGAGGTCGATGAGAGGCGCTGTGTTGATTTCTTTAAACTTGCCAAAGCGAGGTAGTTCGCGTCGGGGTGTGATCTCTAACGGTGTTTTTGCGAGAACGTCTTGAACTTTTTTAGCTATTTGTTCCTGTGAAAGAATTACATTACTTATCATAAACTTGAATTGTTGAATAAATAATCTAAGAACACAGATTATGGTGTGTCTATGTATCGTATATTTCCTCGTTCACTGCTGGACTAAGTTCTCTCTTTTCTGTCGTGTTTGCCGTGTGAGAGTCACGCTTCGGCATGAATGGGCCGGCTCGACCGGAGTGATACCACGGCCTCACGGAAAACTTGTGTGAAACAGCGCATGCGCTATGTTTCATCGATTGGGTGAGGATACCGGAGGCCTGCACCCCAATCCCTACTTCTATCCCCGTCTCCATCCCCTAAAGGCTGGCAACGCATTTGTGACACCTCTGGTGTTACGGGTGTCCATGGGCGACGGTAATAGTTTACCATCAGGCGATACGTCTGCTTGTTTGCCCGTTATACCATAAAAAATACAATAATTATTTATTTAAAACACATGGATAACACATCAAAACATGTGTTATTTATATCTCGGTAACAACTATGGTTTCAAAGCTTTATTAAACTAGTTTGCACACCCTATTCATATCCTTATGTATTAATAAACATTTACAAAGATCTTGCAGCCCTATATAGCCTCAAAACAGACAATCCAAACCGCTTTGCCATGTTATATTATATGTTACGTCAACGGTGGCTCGTTGGTCTAACGGTTGACGCATGCTACTGCCGATCAAGATGTGTCAGGTTCGAATCCCGAGTCGGGCCAAAAAGTGTTATTGAGTTTTTCTGATTATAGAAATACTTACTAATAGTTGGGGTCTGAACCCCCGTGCCTCGGAGAGTACGTAAAGCTGTCGGTTTTGCGCCTGATTCCCCCCCCGAACATGTAGGTTAACCATACTATCGAATTACAAGAGTGAGGGAATAGAGAGTGTACCTGTGTTTGCGGACTCAATTGTGCACTATAATATTTCCTGCTTAGTTGACTGGTCGTTTGTCCAAATGTTTGTATGATCTGCAAACATTTGTTTCGGAGTTTGATATGTATAATATGATTGTATTTACGAAAAAAAAGTATATACATATAAATAAATAAAATAAATAAATATTTTCGGATATTTTAACCCACAACGCCATCTAGTCCCAAACTAAGCAGAGCTTGTACTATGGGTACTAGACAACTGATATTAATACATATATTTTTTTTTTGTAAATGCATACATATTATGTATTTATATCACTTGTCTAGGTACTCATAACACGAACTCTGCTTAAATTGGGACTCCGACCAGGCGGGGTGATCATGCCTCGCGGGCCACCACCTAACGGTTGAAGTTGGGATGTTCTATATATGCTAATTGGCGCGAGAACTTCTATTGCGCGATTTAGGATTGGTAGTTTCTTAGTTTTCCTTCATTACCCCNATAATATCTCCTGTGTGGCTAGTCTCCATTGAGGCAGGCCGCCGTGACGTAATCGGCTAGGAAACCACTCTATAAATGTAAGTATGTTTATTGTATCTTACCCAAGAACTGCCGCCGATAGACGCGGGCATCGCCATATAACTGTCAAACTCCTTCTTATCCATGTTCAACGACTCCGCTGTTAGGTTTTCGATAAACGATACGGCACAACACTAAAAATAAATAAGTTTGATTAAAAAATATAGACAACCAAAGTGACTTAGATACCACAAGCGGAAACGGAACTGCCTCCATTGGTCTAGTGGATGACGTAAGCGACAGTAGATCAAGAGCTCTCGGGTTTTCTACCAAGATTCTTAAGCCCGGAATATGGGAGGTTTCCCGCCCGTGCCTTGAAGAGCATGTGCACTATGGCAATCGTTACTGGTTAGTCAGTGTTCTCAATTTTGTTGACAACTAGTTAAATCTTCGAATGTCGCCCGCTTCGAAGTTCGCCCTCAGGGTTGCCTAGGTCCGATGCCAGGTGCTCCATGTAAAAACTGATATTCAGGTAAAATCGGTTGAACTAGTAGCCGACCCAAATAATCTTGGGAATAATATAGTCTAGGAAGATGAAGTGGAAAGGAAGGTTGCCATTACAAAATATACTGTTTAATGGTATGTTTCAGATTCAGAGCTTTCACAAACATATAACCAACAGCTGATTAGCCAACAACTCCAACCAGTCTAGGAGAAAGACTCTCAATGTGAGAGTAGTTAAAAGAACTCTTTACCACGTGCTTCCCTTCCACTAAGATCCCGGGTCTTTTAAGCGTTGTGTTAAAAAGCATCTCAGCAGACCGCCACGGTGTGGGTCACCATGCTGCATTGTTTGCATTAGCAACGAGTACGGTGACCACCACTCTTGGATGCTACTCATGCTTATCATGAGACAGAGTGTTTAAGTATTTCTCTTAACAATAACTTACCAAGTTGGTGAAGTAGTATCCACCTTCTCCAGTCATGAGCCTCTGCGCGTTGCAGAACCGCGTCACGAAGTTTATGTTGCTCACCAACCGAGGGGGGTTCGCTTTTAACACCTGGTGATGGGTTTTATTAATTAATTGAACAGATTTTGGTGATTAAATATGATTTTGAAAGCATATCTCCTTTGTATGTATTTAAAAATATGTTATGTATCAAGAAAATGAAACAAGTTTTTATTTTTCAATTCGTCGACTTGGTTAGTGTGTTCATACGAAGTTACAAATTTCTAGCACTAAAAGGCTTTCACTGAAACTATAATGAGTTTTAAAAAAAGGGCATACCAACAGTCGATCTAAAGACATTTATTTACATTTAATGTATATTTGATTCACTCCTTCTATTGTGGAAGTTGTTATTATTAAAAAACATAATTCACAATTGCTAGTGAAGTTATCTTAAATACTTTGCATTAGCATTAATCAGGAACATTTAATCAGTTTTAATTAAAAAATATTGTAGTGTAATAATTTTGACTATAACCTCGCTCAAACTTACAAGTAAAAGAAATGTAACTGTTGCTTCTAAGGTCAGAGCAATCCAACCGTAAATTACAGAAACACTTCACTTTAATTTCGAGTATGTTGCTTTTAGATAACAAAAATAATTCACAAGTTGATTCGTGGGCAAATCATCAATTTTCTCACAGTACAGTGTTACAAGTACATACAATTTCAGATTTATGATGTGCAAAGGGACCGCTCTTTATCAAATGCAATCTCTTCCAGGCAACCTTATTAGGTTGGATCAAAATGGTGGCATGTTACCATGAGCGTCTCCGTGATTTGGAGGTCACGTTAAGCAGTCGCTCCGGTTGTTATCATACGATAACAGTCATGAAACTTAGTTGGAGGCCTTCGGGCGGTTTAAAAACATCCAACTACAAGATACGTAGCCACAACGTATTCTTGCTAGTCCCCAACCCGCACTTGGCCAGCATGGGGACGTATGGCCTTAACCCTCTCCTGAGAGGAGACCCGAGCCCAGCAGTGGGACATTATGGGTTGTTGATTGATTGATTGAAAATGTATCGAAGAGTCAGTAGTAGTTGACGGTGAATTGAGAGGCAGGTTCAAAAAATGTAAACAAAAAGCGATTAAATCCGGGTGTAAATGCTAGTAAAAGCCATTGGTAGTTTGCTGGAAATTTAGGTAGGTGTTGTAGTAGCGACCAGTGACAAGCATAATCGACGCCATCTTGACACGAAGAAAGTATTAACACTAAAGCCAGTGTTGCCAGGGAAATGTAGATTAGCGTGTCTAGAGAACGAAAGTGCAGGGCTTAGGGGAGAAAAACATCGGATGACTTGAATCTCGAGCGATATTATTTAGCAAATATCACAGACACAACATACTCAAGTTTCAAGAAGGCGATAGAGATCACAATATTACTTCTAGTATCAGATTATTATTATTTGGGACAGAGTTGATCAAAGTGTAAGACACGATAATGTGGGTATGTATCAGTGCTTCAATGTTAACAAATTTATATAAAAATAACATTAAGCTCACTACTACGTAAATCTTATATTTTGTTAAATGTTTCTCATGAAGTGAAATTCGTTCTTAATTTCTTTTGAGAAAAATTCAGTTCCATAACCATAATACATGGAATGTCAAATAAAAAACACATCAATAGGTATTTTTTAATGCATGGATCGGCCAAAATGACTCTACTCTGCCTGATAGAAAGCATAAGCAGAAACCAAGAGTGGTGGTCATCATACTTATTGCGAACGCAGACAATGCAACAATACAAGATGGTGATCCATACCACGGCGACCTAGTGGTGCTTTCTGCATTTGACGTATCGGCGTTCAATAGAATTTACAATTACAACAAAACTCTTTTGATGGGGAGTACTTACAGTGAATATAAGTGCGGGTAGCAAGTCATCAGCGGAGGCGGGAGCGGCGTGCGAGCACAGCCGCAGCACGTGGCGACACGCTCGGCGCACTCGAGACAACTTGCCGCCCGGGGACAGCGCGCTGTCCATACCCAGCAACTCTGAGGACAATCACCACTATATCAATACACATCATTGGCTACATATGGATGATGATATACTCCGGATAAATTTCGGCCACGGTGGCCAGTCTCAACGGAGATCAGTCAACTACGCCGGAGATATGATAGTACAAGTGTGTGCACCAACACAGGTGCACTCTCTGTTCCCTCACTCCCACAATATCTATCCAACACGACCGCAGAAAGATCAGGGGCAGGACCAACTGCTTCACGAGATATTCGCGCTGTTTTTAATCATTTCTATAATCATTAAACTCAATAATGCTTTTTTTCTTCATTGGCAAGCACACTTAACTTAGAGACATCAAATTATAAAAAAAAAACTAAAATAAGCCCATTTCTTGGATTTCAAAGGAAGGGTAAAGAGTACTTTTTACTGCCATAATCGAGGCGGAGCGGCGGGCGAAAGTAAGTATAACAACATTGAAATAATGTTTAGTGCCCTTGATATCTTATTCACCCTATAAAAAACGTATACAATGACGTCACTCACCGCTAATAGCCTTGTACAACAGCTGTCTACACTCAGCGCTGGCTCGGTCTAATTTACATTCTAAATGCTTCTCGCCGACCCAGCTCAACTGCTGGATACGTTCAGACATCGCGCGATCCAGCCGCTCATCGTCTGTACCCGTTGGAGAGAATACTACTGATGGTAACCTACAAAATAGCACATGAGTTTTTATTTACATAGCTTTTTTTTCAACGTGTGGAAATCCCCAACAGGCCGTCACCCCAATGGGGTATGCGGGGTGGTGTGGCGGAATGGGATCGACTGAGACCGAGAGATCCGGGAGCTGCTTTTACTAATAAATCCGGATCCTATATTTAGATAGCTTTACCAAGGCTTTGCTGTGGCATTTTGTGGTTAGGTTTAGGAGAAATGACGAACAAAACTAAGTTTTGACTGCCAAGGTGGCGTAGTGATATCGTATGCGACTGCCTGAGGTTGTTGTATGATCTGCAAATATTTGTTTCGGAGTTTGGGCGTTTTCTATGTATAATATTTCTGTATTTACAAAAAAAAGTATATATGTATTTATATCAGTTGTGCAGTATCCATAACACAAGCTCTGCTAATTTGGGACTAGATGGCATTGTGTGTTAGATGTTCAAAATATTTATATTTCTGTATCACAACGCCACAACTTTTTGAATTTATTAAGAGTACACAAATAAGCTTAATATTTATATATGCATTTAGATATTTGAGTTTCCTTATTTTAATACACATTAGCCGATCCGCGCAACTTGGTCTGCATCTCTCAGAAGGAACAAATTTTCCCAGTTTTGGCAACACTTTCCATTGATACATTGACTTATTTAAATATATTTAAAGAGTTTTTCAAGACGAATCGGCAATTCCTGAAATAAGAGTAAATACCCAAGACCAACAAATACTATTATTTTTAACAGATTTTTTTTTTCAAACTTAATAAAAACATAGCTTAAATCACTCCTGAATAAAGTCGCTTTCTGTTAGTGAAAGAATTTTCAGAATCAGATCAGTACCGAAGATTAACCCTTACAACCACACAAACAAAGTTAGAAACTTGACCTCTTTATAATATTCGTATAGATAAGCATGGGAAAAATATACTCACTCGTGTAAATAGGTCATGGCGTGTTTCTCGACGAAATCCATGAGCAGTTCCTTGGTGTCCGAGTCCACATTCGTGAAGTGTGACGAGGTGTCCATGTGCCTCATGAACCGCTAGAAACAATCATACATTTAGCCAACTTATAGCGAGTACTTGCCGTAACGAATCAAACTTATACGGACTTATTACGTATGTAAAATATCTTTACATAGTATAAAATAATGTCGCCTTCGCTATCTGTTCGATTAGATCCATTAAACCACTCTAAGGTTTTGTATGTAGTTTTCAGCAATTGATTTTAGAAAAAGGTTTTCGACTGCGGGCTCGTGTCGAAAATTGATGGGTCCTAAGAAAGCTATAGAGGCATAAAACAATAACATTCAGGACTATGCCGTCACTTGTAAGCTGTCCAACTGAGTGGAAGTGAAGGGGAAGGAGTAGCAACCCTCGATCTTTCTCCCTTGTCAAATGATTTTTGTACGGAGTTCCGGAGTAATGGATTAGATAAGGTATTAAAATCGTATGGAACCGATGCCGTACAGAACTACAGAGCATAAACGTGTCCACTTATAGTAATCTTACAATTTCGTTTTTATTGGATATGGGCAAACGAGTAGACGCTTCGCTTGATGGTAAGCGATTACCGCCGCTCATGGACAACACTAGAGGCGTCACCTGTGTGTCCGGCCTTTTAAGAAGAAGCACGCTTTTTTCTTGAAAGTTTGAAGGTCCGGGAATGCCGCAAGCGATAGTTGATTCCACAGTTTTGTTGGGCGACTCAGAAAGTTTCAATAAAAGCACTGCCAACCTTTTAAATGATAATATAATGATGTCTTTGTTGCACAATTTGATAAAATACTATCAGACGCATCGTTATCGTCCAGTAGTGGCTATTTATTGTGTCAACTCTGCGTTTATGTACTGATACGGTAAAACCAGTTCACTATCATGTTGATGTTCTCCTTATCGATTTCGGCCACGACGGCCAATCTCGATCTCGAGGGAGACCAGCCAACTACGCAGGAGATATCATAGTGCACAAGAGTGTTCGCAAACACAGGTGCACTCTCTGTTCCCTCTCTCTCATAATCCGATGGGACGTGCTTTCCGAGGCACAGGGGTTCAGACCCCAACTTCCAAACGTTAAGTATTTATCAGAAAAAATAACACTTTTTGCTCGATCCGAGATTTTAACTCGAGAACTCTTGATCGGCAATCGCACACTTCAACCGCTAAACCAACGAGGCAGTCTCTCATGTTACTATAGATTCAAACCTATCTAATACACTACGAATCGAACTAGTCTAAGAAAGCATTTACAAAAGGCATAGACAACAAGAATTCTAGTACTTACAAGTTCAATATCAACTCAACGCAACTAGTTTATAAATTTCACTTTGAACTAGCCTTTAACCGTGGTTCTGCTTGTATCCATGTCAGTTTTAGCGGTAAACAAGTAATGAATTATTAAAAAAAACCCTGACTGCGTATAATTTCTTTTATTTAGTTTTTTTTATGTGCCCAGTGTCACTCTCACGACTAAGACGAATCTATTGACACCACTCATATAAAACTACGATAAGCTGATTAGGCTTTAGAGCGTGGCAACGAAATATACACACATACATAAATTTCATCAACGACCCATAATGTCCCACTGCTGGGCTCGGGTCTTAGAAGAGGGTTAAGGCCATACGTCCCCACGCTGGCCAAGTGCCAGGTTGGGTTGGCCAGTTACACACATACATACATAGACTCGAAGAACATAACAGTCCTTCTGTCGCATTCGCGTAAAAATAGTATATATTCTTGTCAAGCAGTTTCTCAAAGCCGTCCGTGAAAGCATATTAGACAGAGTTATTATCGTAGTGCTTGCCTCGGTGGCGCAGTATTAGCGAACGCGACTACTGTACTTGAGGTCTCTGGTTCGATTCCCGGGTGAGACTACAAATATTTGTATGATGTGCAAATATTTGTTTCGGAGTTTGGGTTTTTTCTATGTATATATATGTTGTACAAAAAAGTATATATATATATATTTTTTATCAGTTGTCTAGACCTGTAATCAAGCTCTGCTTAGTTTTGGGACTAGATGGGGTTGTGTGTTATTTGCCCGAAATATTTATTTATACATATATTATCTATTTATAATATTAGCAGGGACTTTACCAGTCTCCTTCTACGATGTCATTTAGAATAGAACTAGTTGAACCCCGCAGTGTTACCCTCAGTTTAACATTAATCACAGGTAACGACGCGGGTCAAAGCTAGTCCAAAAAAAGCAGCCTAAGTTACTCCTTATATCATCAGCAGTGAAAAACCCGTCAAAATCGATCCAGCCATTCCAGAGATTAGCCGTTTTGGTATATGTTCCGTGTATACATACATATGCATTTAGTAATAAGCAGATAGTTTAATATTACAAACAGACAGAGAAAAAAATTACTTCAATCTGTATTTTATTGCAGTTTTACATTTAGTCGATTTGTAACACTTATTATTTAACCATATACCAACAATTAATTTATTCAAAATACTTGTTTTCGTTGTAATTTTTTTGCATATGAAATACCAGAGGTGATTTTTATAAAAAAAAATATATACAAATACCAAAATTAACAGATCATACATCACTAGCGCCCCAACCCGGCTTCGCACGGAAGTCTTTGAAACTATCTGATTATCATTTCTATAATATAAATGTATTACTGCATTTAAATCTTCGTTTTGAAGTACTCATTACTACTACTACCGTGGGAGAGCCACGCTTCGGCATGAATGGGCCGGCTCGACCGGAGTGATACCACGGCCTCACAGAAAACCGGTGTGAAACAGCGCTTACGCTGTGTTTCATCGAGTGAGTGAGGATACCGGAGGCCCACCCTCACCATCCCCCTTCCCCCCAGGCCGCCATAGTGTGGGTCACCGTGCTGCATTGTTCTTTTTCGCATTGAGGATGGTGACCACCACTCTTGGATTCTGCTCATGCTTTCCATCAGGCAGGGCAGAGTCATTTTGGCAGCATAAATATATAAAAAAAAAAAAACTCAAACGATTTTCTGAAAAACAAAAAGACAGGGGTCTTTTTATAATATGTAAAGATTTATTTGCCATTCAAGGTTACCAAGAATATACAGTCAGCCGATGAAGTAATCAGCCTGTAGATAAAAGTAATTAAACAAAAACAAAAGTATGATTTTACAATATATTTTTAGAAACACTTCACAAAACGGCATGCGTAATTCAATATTACTATTACGAAGAAATATTATTCCAGAACAAACACTACACGCACTTCTCGTTTGATTTCCTGAGGCACGGAATAATGAACCTTACACTTTTATACATAACGTCGAATATAGTCTGATTGTTGCGTGGTTGTTTCGAGCACATTCGCCGGCAGGTGCGTTCTTAGTACCGTGAACGACTTTGTATGTGCGACTAGTTACTAGAATGCTCTATTAATAATGATATGAGTATAAAAAGGACCGTAGTTCAGTTAAGTTTGAGCTACAGTGCGATAAATATTTGAGTGATATCAGTGATTAACCTAGCAACCTCGGCGACAATCAAGAACTGTTATTCTAAGTGATTTTGTGAGTGTTTTATATAAACTCTCTTTTACAAGTCAGAAGGTTTATTTCTCAAAACCACAAACCCTTTCGAACCCCAACACGTAACATTACATTAGAGCACTTAAGGCAACACAGTCACACGTAAATGTACTTCATACAGATCGCGTGTTAACGGCAAACTTTCAAGTACATGTTAAGTATCAAGTATATAAAATATGTATGTATTTATGACTAGCACGTACAAACTGTGTTTAGTTTGGGACTAGATGGTGTTGTCTTAGATGTCCGAAGTTTTAAATGGAGCTTATACTATAACAACTAGGATATAGAATAATTATGTACTTTTTTGTGAATACATAGAAAACATCCAAACTCTAAAACAAATATTTGCAGATCATACAAACATTTGGTCCGTTCGGGATTCGAACCCGGGACCTCAAGCACAGTAATAAGAAGTTATTAGTAGAATCGAATATCCAACTTACCTGATACTGTCTCTGCACCCGTTCGGAGAGTTCATCTACGGTGAGGACATTGGCGCACTTGATGACGTCCATGATGAAGCTATGCACAAACACCCTGGCGTCGCGGTCCATAGCCGGTGACAGCTGAGAGAACTTCATACGGAAATCTGACTTCATACCCTCGTTCACCATCGCCGGGATCTTGAATTCTGGGGGGCGTTTCTCTGCATTGTGGTCATGGTCGTCTAAAGGACATAAATAATAATAAAAAAATCTTTTTTTTTTACAGATTTCACAGTAAAGTGGGTACACGCATTTCAAAATTAAATATCAATATTTTCATCTTAATTGTATAAATTAATGTTCATCCTTTCTGAACATAGGCCTCTCCTTTAAAAAATATCCTTTCTTAAGGCGAGGCCTATGAGAGGATTATGTAGGCCAACTATATCACGCTTCCCAGACGGGATGGGTTTGTTTAAAGTTTTCTCACGTTTTTATGTAATAGGGGGCAAACGTGCAGACGTATCGCCTGATGGCAAGCAATTATCGCCGCCCATGAACGCTCGCGTCACTAGAGGCATCACAAGTGCGTTGCTGGCCCTGGGGGGATTGGAGGAAGAAGAGGATGGGGGAGGGGTTGTGGTAAGGGCCTCCGGTATCCTTACTCACTCGGTGAAACACAATGCAGGCGCACCGGTTTTCTGTGAGGCCGTGGTATCACTCTGGTCGAGTCAGCCCATTCATGCCGAAGCGTGGCTCTCCACGGTAAATTTTGCAGTGATGTTGTTATGCGTAATTTACGTCTTTAGTCGCTTCTTACGACACCGACGGAATGAATTGGGATAGTGACATTCCATATTCTTAATCCCTCACCACACCGCCATTTATGTTACGATCTATTTTTAATAAATGTTTCGAATATCTTACACATAACGCCACCTAGTCCCAAGATAAGCTCAGCTTGTGTTATGGGTACTGTAGTACCCAAGTAATATAAATACATATATGTATATGTTTTTTTGTTAACACATACATATTATAAATACAAAACACCCAATCTCCGAAATAAATCTAACCCGAGACCTCAAACACAGCAGTCGCATATGCTCCTACTGCACCATCGAGGTAGTAAATAGTAGTAAGTTGTTATCATAGGATAACGGTCGTGAAGCTTAGTTGGAGGCCTTTGGGCGGCTTAAAAACATCCAACGAAAAGATTACGTAGCCATAACGTAGTCTTGCCAGTCCCCAACCAGCACTTGGCCAGCGTGGGGACGTATGGTCTTAACCCTCTCCTGAGAGGAGACCCGAGCCCAGCAGTGGGACACTATGGGTTGTTGATGGTGAATGATGGAAAACCTTCTTCTTGTGCGTGTAGAAAACCCTCGGGTCGGCATCACACAGAGTGCTCCACGGAAAACCCCGGTAGAATAGGATATGGCAGAAACTAACAGATTAAAACAACAGTGCCTTTATAGTCGATATCCGGGAAAAACAATAATTATGTTCTATTTTCTGTTTTGAGAAAATTCATGTTCAAGCCACGTATATTGATCTAAATACGCAAGCAGTTTCATAATTCCGATTTACTATCGATTACGTAAACCTTGAGCAAAATAATAAGCTGTATTTTAACTGCCGCTTGTTTATTAATATTTCTACATAATTATATCGATTTGAACATATCAAGTACTGAACCTGTTATCATTCCTTATCACCGACTATGAAACAATGATTTAGTTTGATAAATTGCATGAGTACTGTATAGTTCGCAGGAAGTTTTGAGCGAAATGAACCTTGAACCTCACGATGCAGAAGTATAGGTACGAATGATTGTGATGTCATGTACATTTTAGAAAATGATTAACAGGAGGCAATAGACATTAGATTAATGATTTAACCAGCTCAATTGATTTTTTAATCTTCATTTTGGAACACGTAGACTGCGGAGTTAACCGAATGATGAGGATTTTTTCATAAAAGGTTTTTTGAGAATATATGTCATAATATATTTTAAAAAATAGAGTGTCTCAAAGACAAACTCTTCTTTGATATTTATACGGTTGCCGTGTTCCGAGTCTGGGTGTTTTTAGCGTTCGTTATGTGTATGTTTGTAAATTCTCCCGTGATTTATTCCTAAAACAAGAGTTATATTTTGAAAGAAAATAAGAAATAAGTATGCATGCTCGCCGCGATATGGTGAATCATAATTCTACTTCTGGATAATATACGAGTATTATTAACCTTATTACCAAACTTATCTAATTACAGTAATAACTCCTCTAACTATACTCAATAATAAATGTTGTTTCGGCAACTGTGTGAAATGGGCTCCCAAGGTACTTTTGGTATAGACACATAAGAGATATACCCAAACAAACAAATATGTTAATGTGGGCCGACACAGTATAAAAACCGAATGCATTTATATTTCCTGAATAACATAAATATCAGTATCACTTATAAAAAGGGAATTTTAATGAGTAATATGACAAACGGAAACCAAGGGGAATAACTGCATGTGTTATTTTTATTTGTTACACTTGATTTAGGTATATTAATTGCACTGTATCTAGTACAGACAGCTATAAAAGTGTTATAATGTCCTGGAAAGTTGTTACAAAATCCACTTTTGTGTATTTTTTATCGCGCGTGGAATCAAGAGTCATATGTGCGTGTCTTTTCCAGAACCCCAGCCCCAATATTCCCAGAACCAGTTTTGACAACGAATATCCGTGGAGCCATGGTATCTAGTTTAGCCGCACCATTTGTGTCTAAGGATATTTCTCTCACGGTTAAGTATAAATTCACAGAATAAGCTCACGGACCACCTGGCTTTTACCGGTGACTGAAATACTTGGATCACAGCACTAAGTACATCAATTCACCACACTGATTAAGTGTCACCATTTATCCCGTAAAAGTCGACTAGAGGAGCAATCTACCTAGGGCAACATCACAACAAATAGAAGGAAAACTTAATACAAACCCTATACCAATCGTAAAGTCATCATGGCCAAAATCGCCGTTAGAATTAGAAAAAAAATACCAACACTTGTGTGCTTACCTGTACTGCTCTTCTTAAACACGCTGAACTTTAACAGGTTCGCCTTCTTTAGTGTCTCGCTCTGACGGAGGCGCTTTTCCTCGAACTTGCTGAACGACGAGTGAGAGCTGATCTTTAGCCCACGATCTGACTTCTTCTGTTCTGGTTTGGGCAACGTCGCTGACGACTCTTTCTCTGTTTTACAAAAGGTTATTAGCATTATTACTTTTGACTGTTTACTAATTTGCCAGACCTAATCAAATTTGATGGAATTTATGGGGAAAGATTTAAAAAGATTTGCATATAGATACGTCTATATGTCTACGATCAGGAACGTGAACGAAACAGGAACGGATCGCTAGTAGGTACATTAGTATATGGGATCGAAGTACATTGGTATACGGGATCGAAGATCATTATGATTCGTTCTGCAACTGAATGTGATTAATCTTTAATATTTAAAATTATATACAGATATGGAATTGATAGTGGCGAGTAGAGCAACTTCCCGAGGAATCTCATGTGCAGGGACCTCGCAGTCACGCGACAATGGTAATTTCCCGTGTGTCATTTCGCCTGTCATTTTGACAGCAGTATGTGTTGCGTTGCATTATTTTGCTTCAAATGTCAAGATTATAACAATGTCTACAAATACAAAGGCCTCGCAATCTATCCGCCCGAGGCCACGCAATGCGTCAGTTCCGACAAACGGAGTGGCGGTAAAGAGATTAATCCAGTACCAATTTAAATATAACCTAAAGTTCTTCAGAATACAACTGTATTTTACGCAACGAAATAAAATGACGTCGAGAAACGGTTGGTTTTGTTTTATTACTAATCAGAGGGTCGTGTGTGATTTGTACGTAATTATATTTTCTATTACATTACATAATTTTATTAAATAGTTCTAGGTGTTGTCTCTTTATACCATGAATCATTTGTGTATTGTATGGCGCAATTGTACTTAAGCACCTTTAAGTTTGATTAGAATTTAAGGACAGCTCTGTCATGAGTGAAATGCTCGAGTTGAAGGTCTCAAGTGATATTAAAACACGAAGATTTTAAGATGGCTTTGTTACGTTCTAAAAAAACACAAAAAATATCAATTTCAAGAGGACGTTGATTCGATTTCTGTTGTTATCACACGACTGTTTTTATACCTAATTATGTACAGATGCATACAAAACCAGTTATCAATACTTGTATCACTCATTTTTTGCAATACTAATATCTAACTAAAATGGCGGGATACGAAGTGAATTCAAATAACAGTTCTCTTTTTAAATACGACGGTGTGGTAGTGAAAGGCGCGTGCCTGATAACATTCTTTTTTTTAAAAAGTAGAGTTGCAATATGAAATTTAGTACAACATTATCACACTCGTTTGGATGATGTTATAGTTGCTGAGACACAGTATGTTTTAATGTTGGCAATAAGCTAGCTGTTTCAGAAACTTTTACAGAGGATTTATAGCATGGGTATACATAATTAGTCTAAAATCTGGGCGTGTGTGTTTTGTTACATAGAATTGGGGTTTGATCCCCATATGGGACATAAGAGTAGAACATCTTCTGTGTCGATTAAACGATTGGAACACAAAGAGATGATTGGGGAGCTCATTGAAAGTAAAAAAGTCCGCCTTTAGACAACGTGCGAAACATCTCTGGCCTTGCAACCTTCACAGCAAAAGGAACCTCTCACTAGTAAACAGACCGAATAATTGGCACCTTGGCCCAGTAAAATAAGACACAAGTAATCCATACCAACACTATAATTCGGAAGTAACTCTGTCTGTAAGTTACGCTTTTACGGATAAATCACAGCTCCAAATTTCAATGTAATTTGGCATGGAGATTCTTTGATTCTTGATAGGCTACTCTTTATCGCGATAAACGACACGAATGCGGGCGATGCCGCAAGCAATGTGGCTTAAAAAATTGTATCTACTATTTCGAATTTTTAAAAAACTTTCCGAGCTTTGAATTTAGTATTCGTTTTTGGGACATTTGTAGTTTTCGATATTTCAAGATACTCCAAAATGTGCTGTTCTAGTCACGTATTACTAGTACTATCCGTCCCCATATCCTAACAAAGTTTAAGTCCTAATAAAATTCCTACCAATATTATAAATGCGAAACGAGCTCTGCTGGCTTTCACGGCTAACCTACTGAATTGTAATTGGGATTTACTTTTTTAGGTTTTTAGTTTAAAAAGACCAACATTGGGAATATACATCCATATAGGAGTCGCAGGGGACTTTACAAACATACATGAAACACACAAAAAACAGCCAGATTCAGAACAACGATCTGTGGATCACACAAAGTGTTGTCCCATGTGGGATTTGAACCCATAACACTTGGCGCAGCAGAAGGCGGCGTGGCAACCGCTTAAGCCGGTGTGCCAACCCTGCAGTCGATGCAATCAAAGGCATAAGAACATGGCTACTTTTGACGGCGATAACTGAAAAACAAAGGTGAGCAAAAGCTAGTTAAAAATACTAAGCAACATTTTGCACCTGTCACTATAATTTCAATATTTATTGGTATTATTACTACGTCATATCTTATTATANNNATAAGTACGTGCGACAAAGACCACCTATCTATTCTGATACGGTTTTTTAAGTAAGGGTTACTAGTTCTAGCTCTAGCTAGTTCCTACGTGATCTTTGTGACCATTGTCACTTATGTCAATTTAGAACTCACAAGGAACATTTTAGGGATACGGGATGGAAGTTTTAGGTGTGAATTATATATTGACTGCACGGTTGGCCTAGTGGTTTCAGTGGTCGCCACACCGCTTCCTACTGCGCCAAGTGTTGTGGGTTCAAATCCTACATGGGACAATACTTTGTGTGATCCGTAAATTGTTGTTCTAAGTCTGGGTGTACTTTGTTTCCGTTTCATGTATGTTTGTAAAGATCCCCGTGACACAGAAATGTATATTCCTAATGCGGGAGTCGTCTTTTTTAAATACAAAAAAAATGTACTTCACTACACTCGTGATTCAAAATAAAATCGCTCGTTCAAGTTACTTCGTTGGTTTCGTTGTCATCAGTCACAGAATTAAGTTATGTTATTTCGAGGACTGTAGTTAACTTTGGAAAGTGTACACAAAAGTTACAAACCGGCAATTATACTTTTGTTGATAATTTTCATAACATTGAGTGTTAATCAGAATTAAGACGAATTTTATGATAATTCAAACGCCAAATTTAATCAAGTCGTTTGGGCTACAGTGAGTGCCATATAAATATACTTACAGTAGCTGACCCATAAAAAGTTTTGCCATACATGAAAAATTACAACAAAAATCAATGGGTGGTGGGTCACCCTCATCATTTAGGGGTATGAAAAATAAATGTTAGGCGATTCTCAGACTGACCCAATATGCACAGAAAATTTCATACCATTTTTATGAAATGTTCCTTGTGACCGCTGGTGGCATGATACCATAAGTGTCTCCGTGATTCAGAGGTAACGTTAAGCAGTCGGTCCCAGTTGCTATCATAGGATTACAGCTGTGAAGCTTAGTTGGAGGCCTTTGGGCAGCCTAAAAACATCCAACGGCAAGATTACGTAGCCACAAAGTAGTCTTGCCAATCCCCAACTCACACTTAGACAGCATGGGGATGTATGGCCTTAACCCTCTCCTGAGAGGAGACCCGGGCCCAGCAGTGGGACATTATGGGTTTTTGGTTCGATTTGATCTTTGATAAATTTCATCTTTTTTTCTAGTAAAAAACATAAGATTTTTCGACATCTAGACAATAACATATTACCATTACTATCAAATGAGTTACCTTGAGTTTACCATTATCATGTCTTAAAACAGTGGAATTATCTCAGTGATAAGTTATGGCAAGGTGAAGTTCATATTATCAAAGATTTTAACTGAATATTATTTTTGTTAACTTTATCAGTTATCAGATCTATATATTACACAATGTATGACAAAACAATATATTTATTTAATGCTTTTATGTTCTATATTTTCTTCTTTCTTGGTCGTTTGCCCCCTATTCCATATATATATATATATATATATA
>PKRV01000672.1:53379-78271 GCA_003709505.1 Hyphantria cunea | reverse complement strand
TTTTTTCAAAAGATAACTCCCGCAATATGAATATATATTCCTGTGTCATGGGGATCTTTACAAACATACATGAAACGGACACAAAGTACACCTAGACTTAGTACAAATATATATGGCCTAATTCAATGGACAAGTTTTGAGTACCATACAAAACAAAAACAGTATTTTAAGTATGGTACCTCAAATCTAAATCACAAACTAAAAATCATAACAGCAATTATGCTGCCATCTAGTGAATATTAGTTATATCACTTTCCGGCCACCCTGGCTCTATCAAAATGTTCCATTTTAACTGTAAGAAATCATAAATTCAATACTGTAAAAACATAGGCCACAATGGTTATCATGGCCTTATATAAAACACCGGCTTTAGTTATGAGATTTGCTCTAGTAATGTGTTTTTTTTTCAGCAAAAAAAGAACTTAGACAATGACCTTATCAGGAATACAATCTATCTCTATTGAATAACAAATGCATGTCTATCTATTCACTTTATCTATACAGAAAGACAGTCATGATAGTTCAAGTTATGCTAGAGAATAACACCAAATTAAACAATAGTCATAATTTATGATTGAAATTCCACTCCCAGATGATCTCCAGTATGTATAAATTCAGTAAATAATGCTGGATAGGATGAAACTCAACAATATTCTTTCATAATTTTAGCTCACCTGCTTTTCTCTGTCGCTGCATTTGTTCTCGGTGGCACTTGGAGCAGTACCCCTGCCACTGGGGATTGCCGAAGTAGTCACAGCCATTCTTACACTTCAGGTCACTCTTGTCTATCCGCAATGATGGCATCTTAGATGCAAACATCATATATTTGTAAGATCTCTGCAGATTCGGGCCGTACCACATATTAACAATTATAAACTTCAACTTTAATATTGGTTACCAAATACTTGATTATTCAAATCAAAGAGCGAGTATTCATCCACTTTTAGTGTTTGGCCGCACTACGCACCAACACTATCGTACAAGTTTAGACTTCTAGTGTGCTAAATTCAAACAGTTTGCCATAACTAAGAAATGCAATTTTTTCAACCCATTTCTGACAAATTAAGGCATAAAACTGTGGCGTACAGCGGAAAATAATGTACATTGCAATGTAGAGATATAACGATGGCCGTTCAACGATTCCCTCCGTTAAATACTACGCTCTTATCGTTATTTCAAGTATCTGATAACCAAATACATCCAATGAAAGGGAGACAAATAAATATATAGTTAAGTTACTAAAACGGTAATTCTAAAAGATGCTTACCTTCAATTATTTGTAAATATTAGGATCGCAATAATTGTGAATTATTATTATTCGTGATTATTATGGAATTTAACACCAGAGCACAAAACAAATCATATTTGACTTCTTTTGACAAACGATCACTTCATTTGACATTTGTTTTTTTCTGCAACAGATTAACAACAATATTGACAAAGGAATTCTACATTCGGCGTCATGAAAAATAAATATTTAGACACTACAAATGATATCGCATATTGTGTTTATCTATGTTCTGATTCTGTCTGATTGATGTGATGTGATGTGTGCTTTTGATGTCGCATTTTCCTAAAAATTAAACTTATTCTAGCGCCCAATTTCTTTCCTATTGATAAAGAGTGATACCAGACTTCTTTTGTTGGCGGGTTCATCAGTAGTAAGCTCCCATATTCCAATTTAAATTTCGTTGTAAATAAGCGAAGTAAATACTCTAAATGTTTTGAATAAATGAAAACATTTACAGTATTTAATTAGCTTCAAATTACAAATGAATATTGGTTTGAGCTGCTTACTGTCGAAAGCTAGTAAGAAGTTTATGTAGGACTAAGGCTACCTATCGATAGCTATTTAAGCTATTTCACCAAGAGTTATTATGATTTGAAGAGACTATAGAAGGAAAATCAAAACGTTGAGTATGTATCAACTATTTGGAAATGACGTCAACAGAATGAAAGTTGCTATGACAACTAATTTGGAAAACAAATTTCAACAGGAATCTGCAGAAGAAGAATAGTATAAGAGTACAATGGATTATATGCAGATAAAAGATGGACAATACACTAAAACTATTTATACCATGGTAAGGAGATATCCTAGAACTAGTTTATTGTTCGTATCTGGCGCTGGTATTAGCGGCAACCCAGTTACAGAGTTTGGGGGCAAGCCATATACTGGCAGCTCGGAGAGAAGCGAGCCAAACCCTATCAAAGCCCTTGTCCATGTCGAGGCCCAAAGGTGTGCGAGGTACGCTTGAAGATTACCTGTAGATCAGTTCGTTCTAAAACCATACTGATGATAATTTAGTGACCCTCCAGTTAGTGTCCTAGCTGTTTGTTTATGATCCGTTCCGCGGTGCTTTGACATGGCCTGCATTCACAACGTGGCAAGGTAATGCTGAAATCCCCTATTATACCTACTATTTGACGACCGAGCTGTGGGAGGGTTATATAGAACTAAGGCAGATTAAAAACTACAAGCCGTCTGGGGCACCAGTAGCCGGCGATAGAGGTGTAACCTAGAAAGGCAGTCCCTGGTACCTCGATGAATTTGATCCATATACGGCTCATAGATGGCTAACTTACGTGTGGGGACTAGTATCCCTAAAAGAAGACGCGCACTTCAGGGACCTGCACATAAATGCCTAGGCCTGCTTGGGGTACAGATGATCAAAATGCACACCTAGCCTTATAAGCAAGGAAGAAATTGTCTCACCTACTTGTGACTAAGTTTGAACAATAGCGGCATCTGTTCAAATGTCAATCAAATACTACAGATAGCTGCCCAAGTGCTCCCTTTAAGTATTTGAATTATAAGCACGATTGAAGTCGATGATTAACACGTTCATTAGTTATTATATTGTCTTTGTATCATGACACGTGCCATTCATACTCGATTAAAATAAAATAAACGTAATTGATTATAGAAACTTGTAGATGCTCGAATGCTGAGATATATGGCCGCGAGCGTAAAAGTAATCATTCATGTTACATAAACCGGAATGTTAAAACGAAAAAAGAGTTCCGTACCCAAATATATCGATAGTATATTTAAGCAATCATACAAGGATGATTTACCTTCAAGGTTCGCTTGTAACATAGGTACCGTTATTGATAACAAAATCCGACTTCGTTAAACGAAAACCACTCGTTAATCTAATCTAAGATTAACGAATGAATTTATAACACTCAACCTTAATTCAATGTATTAGCCAATTACTAATCATTTTATTGGGTAGATATAGTTGCTGGGGCAGGATAGTATGTTGTACAAAGACACGGTGAATAAGCATATCCATTATATACGACGTGATACGATACGATATCGGAGGAAGTAAAATGTATGAAATATGTATCTGTCTTTCATATTGTCCAGCCCGATATCGGATATTGGAGTCGATACATATCTACATTTCATATTATTTATTAGATCATCATTCATATATTAGATCTTGTGTCCCTAAATGCGGTGACGTCATAAGCAATGAAGAATTACATACAGTAAGAAATTCTTTCAACTAATGGAACCAATTGTAACAAACAAGGGCCTTCGTTTAAGTATAAACAGTTCGTAATTTGTTAATTATCGAATCGTAATTATTACATGAAGCGGTTGCTCTATGTGTCAGTTGGTACGAAAAAGGAAAATAATTTCAAGGAGTAAATAAAATATAATAGCATTTGTTGACACACCCAAGACTAAGTGTTTAGATGTTGTTCCGATATATTATCTTTTATAGTCCAATTATACTCTTAACTTTATACTGCTGCCTAAATATTACTTAAGTTAGGAAACGATAACCTGTTTCTATACCACGATATACATTATGTCCGTAGACTTATCAACGTTTCTATCAGATCGATATTATTATTTATTATTATTATTAAGGTATCACTCAGCCGCGACATGTTTTGTCTGTCCTTTTATAACCTACTTGTAATTTAAATAATCTACTTGATAATCATTAAAGAGGAATCATTATTGCGTTAGGATCTATTTTATTATCATTTTGAAACAGTTGATGACCTTTGAATTGGTTGCAGATAAAAGAAGCGAGATATGACGATGCAATCAAGGCTCTCAACGATGCTGTCAATTTCAGCCCAAACCGAGCTGGACTGTCTCTGTTAGGGTTCTGCTATTTTAGGACACAATCATTTATCGAAGCTGCAAATTGTTATGAGCAGCTAGCATCTATGCATCCTGATATACCAGAGTATAAACTCTACTTTGCTCAAGCATTATATCAAGCATCTATGTTTGACGAATCCTACAAAATAACAATGCAGATTCAAGCACCTGAATTAGAAAGAAAGGTAATTAAATTACAATCTGCTATAAAATATGGAGAAGAAGATACATTAACAGCAAAGGGACTCGTCGATTCTTATCCTCAAGAAGACCCAGACAAAGATATCAATCTTGGCTGTTTACTCTTTAAGGAAAACCAGTTCGAGGAAGCTTTGCAAAAATTTTCCAGAAGTCTCAACGTTGTTGGATTCAATGCCCACCTTCACTACAATATTGCATTGTGTTATTTTAAACTAAAGGAGTATCCACAAGCATTAAAACACATAACTCTCGTCATTGAAAAGGGTATCCGTGACCACCCTGAATTGGCTGTGGGTATGCAAGCAGAAACATCAGAGGTAAAATCTGTGGGAAATACTTTGACGTTGCATGGCACAGCCCTTACTGAAGTATTTAATCTCAAAGCAGCTATTGAATACCAGCTGAAAAATATAGAAGCCTCGCGAGAAGCTTTAAGTGATATGCCACCCCGCCACGAACATGAACTAGACGCAGTGACTTTACATAACATAGCTTTAACGTCTATAGATATAAAACCTACAGATAGTTTTGAAAAACTCCACTTCTTGCTTCAACAGGATCCGTTCCCTGCGGAAACGTTTGCTAATCTACTGCTTTTGTACTGTAAATTTGAATATTATGATCTCGCAGCGGACGTGTTAGCTGAAAATGCTCAATTCACTTATAAATATTTGACTCCGTATTTGTACGATTTTTTGGATGCCATAATCACAAGCCAAACATCACCAGACGAAGCTTTTCAAAAATACGAAGATATTGCTTCGAAACATGCTGAGCAGCTTAGAAAGCTTACAAAAGTTGTACAAGAAAGTCGATCTCAAGGTGATAACGATCAAGTAAAGAAAGCTGTTGTCGAGTACGAGGAGGCACTGGAAAGGTACATACCAGTGGTTATGGCTCAAGCTAAAATTTATTGGGATATGGAAAACTATGGACAAGTTGAAAAGATATTTCGTAAATCTGTTGAGTTTTGCAACGAATCTGACGTTTGGCGGTTGAACGTAGCTCATGTGCTCTTCATGCAAGAAAACAAATATAAAGAAGCTGCAAGTTTCTATGAGCCAATTGTCAAGAAACAATATGACAACATTTTAGATGTGAGTGCAGTCGTACTAGCTAATTTGTGTGTATCTTATATAATGACGTCTCAAAACGAAGAGGCTGAAGACATCATGCGAAAAATAGAAAAAGAAGAGGAGCAACAAATATTCGAAGATCCACAGAAGAAATTTTATCACTTATGCATTGTAAATTTGGTCATCGGTACCTTGTATTGCGCTAAAGGAAACTATGAATTTGGGATATCCCGAGTTATCAAATCCCTTGAACCATTTAATAAGCGTCTGGGTACAGACACGTGGTTTTATGCTAAGCGTTGCTTTTTATCATTCCTCGAGAACTTAGCTAAACATTTGATTGTCGTTAAAGATAATACTATAAAAGAATGCATGCTGTTCCTCGAAGGCTGCGAGACTTATGGTAGGCGAGTGAGTACGGTCATCGAAAACCCTTTTCAAGAAGAAGATGCTCACACAAAGGCTAAGCAGACTGTTACTTATGAAGCACGTTTATTAAGATATATGTTTTATAAGCTAAAGAATATTGATGACTCTGTTACTATAAATAAGTACGAAGATTTAAAATAAATTCTTACCTGAATATTATCTTTATCAGGTTTTCGACCATCTCTGAGTTTGAGCACGAAGGCACGTTCTTGACATAACGATACTGAGGCTAGAGGATAATTGGGATCCAATTCTGGTTCATTATCCCTATGCTCATCCATGTGATCATACCCGTTTCTGTACCTAAGATATAATTACAAAATTGATAATATCATAGAAAAAATACCACCACATTGTATATTAGGTTACTGTTTGTCCTGTCCTTACATAATTTAAATGGAGCTAGTTTAGACGAAGGATTTTTTTATTTTCAATAAAATAATATAAATATGTTCAGTAAAGAAACTTCGTGAAGCTATTTATCGATACATTGTCGAGATAAAATAATCGCAACCCTATTTAGTATTTGTAAATTTTTTGATCGAATAAACAATGAAATCTGAAATCTATTTACATTTAAATGTGATGAAATTTAACAAAATATGTATCAAAATTAACTATCATTTCCTAAAAAATAAGTCCAGCGCATGGTATAGCAGCATACTTCACCAGGTATAGCATTCCGAGACACAGTGATAATGTAGATGACACTAGCCTACGTCATAACCGTTATCGCTGGCTCTCAAACCTTGCAGTTTTGGGCTCAGATTAAATAAAAAAAGGTATGTACCGCACGTAGAACAAGAAATCGAAGCCTTTTTATATTGACATTATTATTAGTAAAATTATGTTACAATAACATAAAAACTTCTAGTTTTGTGTGTACTTACGTGTAATATGTAATTCCTTGAGGCGTTTTGTGTACTTTTACAACCATTTTGTGCAATAGACGGGAGTTTGTAGATAAACTTACTGCACGACAACTTGTACGATACTGGCCAAAAGGAGCGTAGTTTTTGAGTGAGTGTGTGCGTTAACGCGAGTATTTACTTGGAATTAGCCGAGTTTTTTTGCTTCAATAAGAACAAAGGCCGTGCGTTACCTACCTTTTTTATTTGATCTGAGTTCTTGGGAAAAAAATTAACCTACTTAATTGAGTCAACAACTATTGTTACTAAGTAAACTATTTGTATTAAGGATATTGCAGTTTATACTATTCTATTGTAATTTAATTTATATTCTTTTATTTAAAATTGTATTTATTTTATTATTGCTAAAGATTTAAGACAGCACTTAGCAGTATTTTATAATTATGTCGTCACTACTTGTACACCTTTATCCAATCTTCGCAAGACTTGCAAGGCAGCACATAGTACTAATGGATACTAGGGATTGCAAGTAACACTCAATCACATTGTAAAGTAATAACATTTTTTACAAAAAAAAAAAAGATACTTCAAACGAAATGTTCTAAATGAGACCTCGCGACAAGTACCAGCTGTCGAATGTAAAAAGAAGCATTAAATTCCTTTTATAGTACTACCTTTTACCTGTGGCTCCGCCCGGGTATGTGTCGGTTGTCATGGTAATTACTGTAACTTATACCTTTTCATAATAATCAAAGTATCTCCATGTCAAATTTCATTAAAATCAGTTCAGCCGAATCAGTTCCGAATAGAACAACATTGATAAATGCAATAATTCTAAATAAATATTTGAGAATAACTGAAGAGACAAGCAGTGAACGAGACAGACTTCTGCGTGTGACAAGAATAGCGATATACGCCACAATGGTAACGGATGACACGGCCCGTTTCAGTAATTCAGTATTACCAGTAGTGTGAAATAATAACTCCCAACCACAATTATTACGCAGTGACTTTAATTAATAATTGGTGAATTCGATAAAATAATAAAGTTTTACGTTGTCATATATTTATATTCAATTATTTCGTTTGATTAAATACACAAAATGTCAGTGTCAATGCTTTTTACCTTTTCTTAATAGAATGGTGACTCAAAATGGTTCCATCATTTCGTGTTACGTTGAACCGACACATAGTCCGATTTTTTACAGAAGGTATTTATGACAGTTACTTGCTCCAAAAGACCGGTGGTTCTTTGATGATGCTAGTAATGAAATTGAAGTCCATTAATAGGTATAACATACGAGGTACACTGTAGTAGAATGCTGACAAGGTTCAGTCGAAGGGAAGAAATGAAATGAGCCCTAATTTCTGTGGCTGCCGCGCGACAGTTAAAATTTCCTTATGGGATTATATGCACAACCATCAGAGCCTTTATCGTCCTTCACAATTATTTTAGTATCTGCAGTTTCAAAAATGGTAATTGACTACAATCTAATAATTATATTATTCGTCAAATTCGTTTGTTTTTATAATTGTATACTATGTATACACAAGAGTAAAAATAAATAAATATACTTAGTAGAAGGAAGTAAAATAACTCAAACAGTTATCAAATCAAAATTTATTCCCAAACAATGTGCGCTTTGAAACGCACACGTAAACTCATCTAAAGTTAGGAAGATGTTCGCGAGACTGGTAACATGGACGTTGATACAATATTTTTATTATTTTCCATAAACCTTTGAAATGCTTCTGACCCCGTTAAAAACTTTTGTCTTGTTAAAGGAAAATCTAACGTTGCTTTTGAAACGAATGCGCCAGAATGTGTCGACCTTGTATCATTAACAACAGTTGTTGAACTGAAAATAAAAACCGAATTTAACTTACGAATAATTGTAACCATTCCAAATATTTTTGAAAAACATACTTGGAAAAATCTAATAAGCAATCCTTATCGAAATATACCGAATACTCTCTGATCCTTCTAATAGTGTCACCAGTTTCAAAATCCGGTTCGCAATCATATTCATACAGCTTTTCGATTAAACCAGCCTTATCTTTAACAGTCCAAATATATTCACCCGGAAGACCTTTCAACTTGGGTGCTTCGGTACAGAAAGGTAATAAAGAAGTATCCATAATTTGCGTACAACTTGAACAACTTCGACTATCACTGTGAAGTTCGTGAGCAGTTACATCAGGCAATCCGCAGGAAGACGCTTTAGCTTTAGCCATTTGAGACTTCCTATTCAAAAAAGTATTAATCTCTGCTTCTACATCTGAATTTAATAAATTGTTTTTACTCATCACAATGAAACGACTGCAGTATGCTCTAAGATCATTGTTTTTTGACTTGTAAACTTCATTTACTAATTCCAGAAGATTTGTTGAAGCCTCTTCTTTTTCCTGGGTCAGCTTCTTTATACGAGACTTCAAAAATACATTTTCTTGATGTGTAACAAGATACAGTTGTTGGAAACTGACGTATCTGGATCTATTCTCTTTTATTGCTTTTTGCGTAGATTCTATATGTCGCACGAGTCTATTTTTTGCCAAACTTTCTAATTGGTATTGCATTCTAATATTTTTGTTTTCCTGTATAGCTGCAACCAAAAGCTGTGCTAAATTTTTTCTTTCTTCACCAAGCTCTATTATCTTTTTCAGTAATAAATGATTAACTTTTGGTGTTTGTGTAAGTTTGAAAAACATTGCTCTACTTGCATTTATCGATTTACATACAGTATCATTTAAATGATTCCACGTAATTTCGTACATCAATATTGAAATTCTGTTGACTTCTGCGAAGACTATTTTTGAATACGCCTGAATCTTTTTATTATTGACAGTGGTGAAGATAGTAGCTAATTCCCGTCTCATTAAGGAACATAATTTGGTCAATCTTTTGTAACATGTCACGACTAGAGCACCAGCAAGGAACATAACACCGTGCAAATACTTCATGCTAATTTCCTTATCACCTACGCTGTGAATAAAACTCAGAGGCGTTTGCAATTTCTTATTTTGCGATGCTGTTCTGTTTTTAATATTGTATTGAAGCAATGGTCTCATTTGAAAATCTGAAACAAATGCGCTTGCTAAAATAAAAAAATAGGCAAATCATTTATCGACTTTGACATTAAAATTTTCGAAGTCGGTGATAAAAATGGGGCTCAAGAAATTTAGACAATTCGATCATTAATATTTTAATATTAATGAGAATTTTCTAAGCCCTATTTTAATAAAAAGGCGAAATTAGGCGTTCATGTTGCTTTAAAACTCAACTATTGCTGGTAATGGTACGTCTACGTACCAGGGTCTATAAATTTTACCTACATATTAGTTTTTTTTTTAATAAAAGAAGGATAAAAAATTTGAGCTAAGTTTATGCCAAGTCACACGCGTCAGATTGCACGTCTTCGCACGGAGGAAAATAATATAAATATTTTCAAAACAGGTAACACACAACACCATCTAAGTAACAAACTGAGCAGAGCTATAGAACGTATATTTCTTTTTTGTAAACACGTACATAATATACCATAGAAGATACGCAAATTCCGATGTAAATCTTTACAGATCGTACAAACATTTGGTCCGACCCTGGAATCGAACCCATGACCTAATGCACAGCAGTCGCGTACGCTACTACTGTGCCAACGAAGAAATGTTAGTAATATTTAGTAATTATTCTTAGGTGTTTACTAATAAATGGTTCCACTTTTGGCCAGTATTCATTAGAAGAAAATCTTTGTCTTCTCATACTTTTTCATAAATTACAAATTTAGAAATTTGTTAATTCTGACAATTGATATTGACAGATTCGTCCATTAATGTGATTTGTTAGGGGCTGCGCTACACCTGACTACCTAAAAAAATGTGAGCGTCTACCGCGTTAAGCATTTTGAATCTGTAAACACTATTTTGTATACTTTTTTTTGTTCAACAGTAAAAAGTATAATAAAGTAAAAAAACCTTCATGTACTGTTTTTAATAGTATTGTTGGCAACCCTAATCGAATCGCTGTGATTGCATTACCTAAAGTAGGTATGGAGCCAAATTCAATTTTTTGAATCGCTCGGTATTGGTCAAATGTTTTTGTACCGGAATATTGATAGGTACAATGAAACCTTCCTGTTTATGACAGCAAAAGATCTGGCCGTCCACGTAGTGTACGTACGAAGGCGTACGGCAAGACTAAGTACATATAACTCTACTCTGCCCGAAGTTTATTTACAACTTAGATATAAGTATTATTAAAGGTATTAGTAGTAACTACTCACCTCCATCTGTAATATCTTCGTTTTTCTTGATAAGTAAATCGATGCTACACATTGCGACCCACATGACGAAAGTCAAGCCAAGTAGCCACTTGAAGGCAATATACATTTCAAATATACGACACACCTTTGGAATCCGGATAATTTATGACATGTAAAATTAAAGAATTGTATCACTTTTACTGTAAATTTATAATAATCTAAACAAAGCATATTTTGTAAATGATGAAACCTCTGACAAAATGTGGCATTCTCACAATGCACAAACTGTCATTTTTATTATCTTTTTTATCAGTAGTCAACTCGGTGCGTGAAAATTACAAGAGACTATAACGAGGTCAGATATCACCCTGACCTAAGCCTATCGTTATATCAAAAGCAAAACAAATCTCATTTTTTAATTGATGTATGAGCTTTGCCAAAGTGACTACTCTGCCTGATGGAAAACATGAGCAGAATCCAAGAGTAGTGGTCAACATACTTATAGCGAATTTTTAATTGTAAAAAATTCCAAAGAAATTAACACCTGATAGGAGCAGAAATGGCGTGTCGCACTCGACCCTATCAAAATCTTAAGTTGTTGATGATTTATGTAATTCTGTAACAAGGTTGAGGATAGGGATGCCTTAAGAAAAAAAAGTAATTGAAAAGGCTTGCAGGGTTTTAGACCCTTATCTGCTGGCGATCAGACCTTACATTTGTGTCGATGAGCGTAGACTGCGCAACACATCGAACTTCATACTCCAATCCGCTTACAATGCGTTTACACTAAGAATAAGATTGGAAATCCGCCATCTTGCTCTGCATTTGTCAACAACTTCAGATATTTTTGTATGATGTGCAAAAAACCAAAATATTACAATTGAAGAGTTTATTATTTTACAAATATGTAATCGATTAAGAAAACGATTAATGACGTCAAATTTAAGAGTCCTTGCCGCGTTTTCAAGAAAAAATATAAACTATAGTATTCTTATTTTACTATTATTTGGCGTTTAAGACAACGTTACATTTCCATTGAAGTTAGTCACAAATTCAGTCTTATTCTTTCTTTGAAACGCATTGTACCTTTAGTCAACCGTTCATGGCATTCATTTATTCGTTCGTGAATCATTTTGCGCTCTTCAACTCTCTCTTAATGCGAGACGTATTTGTCCAATCCCGTTCTTACACCACCGTTCGCCTTTGGCCAACATCAACTCATCATTGGACTATTGTATGTGTTTGGTTTCCGTATCAACCAAACACATTAGGTAGAAAAGGCTTTGTTTGAATCATTGACAACCAAAGCTGTCAGCAATCACATTTTGCTGTTAGAGTTGGCTAGCCTAGCGCAGTAGGCGACAATGCTACAACGGAGCCTAAACAGGCGACGCCACGGGACTTAAACCGCTTTTTGAGGATAAATGTGAACCTTTCAGAAGTTTCAGATAAAAGGCTAATTTAAAATAACATTTTTATTCTTCAAAAATAAACAATAACTATCCTCAAAATAAAGTGTATCTAATCTTTTAATCTCAGTAGTTTCATTAGTTTTATTCTCAGTGCCAATTTTAGGAGTGTGAAGTTCCTTTTGTACCATTCCACATTATAATTTAAATGTAATTTCCAGTTTTTGTCCAGAAAAGCTTTATAGAACACACTCATTTCATCCGCTGTTAAGTTCTGTTTGTCAGCTGGCAAGTTATTCTTGACATAATCTTCTCGCTCCTGTAATTACAATACAGTTACTGCCATTGTGTACATGAGTATGTGCGTGTGTGTGTGTGTGTGCGTGTGCGTATGCGTGTGTGTGTGTGTGTGTGTGTGTGAGTGAGTACTTGAATGAGTACGTGAGTGAGTACGTGAGTGTGTGCGTGAGTGTGTGCGTGAGTGTGTGTGTGCGTGCGTGCGTGCGTGAGTGTGTGCGTGCGTGCATGCGTGCTTGTGTGCATGTGTTTATGAATCCAAGATATTTGGCGTTAATTAGTCTTTTTAAAGGAACACACAAGACGACGCTGCGGCGCCTAAGCGGAGCACACCGCTGCGTATGCTGGGCCGAGCCTCCAGCCGCGACAACTACCGAACCATAGTGGCTCGACGGGCGGCTTCACGCCAATCGCGTACCTCTTCGGGCGGAGGGCGAACGTCACTCTCCGCCCGGAATTCAGCCACCCGTCGATAAACTTCGGCGAGCACTTCCGCCTCCTAATCCCACGGGGGTGAACCGGCCAAGGCGCACGCCACCTCGATCGACACCGTGCGGTATCCGTGTATGGCTCGGACCGCCAATACCATCTGAGAACGCCAGAGGCGTGCCTTATTCTGGGCGGTCAGAGCCGACACCCACACCGGTGCGCCGTACAGCGCCATCGACCGGACAACCCCCGTGAAGAGGCTTCTCGTTGCGACACTGGCTCCACCCAGATTGGGCAAATGTCGCCCTAGGGCGGAGGCAGTGTCGACCAGCTTGGGAGCAAGCTGTCGGAAGTGCTCGCCGAAGAGCCACGTACCGTCGAGGATCAGGCCCAGATATTTCATCTGGGCCCGAACCGGTACGAGGACTGAGTTCACCACTATGGAGGCGCCGGGGGGCGGCCCACGACGGGGCCCATGGAAGAGCAGGGCCTCCGTCTTGTCCAGGGCCACCCGCAAGCCCAGCGNCGCCATCGACCGGACAACCCCCGTGAAGAGGCTTCTCGTTGCGACACTGGCTCCACCCAGATTGGGCAAATGTCGCCCTAGGGCGGAGGCAGTGTCGACCAGCTTGGGAGCAAGCTGTCGGAAGTGCTCGCCGAAGAGCCACGTACCGTCGAGGATCAGGCCCAGATATTTCATCTGGGCCCGAACCGGTACGAGGACTGAGTTCACCACTATGGAGGCGCCGGGGGGCGGCCCACGACGGGGCCCATGGAAGAGCAGGGCCTCCGTCTTGTCCAGGGCCACCCGCAAGCCCAGCGCCTCGATGCGCCCGACCACCAGAGAGACTCCCCTGGTGGCCAGGCATTTTGCCTCCTGAAAGTTCGCCCCCGGGCTGTGACCAATGTGTCATCGGCGTAACAAATTACGCCCAGCCCGGGGGGGAGATGCCCGCGAAGGACCCAGTCGTAGCCCACGTTCCACAGGAGTGGTCCTAGGACAGACCCCTGCGGAACGCCGCACGACATAGGTCGCCGTCTCAAGGCGCCCTCTCGGTCCTCGTACACGACGGTACGCTCCTCCAGGATTATTATTCTGCAACCTTATCCAAACTTCTTTGCTTTTTGACCTTGCATGTTCTAGGGCTTATTCGGTGTGAAAGTTGACAGTGTGAATTACAGGTTGATTTTAAAACGTTTGGTTTAGATTGGGTGTTGATGCATTACTATGTTGCAAAACAGAAAAAGGAACATGTTGAATATTGAATAAAAATTACATATTATATGGAGATTACAAAATGGAGAGTCAAATAGTGTAGTTGCAATAAATTGTGGAGTCTCACAAGGATATAACAGTTTTGCAAAAATTTGTTACGTTTAACAACCAGTTTAATACTGATGTTACCTTGACAATAATGAAACGTAAAATTCAAACTATATCTGAGACTCAGCTTACAAAAAAAAACAGACTAAAATGACTGATTACTTTAAAATCTAAGTGTTGTCTGTGAACTGTACTTTAGGCACTTAATTTTTTTATAATAATCTTTTTTACTTCTAGAAAAGGAAAACGACAAAAAACAGGAAGCATTATTGCCTCTTAAATAATAGATGTAGATGATACACATAACCTATGATGTAACCTGGTAAAATCTTGAGTTGTGTTGGGTCCAAAATTTGTGATTCCAGTCTTGTACGTCTGCTCTTAACTCTCTGTATCTTTTTTCCAAATGAGTTTCATTTAACGGTTCCTTAAATATTATAGTCCTCAAATTTGAAACAGGATCAGGCGGCCCCACCATATCACTGCAAATTCTTTTTGGGTTCGGCGGTTGTATTGATTTTGTGTCTTTCGTAGTGCTCGTATGCCTCGCAGTCAGAATACATGGTCTATGTATATTTAGAGTGAGTCTCCTGGTCATCATCATGTTAGATAATTACTACAACATCACATTTTTCAAACAATCATCGCAATATCCGCAATCACGCTAGCACAATGAACAATATTCTACTGTCAAAATCAGCTGTAAGCTATAGACGATTTTTGTCTTTTTTTAAATAGGGATGCACTCTATTTTACTTTGTACTGTTGTTGTTATTTGCCTGTATTAGTCATAGTCAATTAATTTATAATAAATAATTCTATCAAAACTAAGAATTACTTCATATTATTATCTTAAATCGACACTGCGACAATCATATTTCTTGAAAAGGACACGAGCCAAAGGCGTGGAGCCGAAAAAATGTGGTTTTACCGACAAATGCTTCGGTGAATCAGCTGTACTCACAGAGTCATGAATAAGGAGGTTCTCCGATGTGTGCGAAAATCTCGTAAGCTACTTTCGACTGTGGTCGGCTACCGGTTACATTTTCTGTAACCCGTAGTAGTGCCTGATCCA
The DNA here is from genome assembly GCA_003709505.1 of Hyphantria cunea. NCBI lineage: Eukaryota > Metazoa > Arthropoda > Insecta > Lepidoptera > Erebidae > Hyphantria > Hyphantria cunea. Next base: position 62,771 of record PKRV01000672.1, on the reverse strand, counting down.
TCTAAATAAGATGAGAAAATATCCGGTAAACGCTACACAACAAAAAAATTACTTTTTTTTTACCTTTATTCAGGTTTTTCATAATTTAAACAATGTCCAATTTATTATTTTTTAATTAAATATATAACCACTTAATAACATTTTTTAGTCTGGCGACTGTGAAGTGTTTTGAAATTGTTCTTCTGTTCTCCAAGGAATTCAAGTTTTCCAAATGCGACCAATAGAGAGCCATTTGGTACCATTTTCTTTTCATTTTTTAAACAGTGATTGGTGCAATCTAGCAAGCTTGTTTCGTAATAAGCAAATGGAAAGGGTCGCTGCCTGTCTGTGTGATATCTGTCAATTTTTTCAATGTCGAATTATGTAAAGGTGTAAAATATAATTTCTATTTAGATTTAAAATTGAATATTTGTTGACCACGTGAGGTTTGAGATATTTTTTTAGAAGGCAGACGCTTCCATCACTATTTATAAAATGGCCAAAGAAAAGGAAAAGAGCCCTGAAGAAATATACGCCGCGAAGTTAGACATGTGTATTACCGATGGGATTGTAAAAACGGGTAAGTTTGTGTTTGCAGATGTGTATGAGTCTATTACATACTCACAATTTAGATTATGCTAAACAGTAAAACATTTCTTGTACTTATCGATTCTTTGAAATGGTACGTTGTAATTTAACTTTTTTTTTAAGTATGTTTTGTATTAATTTATTCCTATCTTCACTAAATGTTATCGTGGTTGGAATGTAATATTCCAACCACGATGATGGCCAATTTAAAGATATATACTTAAATAGCTTTCCTGTCGGCGGAGGTGAATAGCAGCTGTGCCCTTCCTCAAGTATATTTGTGCAGCAGCAGTGTCACTGTTTAAGGCTTGCACAGTTACTTTCGAATTTATACTTTGTACGGATTTCTGCTTCTTGCTCAGTAGTAATTATATTTTATTCATTCTAAAAACTACAAATAGTAAATAGTACAAATTATTTCTACATATTAAATTTCACAGCATAATCAGAATATTTAAAACTATCATTATTATTTCTTCAAATTTTTCTTATTATCTATTTTCTGCAGGAGGTGGTGTTCTACTTGGTGCTTTGACTTCAGTGCTATTCCTCGGCCGACGAAGATGGCCTGTCATAGCTGGTATGGGAGTGGGTATTGGACTTGCCTACGCTAACTGCGAGTATGAGTTAAATCCTAAAAAAGACAATACCCTATGAACATCATTAATGTAGTAATCAGGTAGGAATTGTATTTAGAGTATTGTAAATGCCATACTTCTTAAGAGGTGTGCTTTTTTTTTAATAAATGACATCTTGGTTTTGAAAACAAAGCAGTAGTTCATAATTTCTTATCCTTTTGCATTTAACATAATTAAAACAGTTGTTTATTGTATTGCTGGATAACTTTACTTAAATATTATATTCTAGCTTACTGCATTGTAATTCACCCAGTCTGAAATGCTATGTACGTGTTTCATACATCGTTTGAAATCATACTAGATTTACCTAAGGTTGTATTGTATCTGAAGTTTAAAAGAAACGGTAATAATGAGTAATGTAATTATACATAATAGTGAAGGAATCAATGCCTTATTTTGTCCTCATGTACAATATTTGATTTATTCTCTGTCAATAGAATTCATGTAAATGTATTAGCAGTATATTTGTATATTATTGATGTATACATATAATTATTATGTATAGTTTCTTATTTATTTACTTTATTCTAAATATACTTAAAATAGTTGTTGATTGAATTACACAGATTTGTATGAATTTGGTTGTATTTTATTTTTGCATTAAAACTTTATTTTATCATCATTTATTTTATTATCAGTCTATTGCAGTTCACTGGACATAGGCCAATTAACAAAATCATTTCTATAATGAAGGAATTTACTCCAAAAATATGTAAATATAATAATAATAATCTTTATTGTTATGAATAACCTCTTACAATAGCTTTAGATCTAAAGATTACAAGGTTTGAGGTGAAGGTCACACAATTCTAACTCCCTAACTAGGTATTCCTGTGACCTGGGAGTTCATTTTATGCTGTTACAAAGACAGATTATAGGTTCTATAAAAAACATGACAATTGAAAACACTAATCATAAAAGTAATAATAATAATAAATAATAAATAAATATGTTCAGACATTTTAACACACAACGCCATCTAGTCCCAAACTAAGCAAAGCTTGTACTATGGGTCAAAAGTCTTTTTAAAATTTTCACAAAAATAGAATTAAACCTTGATTTCTCTAAACATAATAATTATGTCTTAATTGTGACTTTTTTATATCCTTGTTATGTCCCCATAGTTTCAGAAAATGTATAATTATGAATAAAATACCTAATCAATTGTTGGGATTATTGGCGCAGAGGATAATGAAACAAGTCTTCGTCTGTTCTGTTCAACAGTTCAGTTTATTGTGAGCACAACTAATTGTGGAGTATGCTTCAAAAAATTTCTTAGTTTTCCTTTCACTCAGCACCAAAGGGTCTCTGTTACAACATTAAGTTATTTATAGAGGTTAACCTAAGGTGCTCTCTGTATCATTAGCTATCTGTCAGTGAAAGTCCTGTCAAAATTGGTCTAGACATTCCAGAGATCAGGAACAGACATTCAAAAATTGAAATGAAAAATTATTTTGGTATATGTACAGTGTATAATTACAGATGAATTAATAAAAAGTGGTTATTTTAACATTACTAATAGACAACCATATTTTATTTATTTGTATCGATCACAGAACTCAAAAATTTCAAGCAAATTAGCGCCTGTGTAGCATATGTTGCTCACATTAAAACAGTTAAATTTGCTTTTACTGTTTTTAATTATTTTCTTTTTTTTTAGTATGGAGCTGTAATACTATTCCAACCAACTGATATCTGGTGCCCAACACGTCAGCATTGTGCTACCTATAGTAGATAAATTATTTTAGAAAATATTTTGCTGTACAAATAATTATTATTTAATTATTATGTAATACATACTCTTTATTGACCATGTTTTTTGTATTTTTATTACCTATCCATATTTAGGTCTGTGACAGCCACAACTTTCCTCTTGCTAAATATTGCAAGACAGTTTCGCTAGTTTCAGATAAGCTCCGCTCCCGGGGCGGTTTATTTGACAGATTGTTTTACACTATTTATATGTGAGAAACGGCTAATTATCAGCCAGATAAGCTATCCGAAACTTCTCTGTATCTAGAGAAACTAGGTTTTAAATATGATGAAGTTGAAATTTGCGCCCAAATTGGTTTAAAGAGGATTGGAATACTATATTCCGTACAGTGAGGTCGCTAGCGCAACGACCCGGCCTTGGTTCGGTCGCGAATGTGCCCATGCTGTTGCGCGAAAGCAATCGGCCTACCACGCTTGGACAAGGAGCCGCGATCGCGGCTACCCCGATGTTGAACGACTTAAAGCAGCGTTTAACAAAGCCACCAGGGAATGCAAGAAGGCTTACATCTGAGCGGATGCCCAGCGCATTGCGAGGCTTGGTCAAGAATTCGTCGCATACCCTACGGGTAGCCGAAAATTCTGGCGATTGGCTAAAGCCGTGCAGTCCAACTTCTGTAATCCCTCGCTACCACCGCTGAAATATCCTGACGGATCACTTGCCCACCAGCCGCAGGAGAAAGCGAAACTGCTTGTTGATCTCTTCGCGGCTAACTCCCGAATCGATGATCGCGGCATACCCCCACCTACCATCCCATCCTGCGACACTACTATGCAGGATATTCGCCTCCGGATGAGTGATGTCCGTGCGGAGCTTATGTCACTCGACGTCCGGAAAGCCAGTGGACCCGACGGAATCCCAGCGGTGGTTCTTAAGAACTGTGCACCAGAGTTGTCCCCGGTATTGACGCGCCTGTATCGCCAGTCGTATTCCTCGGGGACTGTTCCGGAGGCTTGGAGAGAGGCGAATATTCAACCCATCCCTAAAAAAAGCGATCGCTCCGAACCTGCCAACTACCGTCCGATAGCCGTCACCTCCGTCATCTGTAAGGTATTTGAAAGGATAATCAACAAACAACTGGTCCATTAACTGGAAGATCACTCCCTATTAAATGATCGTCAATATGGTTACAGACCGAACCGGTCCACGGGTGATCTTTAAGCGTACGTCACACACCTTTGGGGTGAGGCTATTGACAGGCATGGGGAATCCTTGGCCATTAGCCTCGACATGGCCAAGGCTTTTGATAGGGTTTGGCACCGTTCGCTTCTCTCCAAGCTACCGGCTTTCGGTTTGCCCCCCAAACTCTGTAATTGGACTGCCGCGTTTCTGCACCAGCGCCGCATCAGAGTCCTTTGCGACGGTGCGGCCTCCGAGTATCAATGGATTAACGCCGGAGTACCTCAAGGCTCCGTCCTGTCGCCTACACTGTTCCTTCTGCATATCAATGACATGTTAGCCCTTGGCAACATTCATTGTTATGCAGACGACAGCACAGTTCATGGACACTATTTTGGACAGCCCTCTGACAAACCAGCAGATGTTGAAGGAAGACGACAAGACCTTGTCGCTCAACTTGACCATGTTCTGGGCCGCATTTTTCAATGGGGCTGTAAGAATCTGGTCGAGTTCAACGCCAAGAAAACACAGGTGTGCGCGTTCTCAGCCAAAATGTCTCCATTCCTTCCCCTTCCCACTTTTCAGTGCACTCAAATGCCATTACAAAATAGGCTCGCTATCCTGGGCATGGATATCTGCCGAGACCTCAACCCACGCGAATACGTTGAGAGTATCACTAAAGCGGCCTCACGGAAACTAGGTGTGTTAAACAGGGTGAGACGGTTCTTCTCGCCCGGGCATCTGTGTCTTCTTTACAAGACCCAGGTTCGCTCGTGCGTGGAGTACTGTTCTCACCTTTGCGAAGGTGCCGCACAGTACCTGTTTGACGCTCTTGACCGGTTGCAGCGGCGAGCAATCCGTATTATCGATAGTCCCGAAGCCACCGAGACCCTTGAGCCTCTACAGTTGCGTAGAGATATCGCCTCCTTGGCAGTCTTCTATCGCCTTTACCATGGTGAGTGTTCTGAAGAGCTCTTCCAATTGATCCCCCCCTCTCCCTTTCTCTACAGAACAACACGTGCCGGCCTTAGAAGTCACCGCTTTAAAGTGGAAGACATACATTCTCGAACTCATTGCTTCGGTAATTCCTTCCTGTGCCGAGCGGTCAAAACCTGGAACTCACTACCAGCGCACGTGTTTCCTTCCCACTATGATCCCGGGTCCTTTAAGCGGGGCGTGAAAAAGCATCTCACCAGGCCGCCATAGTGTGGGTCACCATGCTGCATTGTTCTTTTTCGCATTGAGGATGGTGACCACCACTCTTGGATTCTGCTCATGCTTTCCATCAGGCAGGGCAGAGTCATTTTGGCAGCTTAAATATATATATAAAAAAGACACAGAATACGCAGCATATATTGTTTTGTTATGGAGTAGCTGATGGTAAGCGATTACCGCCGCCCATGGACACCCGCAACTCCAGAGGCGTAATAAGTGCGCTGCAGGCCTTTGGGGGATGGGGGAGGGGTTGGGGTATGGGCCTCCGGTATCCTCACTCATTCTGTGAAATACAGCACAGGCGCTGTTTCACACCGGTTTTCTGTGTGGCCGTGGTATCATTCCGGTCGAGCTGGTCCATTCGTGCCGAAGCGTGGCTCTCTCACGCTAATGAATAATATAAATCTGCTTCAGAGGCACAGCGGTAGCGTATGCGACTGCTCAGTTTAAGATCTCAGCTTCGATTCCCGGATCGGACCAAATCTTTGTATGACCTACAAATATTTGTTTCGGAATTTGGGTGGTATATGTGTTTATATCAGTTGTCTAGTACCCACAACACAAGCTCTGCTTAGCTTGGGACTAGAAGAAGACTTTGTGTGTTAGTTGTCCGAAATATTTATTTATTTAAATAAGTAAATGTAAGAAACCTGATTAAGTAGGTCGATTATTTGGCGTTTTAAAACTGAACGCAATAGTTATCAACGTGAAAATTAGTACACCTCTAATACTAATTGTGAGAAAGTAGTCGTATAAAGTAATACTAGGTGTTATTTCTTTGAGTAAAAGCTTTCAGAATGACACTGCTTGATGGAAACAATAACTAGAATCTAAGAGTGGAGCGTACCATTGTGTAGATGTGGAATTCAGTTAATTTTTATGTATAAACTGCCAAAATGACTACCCTGCCTGATGGAAAGCATGAGCAGAATCCAAGAGTGGTGGTGAGCACACTCAATGCGAAAAAGAACACTGCAGCATGGTGACCCACACTATGGCGGCCTGGTGAGATGCTTTTTCACGCCCCGCTTAAAGGACCCGGAATCATAGTGGGAAGGAAACACGTGCGCTGATGGTGAGTTCCAGGTTTTGACCGTTCGGCACAGGAAGGAAGCACCAATTTGCAAATAATCGAACTTACTAAGTCAGAACTGCATTATGCATACATAATTCTAGCTTATATTTTTACTAGCTTACATTGTCAATAATTAGTTTAGTTTATTAAACAGATTGCTCATACGCTACGAGGATATGCTCAAATAATACACAATAGTAAAGAACAATATTTAATAATTTATTGTACAAATCGATACTGGAATTAGGGGATAGATTTAGTGTACCTTAACAATAAAAATAATTTAAATACAACAATAATAATATTTTAGTACAAGAAAGCTTTACCAACATCCCATATACAGACACCCAACGTGGCGATAATTATAACTATAAAATGGCAACACAGGAGAAATATATGTCATAGACAATTCAAGGGAACATAATTTATTACACTGCATCTAGTCACCATAAACCTTACACGGGCCTATCACCAAGTTCGAATAAGTCCACAGTCTTAGATAATTATTTTTAATTCAGAATTACAGTACTGGATACAAACCCAAGAATAAATTTGGATAGATGACGCTCAGACAAGTTGAATTAACCAGGAAGATGCAGATAATAAAAGACATTTAAGCAACTTTTTTTGAGAGTACTAGAAAAATGATTCATTCCCATGCCATAACTATGACCTCCATAAACCAATTTCTTTACAGTGACAAATACAGTATATAACACATTTCGTATAATACATAAAATACGTCTTTCTATTTACCAACAATTTTATTTCGTTCAAACAAAATGCATTTTACTTTTACCAAACACTGCTGTATAGAACTAAATAAAATTATTACAATAAATATCGTGATTTATACATTTAACAAAAACTAAACATTCAGGTATAGAAAAGTCTTATTTCCAAATAATTTCAAACTGGCAACCGTTTTTTTTACTGGCAATAAGGAACACTTCACTTTAACAAGGCAGAATTACACAATTCTCTTCATTCCAATTGCAAATAAAGCGATATTTACTTATAAAAATTATGAGATATGGCTTCAGGAACCGTGTAATATTGCTAACATAATCGTAAAACTATTGACACAGTGAAAAATATGGACATAAAATTCCGATAATGACATTGCAATATAGAATTTTGTTTCGACCATTACTGTTCATATAAACACTAACTTTATGTTAAATTAATACAATAACATTTGGTAACATACATATTTGACTAGTAAATTGTGCATGACAACCTATTAAAACAGGAACGACAATATAATACCTTATAGTGATAAAAATAATATTAATACTAGTTCAATACTAATCGAAACCCTTTAAAAAGTTCATTAGAACGAAATTTAAACTTTTTTAAGTTTTTCAGCACACAACTGTAATGAATTAAAATAAAAGAATTCACTCAAAGATTTAAACACGCGCTTAATAATAACTAGCTTGTGTTGCAAACAACAAAAAAATAGATTTTTTTTTCAAAACAACACATATGGCACGTCAAAAAAATAAAAATGACTCTGACATATGTTTTTGGCGCCATTTTGTGGGTCTGCAGTACAGAGTCAGCTGTTAGCATTCGCTAGGCAGTATTACGAATCCTAATTAAATGGTAGTTTGTAATAAAGACTTAGAAAGATTTTGCTGTTGCATATCGTTATGGGCATAGATAATCAGGAACATCATAAGTACCTATATTTGAGATCCGTTTGCAAATGAGATTCTATTGTCATGTATTTTTATGTGACATATCTCATAGACAGACATTTGATACTGAACTGGGGCAGAGCCTAACCAAAAATATTGGAGAGATATTATTAGTTAACATATTATTGACTGCATTTGTGGCCTAGTNTCAACAGTTTTAATTACTATAAAAATAATGGAGGAAGGTAATTTTTCTCACAAACACCACTAACACAGTTTGAATTTCGACTCCGATAATTTCGATAACGTGACCATCGACGTCTTATTTCGTTTCGACCAATATTAGTAAGTGTTTTGTATGTTTGAATTTCCCTCCCTTAATTTTCACTTTTTATTTAAAGTTTTCAGAGTTTAACTAACCACTACATATAAAAATACCCTTTAATTACATTATAAAGCCAATAAAAATTCTAGAAAAAAATATTTAAGATAAATAATTTTTTCTAAGCATATTAAGCCCTATTATTAATCAATGTTTTAACACAAAACGTCTTTCCTTCATGTCAATTTTGTGAAAAAAACCACGAAACGGGTGTGATTATGACTGAGGGGTTTTCTTACGTAACAAGTGCTTTTAATATTTTCTAACTGCTTATCATTTTGTCTCTATAGTTTGAACCTTATTACTGTGGAATAAGGCATAGACGATAGAACTACATTGAATATAATTACCTTGCAGAAGCACAGGCGGGTCAGGTGATTCATCGCCAGAGGAGGAGTCAGGTTCGGTGTGGAAGCCGATGAACGCGCCCGCCTCAGGGTCACCCATTCCATTTTCGCCTAGAGATCGTGTCATGCGACTCATGCGCTGAAAATATAGAAAGTGGTGTCTGAATTCTTGACGAAGTTGAGAAAGTGTCGAGTTTCTTGAAATTTCTATATCTTAAGTTTTAGAGTTTAAAATATAATAATAGGTTGAAACATTTTGAAAGGTCTAAAATTATATCTCAAGTGCTGTTGAATTAGTAAAACTTTCAAATAGGTCAAATGATACTCAGACACACATTACAGAGGTAACCGTGTATATTTATAACCAGCTTCGAAAAAGGTTCTCAAAATACATCGAGTGTGGAATCAAATAAAGAATTTTAAACGGTGATTACGAATATATACATATAACTATTATTTTTTTTATATTTAAGCTGCCAAAATGACTCTGCCCTGCCTGATGGAAAGCATGAGCAGAATCCAAGAGTGGTGGTCACCATCCTCAAGGCGAAAAAGAACAATGCAGCATGGTGACCCACACTATGGCGGCCGGGGGGGAGGGGGGATGGTGAGGGGGATAGGGGGCGTTGGATTGG
>PKRV01000672.1:0-53172 GCA_003709505.1 Hyphantria cunea | reverse complement strand
ACAATAACAAGGCAGAATTACACAATTCTCTTCATTCCAATTGCAAATAAAGCGATATTTACTTATAAAAATTATGAGATATGGCTTCAGGAACCGTGTAATATTGCTAACATAATCGTAAAACTATTGACACAGTGAAAAATATGGACATAAAATTCCGATAATGACATTGCAATATAGAATTTTGTTTCGACCATTACTGTTCATATAAACACTAACTTTATGTTAAATTAATACAATAACATTTGGTAACATACATATTTGACTAGTAAATTGTGCATGACAACCTATTAAAACAGGAACGACAATATAATACCTTATAGTGATAAAAATAATATTAATACTAGTTCAATACTAATCGAAACCCTTTAAAAAGTTCATTAAAACGAAATTTAAACTTTTTTAAGTTTTTCAGCACACAACTGTAATGAATTAAAATAAAAGAATTCACTCAAAGATTTAAACACGCGCTTAATAATAACTAGCTTGTGTTGCAAACAACAAAAAAAAATAGTTTTTTTTTTCAAAACGTTAACACACATATGGCACGTCAAAAAAATAAAAATGACTCTGACATATGTTTTTGGCGCCATTTTGTGGGTCTGCAGTACAGAGTCAGCTGTTAGCATTCGCTAGGCAGTATTACGAATCCTAATTAAATGGTAGTTTGTAATAAAGACTTAGAAAGATTTTGCTGTTGCATATCGTTATGGGCATAGATAATCAGGAACATCATAAGTACCTATATTTGAGATCCGTTTGCAAATGAGATTCTATTGTCATGTATTTTTATGTGACATATCTCATAGACAGACATTTGATACTGAACTGGGGCAGAGCCTAACCAGGTTGATGTTAAATATTTCTATATACATACATATTGGAGAGATATTATTAGTTAACATATTATTGACTGCATTTGTGGCCTAGTGGCTTAGCGACCGTTCTGTCGCTTCTTACTTCGCTAAGTAATGTCAGTTCAAATCCTATATGGAACAAAACTTTGGGTAATCCACAAATTTTTATTCTAAATCTGGGTTCATTGTGCCAATTTTATGTATGTTTTTGAAGTCCCCCGCGACACAGAATTTATTCAAAGTGCGGAAGTTTTTTTTAAAAAAATGAATAAAAAAAGTTACATCCAAATCGATTTTTTTATAAGCTAGCCGCCACAATCACTCTTATTGTGCCTGATGGAAAGCACGAATAGAATTCAGGAGTGGTGGTCACTATTCCTACATCATCTATTGTTTGAATTAATTGACAGAATTTATAAATAGATAAGCCTGACCAGCTTTCTAGCATATTTCAGACATGAGTCTAAATCGATCACGTAGTATTCGGACACTGTATCTCATCAAGATTAAGACGTGATTATAAGCATTGTAGCGATAGGTTTTAGGACATATAATGTAGCTGCAAGTCAGTATCATTAGCCACACATTACCATGTAGTATTAGAGTATTGAATAGCCGGAGTTCCTACATAATAAATATTACTCTCCTCGTGCCATAGTTTTTTTTCTACATACGTATAAGTTCGCTATAGTCACCATCCTCATTGCGAATGTGGACAATACAGCATGACTCACATTATAGGAGTCTATTGATAGATGGATTATAATTACGACCTATGGCTTAGCAAACGCTCAGGCAATACTAATCATCGGAACGACAAGTCAGTCACAGGTTTTTACACTAGAGAGTATGTTGATTTTTTTATGTACATATTCGGCTGATGGCCATAGACAACAATGGCCATGACAATACACAACAGCACTAGTTACCAACTATGAGGTGCAGTGACGTAATACTGTCCTTATTTATTGTATATCTATAGCCTAGTTATTGTGATATCGTGAGACAAACTGCTAATTTACAGCTAAATATCATTTATTTATATAAAAGTGTGAATATTTTTTTATTCATATTTTAATACAAGTTGAATTGAGACTGGTGTAAATAGTCTGTATAAAAAAAAAATTATTTGGATATTATGTAATATGGCACGTTTTAGTCGAACATTATTTATTACATCAGACCGCAATCGGGCCGTGTCACGATTTGGGTCCGCACCTAATCCGTGACATGACCCGATGGTGTGCCGTTACACTGCGTCTAAAGTGAATTGTTCTGCAGGATGTAAAATACCATCAAGCACAAAGTTGTTTAATCGAATATAAAATGGTTCATACGAATTATATTTCTGGCAAGACAATTCGACCCAATGGTCGAATTCGGCCCAATGGCAACCAGTCTCAATTCAAATACATCCATACTATAATTCAGCTAAGTTCTGTCGCAGACAGTCAGTCCACCTACTTATTCAATAGGCACTAATATTTGGCCTAAAGTTTTAATCATATTTTCATTGAATTGGAACTACCATAAAACAGCGAAATTTCTACCCTCAGGACAATTCAATTAAAAAATATAGATTTGGAAAACAGTAGTAGTCTTTGTTTATGTCTAAACAAACAAACAAACAACAACCAATAATGTCCCACTGCTGGGCTCGGGTCTCCTCTCAGGAGAGGGTTAAGGCCATACGTCCCCACGCTGGCCAAGTGCGGGTTGGGGACTGGCAAGAATACGTTGTGGCTACGTAAATCTTGCCGTTGGATGTTTTTAACCCGCCCGAAGGCCTCCAACTAAGCTTCACGACTGTTATCGAATGATAAGAACCGGGACCGACTGCTTAACGTGACCTCCGAATCACCGTTCATGTCTAACAGATTGTTTAACTAAGAACGGTATTGTGTAACAATCAGGGCGGAAAAGAAATTGCTTTCCTGCAACATTTATATGCTTGTATCAAATATTCAAATCCACAAAATGTGTATGATACATTTCTATTGACAGATCAAACGCAAACCTACAACGATACCACAGTCAATCTGATGAGTTCATTAAATCGTTTCCCGGTAATTTATTCCTAACTTCAAAATTTTACAAAGTTCCTTCAATCAAAATATATTTAAAACTGTTTATATATTATATATCAATGTGTCGATTTGTACTGTGACACCAGTCTATCGACAACGAAACGTAGGAAGGCAAACCGTTACCAATAACTATCACACTTATATTATTTGTGGTCGAAACGGCAATAACCGGGCAGTATATTTGCTTATTAACGAACAGGATCAAATTGTATGTAAAATAATTCCGAGCAATGGCGTGACTAGGAATATTTTAAAAAAAGTAGTATCTGGTACAGAAGACAGATGGCGTTATATACAATTTCATGGTACATAGAACTAAATCATATTTCATAGTCGTATTTTTTTATTCTATTACTTATAAGCCTCGAGAAACTATAATTATTTCTATTGTCATCTTGTACATTCTAAATATTCGATTCGTCGATATTAAAACAAAACAAAAATTGCTTTCAGAAAACCGTATCTTCCAACAGGTTATTAAAAGTAAATAGAAGACACAATCAATAATTTAAGAAATACATATTTATTTTATCTACTTTTTACTTTTTCTCAAAGGATTATATGAATTGCGTAAAACTTATAAGGGGTGCAAGAAAATTTAATCGATATTCAATCGATAATACTATCGATACAACAGCACATCTAATCGTGTTTGTAACACATTTATCGATTTATCGCCAGAACTGAAATATAATTATAATTTTGAGGTCCTACTCTCCCCAGTCACGCCAACCAACAAGAAAGCGAAAGAAACACAAAGAAATTTGGTGCTCTACATCGAGTAGAGATGTTCACTTGGTGGTCATGTCAGGCCAGTAGTTGATGTAGTATCGGTGGGTCGAGCCCTCGAACAGACGGTCCAGCCAGTTCTCCAGACCGTCTAGAAGATTCTCTGCAAATAATGTGCCATAAATAAATAAATACATGTTTTTTTTTACTAAGTCGGTTTCAGTAGGGAATATGCATGTTTTTTTTATTTCTTAATCTGATCATTTACTTATCTACACTATAGAAAAAAATATTAATAAGCTTGAAAATAGTCGAACTAATTTTCAAAGTGAAATATAAAACACTGATTAAATTTGAGCTATTCAAACGCCGCCATTTTGGGCGCGCTTCTGATACATCCAATGAAGTCATTGTCATTTTGTGTTCGTTTACTATTCCGTGTTTCAGTTACTTAATACTTATTCAACAGTTTTAATTACTATAAAAATAATGGAGGAAGGTAATTTTTCTCACAAACACCACTAACACAGTTTGAATTTCGACTCCGATAATTTCGATAACGTGACCATCGACGTCTTATTTCGTTTCGACCAATAGTAAGTGTTTTGTATGTTTGAATTTCCCTCCCTTAATTTTCACTTTTTATTTAAAGTTTTCAGAGTTTAACTAATCACTAGATATAAAAATTCCCTTTAATTACATTATAAAGCCAATAAAGGATCTAGAAAAAAATATTTAAGATAAATAATTTTTTCTAAGCATATTCCCTATTATTAATCAATGTTTTAACGCAAAACGTCTTTCCTCCATATCAATTTTGTGAAAAAAACCACGAAACGGGTGTGATTATGACTGAGGGGTTTTCTTACGTAACAAGTGCTTTTAATATTTTCTAACTGCTTATCATTTTGTCTCTATAATTTGAACCTTATTACTGTGGAATAAGGCATAGACGATAGAACTACATTGAATATAATTACCTTGCAGAAGCACAGGCGGGTCAGGTGATTCATCGCCAGAGGAGGAGTCAGGTTCGGTGTGGAAGCCGATGAACGCGCCCGCCTCAGGGTCACCCATTCCATTTTCGCCTAGAGATCGTGTCATGCGACTCATGCGCTGAAAATATAGAAAGTGGTGTCTGAATTCTTGATGAAGTTGAGAAAGTGTCGAGTTTCTTGAAATTTCTATATCTTAAGTTTAAGAGTTTAAAATGTAATAATAGGAAGAAGTGTTGAAACATTTTGAAAGGTGAAAATTATGTCTCAAGTGCTATTAAATAACTGCGAAAAGGTATTAAATTAGTAAAACTTTTAAATAGGTCAAATGATACTCAAGACACACATTACAGCAGTAACCGTGTATATTTATAACCAGCTTCGAAAAATGTTCTCAAAATACATCGAGTGTGGTATCAAATAAAGAGTTTTAAACGGTGATTACGAATATATACATATAACTAATGTTTTATTTTAAAAAAACTAAATTTAATAAAGATGACAGATATTAAGACAGGCGGGTTTTTAAAAAAAATAATAGTAGGGTGCGGTTACCTTGTGCGGCTTGGCGCCCTCGGGGTGCTTGGCGTGGTAGATGGCGAAGTACTTGCGGTGCGGGTTGAGCGCCAGCACCGTGCCCACGCAGTTGCGCGCGTTGAGGCGCAGCTCGCCGCCGCCCAGCGACAGCTGCAGCACGCGCCGGAACCAGCCCAGGTTGCGCTCCACGCACAGGTACGCGAACACCAGCGTCTTGTTCCTGGGGGACGGGGGAAGGGTTGGGGTGTGGGCCTGCGATGTCCCCATGTCGTGCGGCGTTCCGCAGGGGTCTGTCCTAGGACCACTCTTGTGGAACGTGGGGTACGACGAGCGTGTCCCCCCCGGGCTGGGCGGGTAATGGCGTAATTTGTTCCGCCGATGACACATTGTTCACAGCTCGGGGGCCGAACTTCCAGGAGGCGGCGTGCCTGGCCACCAGGGGAGTCTCTCTGGTGGCCGGGCGCAACGAGGCGCTGGGCTTGCGGGTGGCCCTGGACAAGACGGAGGCCCTGTTGTTCCATGGGCCGCCCATCGTGTGGGTGTCGTCGTGGGCCGCCCCCCGGCGCCTCCATAGTGGTCAACTCAGTCTTCGTACCGGTTCGGGCCCAGATGAAGAATCAGGGCCTGATCCTCGACTGTAGGTTGCTCTTGGACGAGCACTTCCGGCAGCTTGCTCCCAAGCTGGTGGATACTGCCACCGCCCTAGGGCGACTTTTGCCCAATCTGGGTGGAGCCAGTGTCGCAACGAGAAGCCACTTCACGGGGGTTGTCCGGTCGATGGCGCTGTACGGCACACCGGTGTTGGTGTCGGCTCTGACCATGGCCTCTGGCACCCTCGGAAGGTAATGGCGGTCAGAGCCATACGCGGATACCGCACGGTGTCGACTGAAATGGCGTACCCCTTGACCGGAGCACCCCCGTAGGATTTGGAGCGGAAGTGCTCGCCGAAGTTTATCGACGGATGGCTAAATTCCGGGAGAGAGCGGGGGGAGGAGGAAGGAGAGCGGTTGTCGCCCTCCGCCCGAAGAGGTACACGAGTGGCGTGAAGCCGCCCGTCTAGCCATGATGGCTCGTTTTTCGTCGCGGCTGGAGTCTCCACGCACTGGTTTCGCCACCATGGAGGCTCTCCAGTCGGTCATTCTCGAGTGGGCAGGGCGGCACCACGGGACCCTTTCCTTCCGACTGACGCAGGTGCTTTCCGGGCACGGTTGCTTCGGAAAGTACCTGCACTCGGTCGCGCGGAGGGAATTGAGTCCCGCCTGCCACCACTGCGANCCCGTCTAGCCATGATGGCTCGTTTTTCGTCGCGGCTGGAGTCTCCACGCACTGGTTTCGCCACCATGGAGGCTCTCCAGTCGGTCATTCTCGAGTGGGCAGGGCGGCACCACGGGACCCTTTCCTTCCGACTGACGCAGGTGCTTTCCGGGCACGGTTGCTTCGGAAAGTACCTGCACTCGGTCGCGCGGAGGGAATTGAGTCCCGCCTGCCACCACTGCGACTGCAGTGAGGACTCGGCCCAGCACACGCTGGCGGTGTGTCCCGCTTGGACGCCGCAGCGCCGGGCCCTCACTGCAGTCATTGGAGGAGATCTCACGCAGCCGGCCGTCGTACGCTCCATGGCCAGTGGCGAGAGCAGTACCGCGGTCGCGACCTTCTGCGAGGAAGTCATCTCGCGGAAGGAGGCGGAGAAGGCCCGGGAGTACGATCTGCATTCTGACCTGAGAGTAGCACACCGTGTGGTTTTAGTCGGTTCAATTCCGACACACCGCCCCGTCGCAAACCGGGTGGGGTGCAGGCCCGAGGGGGTATACAAGCGTAAAAAAAAATGGACCTGCGATGTCCTCACTCATTCGGTGAAACAGAGCGCAAGCGCTGTTTCACACTGGTTTTCCGTGAGACCGTGGTATCACTCCGGTCAAGCCGACCCAAGCGTGGCTCTCCCACGGTAAATGCTCAAATAGGTCAATATGTTACAATCATAACCCAGATTGTATGTGTCTGGGTAACATTCTGTATGTTTTGATTTAACTGTTAACATATCTAAATAAAAAAAGACAAATTATTTTCCGTGAAAATAAATTGAACTTAACAAATAACTTTCTTATAAAAAAGATATAGTAGTTTCATGTTCTAGAAGAACATAAAACTCACAAACAAAATTATAATTCGTTAATAACTTACTTGCGATAAGGCCACACAATCTTATGGAACTTGGACAGTAGTTGTACCCGGCTCTGCATATCTACCAACAACACGATGGTTCGGCAACCAGGTTTCAACAGCCTATAAATGTAAATAAATTACTACAAACAAACTATAAAGGTGCCTGACATAACCTAAATATATATATAGACCTTTAAACCCAAAATAGGCCAGTAATCTTGCAAATAACTGTCCTACGCCTGATCTCTCCCCGATCGTGTCGGATAACCGTCCCTTCGGATCAGGAGAGAGAGGGAACAGACAGTGGCTCCCGTGGCCGAAATCAAACAAATTTCAAAATACATTTATATAATATAAAAATTACATTTAGACAGAACAAACAATTGTGTTCGCCCATTTGTTTTATAGGACACAACCTACAAAATCCAACTTAGCAGTTTCCTACACCTTTTGAGAAAGATTTTTCACATTAATTTTAGTTGACAACCACGAGAAAATAGTACTAAACTGTTTCGTTTTTGCGATTGAGATAAATGAACATAGTACATACCGGACGAGTCCATTGTACTTCTCAGCTCGCAGTTCGTGGAGACGAAGCTCGGACTGGACTTCATTGTTGTTTTTCTTACCAGAGCCGTTCTGTTTCTTTCTCTCTTCTTTTTGCCGTTGCACTGATTCTTCTTCTACCCGTCTGTAGGAAATTAAATATTATATAGTCATAAAACTTAGTTGTTACAGCATTTTTCTAATTTGGGATTAAAGATTATAATGACAATAGATAATACATTGTATAGTTTCCAGTTCTTTAATAAATTAAGTATCTTTTGTAAGTATAAATTTGAGGAATTCACAATTTGAAATAGAACTCGTGTATATTTTGAACTTTTTGAGTCGGAATGTGAGCTAAATTGTAATTGGAGTAAAGTTTTCGAAATAATGAGAATTTTAATCACATTATAATATGAAAAATATTCTTTAAGTTAAAATTTTCAAAATTATGTGTAGGCTATTGAAGATAATTAGGGACATTTGTCTTGAGGTCTTCGACAATGTCATTTTATTTGTAGGTTGCACGGACCGGCGCGGCGGTAACTAAACAATCTGTCATTTTTGTGGAGGAAAATCTTCATACGTATACATGTAATACTCACATAATATAAACAAAAATAATAATAAAAACAACGACGTCAGACTGGTCCGAATTGAAATGAGACTTCAAGGGAAGCACCAGTTTTCAAATAAAAAAAGAATCATCAAAATCGGTTCACTCAGTTCACTTCCGAGGTAACAAACAATAAAAATACAATTGAATCGATAACCTCCTTTTTTGATGTCGGATAAAAACATTCGCCTGTCACTATGCAAGGGAATTTGGGAGACGGGAACACTTGCATATGCCTGCTCTGTACCGTATTAGTGTACAAGTGAGTCACACAACAATTAAAACAAAATATTCACAATTTTACATACACATAAACTTAATTTATTTGATAACAGTGCAATGTATAGGCTCATTTGTGCTTATGGTTGGACTGGGGGAACGCCTGCGTGTGGCGCCGTGCACCGTGTCGGAGCGTGAGTGGGGTGAGTGGGGTGAGCGGGGTGGGAGTGGTGGCGGACAGGAAGGCGCACTCACATGAGGTAGGCCATGAGGTAGCCGGCGCCGAGCACGAGCGCGACGGTGGCGAGCACGGACAGCGCGGACACGGCGCGCTGTCCGCGCAGCGCGGCGGCGGCGCGCTCGGCCCACTCGCGCGCGCTGCGCCACGCGCGCCGCACCGCGCCCAGCGCCGCCTCGTCCAGCAGCTCCTGCGCCGCACAGACGTTTGCCAGCTACAATAAGCGTCTCGTTTCCGATCTCTCTCCTCATACAATTACTAATCCCGAGACAGACACACTTACGATTGTCATCCGACACTCATCGCCAATAATATAAAAATATTTTAAAAAAATCGATTTAAGAACTGGACCAAATTGTAATGAGACCTGGGAACGGTTGATGGATGGGAGATGGGGATTGGTTGTGACCATGACGTCACTTGTGTATACAAAATGTGATCGGTTTACATTTATTAAAGAGTCGAGATTTATGTCGTACTAAATTGCTCTAAATTTATTAAATAAATTAAAAAAAATATTAACCTACAACTACAACTAGCGTTTGACCTTTATTAAGTAGAATTCAGTATTTATTTAGGTTTAGTTCCTTATATTCGATTGAATGGCGTTATACACATACATTGCTGTTTAATTAGCCGATGTTAAGATTTTCAAGAGGTCAATGACTTCACGTGTAAATTGCATGTTTCGTGATTTTGTTGATACAGAGATCCCGATTCAATATAGGTATTTTATTCTACCAGTGCTATCTGTATATATCCTGCCCAGTTCATCCCGACCTCGGCCATAAACATAGCGATATAGAAAAACTGTCCCTGTAACAGACCGTTGTGAACTGCCTCGGTGGCGCAGCGGTAGCGTTTGCGACTGCTGTTCTTGAGGTCTCGGGTTCGATTCCTAAGTCGGACCAAATGCTTGTATGATCTGCAAATATTTGTTTCGGAGTTTGGATGTTTTCTACGTATAACATGTATGCATTTACAAAAAAAGTATATATTTATTAATATCAGTTGTCTAGTACCCATAGCACAAGCTCTGCTTAGTTTGGGACTAGATGGCGTTGTGTGTTAATATGTCCGAAAATATTTAATATTAAATTAGCCATCTACAGATTATTGTTGTTGTTGCTAAATAACGTGTATATTCATTTGGATTTTAATTTAAAAGTAGACACAGTTGTAATGGACTCCTTCAGGGCAGTGNATCTCTTAGTATATAATATTTAATTTCGCTAAATTGTAAAAACATCTATTTATTACACAATTAATACTTGTTTATTTACTACATATTTATGTAATAATATAATGATAGGTACTAATTTAATTTAATAACTTATTATGTAATAGCTGAATGCTGAAAGTATTTAATATATTATATGTAATAAGTCAATTTTGACATAATTATTATTGCATGGTGGAAAGCCGAATGTGGTGTTCTAGACCCATGGAATGGGTTACCATTAACCATATTCGCAATAAAAAAGTTCCAGTTCATCATCTGTCAAAACGGTAACTTTGTATGAAAAGTGTACATACAAACTTGTGACGTCACTGTTCACAATTGAGCAATACATTTTAATGTTTATTTAATTGAAATTTGTAATAAAAATGAAAAGCTGCAATAACTATATTTTTAAATATGTTTTGTAATATATTTTTAATGAAATAGATATTGGTTTTTATTCAAGAATTTTTTTAGCAAGCATTATTCACACCATGGACGTAGCCAGTTTTTAGCAAAATGACTAAAATGAATGTTGTAAGAAAATATAAATAGTGTAGAAAGATTTCTGTGGGTACTTGAACACCAAGTCCTTTAGTCCAGCAATAGATATAGGCTTACTTCGCCAAAATAGAAACTTACTTAGCTCCTGTATAACGTTAACTAACAACTCATATTATTAATATGTCGTCTATAAACCGGCCTTACACACATGGGTTTCTGTACATACACTGCTGTACTTTACTCTTTATTTACTCAATAAAAAAAGAACACAAGTACAACAAAAAACAGTAGAACATATTTCAGGCAAACCTGTCACCACAATGTACAAACTTGGCTGATCATATTTTACCCGTTCAATACATCTTCCTAGCTTTCAATAAGGGCAAAAACATACCTGTGAAGAAAGCCTCGGCAGTGTCAACATCTGGTTGCTATCAATGAGCTGGTGCAAGGTCTGCGTTGGGATCTCGTTCGTGCTCACGGTGGCTGCTGGCTCTGAGCTATCTTCCTTCAGGAGAACCATCGTATCCATGTGACGTTGTACCTTGTACCGCCCGGTCACGTTGTGAGATTCACGTAAACGCATGTCAACAAAGCTGTAACAATTTTACCAGGAGATATATTTTTTATTAAGAAAAAACCAGTCATGTCACACGCAACGCCATCTAGTTTCAAAGTAACCAGAGCTAGAACTATGAAAAATAGTTTGAGTGATTTTTGTGAAGTAGAATACTTCGAATCAAACCCGAGACCTCAGCATAGCAGGCCATATGCTTCCACATGATATGAGTCGCATATGATTACATTATTGTAAAGTATATTTATTTTTATTTATTTCTTTATGCATGAATAACATTTATACAAATCATTACCTCCCAGTCTGCCTTTGGGTGGTGAGGAAAAATGATTTTCATTGCTCTGAAAGGGAAGTAAGCTTTTTCTAAAGAGATAATGATTGTTAAAAAAATATTAAGTTATTTTAATATTCAGAATTCGCGGGAGAATCACACTTCGAACCATATGGGCCTGTTGGCGAAATGATGTTATATTAAGAGAGAAAAACATATGTAAAGCAATAGGCACGATGACTAATTTTGAAAAACTGTTATATTCAATGTCAACAACGGTTATATTTCTACAAATTATTAAGTTACAGTAGGTAAAAAATTGCGATTTAAATTTTAAGTTTAAAATTCACGAGAATACGTTCGGTAGTGTCATGGCGTCTGTTTGTGTAAGATGCGACGTCACTATTTGTCAACCAGTGTCAATTATAGCTCTTAAAAACAGTAAAGTGATCGTCGATTATATCCAAACAAAGTGACCTTTATACATAAGTGACGTAACTCGCTCTGATTAGTGTACAACTTAACATGGTAGATTGCTGTATTTTGTAGATCTATTTTTTTTAAATAACTATTAATCTCGCTGTAAAGATGAAAATAATACTAATAATTTTCATACTCTATAAACCCTATTTCATCAGATAAATACATAATTTTAGTGGTTCTTGGTTACTGTCATCATGCCTATTGTTTCGTAGATTAAAGTACTCGTCCCTAGCAGACGAAGTCTACGTACGGACGAGTACGTTACTAGGCAATTAGTAGTCACTATAATGTGCAGGTCCTCTTATAAATAATAATAAATGAATATTTCGGACATCTAACACACAACGCCATCTAGTCCCAAACTAAGCAAAGCTTGTATTATGGGTACTAAACAACTGATGTAAATACGTATATACTTTTTTTGTTGTAAATACAAACATATACATAGAAAACACGCAAACTCCGAAACAAACATTTGTACATCATACAAACATTTGACCCGAACCGGGAATCGAACCCGAGACCTCCAGATCAGCAGTGCTACCGCTGCGCCACCGAGGCAGTATGCAATATACCATTTTACATATCAAATCTAACTAGTTAATGTAGTAAAACAGTTAGAAAATACTACTTACCCAAACGCAACCCTATCTCTATAATGGAATGCAGTGATGAGGTATCTGAGGCGAATGTTCTGCCGCTCCTCGAAGATCAGCGCTTTCACCTTGTTGTCTTCGAAGTCTGACACGAAATCGTCTACGTTACTGTCTCCAATGGCGCTCACCAGCTTGTACGGGAACTTCCAGCGAATAAATTCTGGAAAACGAAGTTTAAATAACAGCAACAGGTACAATTCTTACTCATCATTGGGTATGCCGCTCTAGTGGTTAGTGTCCCTTACGTCTTAGTTGAAGGTTGTGGCTTCGATTGCTACCCAGGACAAAAAATGAGATTTTGAGTGTAGGTGATTGATTCTGTTTTTGAGAGCCACTTTGTTCCGTGTGTGGTTTATTTTGTGCCTGGGTGTAATTAAGTATGTTTAAATGTGTATCAGTAGTCTGGTTTCTACATCACGGTACAGATAGACGTTGTGTGAGATAGATATATATTTTAGACATCGAACCTACAGCGCCACCTAGTTTCAAACTAAACAAGTTTATATTATGACAGTTATTTTGGTGATAGAATACATAGATTCCTTTTTGTTACATACATATTAAACATAGAAACATTTGGTCAGACCTGGGAATCGAACCCGAGTACTTAGCGTCACTGAAGCAGACTTATCGAAGATCCGTATTTTTTTTCAATCCTGCTCATAGAATAGGATATCTTGCAGCGGGGGGACTTTACAAAGACAGATAAAACAGACAGAAGAAACACCCAGACTCAGAACAACAATTTGTGGATCACACAAAGTATTGTTCCATGTAGGATTTGAACCCACAACACTTGGCGCAACAGAAAACGGCGTGGCGACCGCTTAAACCGGTAGGAAAACTGCGCATTTGGCCTACTAGTTAAGTGGTTAAAATTTTTATTATTATTACCACTCACCAAGTATCTTAGGCAAGCTTGATAGTCCCTCTTTATAAATATAGACATGTTTGTCCAACACGAAGGTCAAGCAGGGTACTCCGTGGACCCCCACTCGTCTAGCAAGGCTGGCTTCATGTCCTGCATGTACAGTGGCCATGGTAACGCCCAGCGGCTGCAGCGCTTCGACAAGCCGACGCCATGCGGCCGCTGAACGAACGCAGTCGAAACACCAATCAGTGTAGAACAAAACCAGCGCTGGAGTGTGTATGCTTTTTTCTACTATGTTGTTTTCGAAGTGGCTGCAATAAATAATAATAATTATTATGAAAGCTACCTAACCTGTACCTTTTTAGAACTTCTATTCTAACAGTGAAAAACGCATGAATTACTTGGACCGACCGTAGTGATATCTCATTGAACTAGTTTTCAGAAATTTTTCCGTTGCTATTCACAGACTAATTTAAAAAGGTAGCCACACACTTGTCTCTTAAGTTACATGGACGATGGTAGTCACTTGCTATTAAGAGCTGCAAGTGACTGGTCTAGTCGTTTGTACTGATACCATAGAAGCAATCAATAAACAAATAATTATTTCGAATATCTAACACACAACGTCATCTAGTCCCAAGCTAAGCAGAGCTTGTATTATAGGTACTGGACAACTGATATAAACACATATATACTTTTTTTGTAAATATATACATATTATACATAGAAAACACCCCAAACAAAAATTAATTGGTCATACAAAGATTTAGTCCAACCCGGGAATCGAACCCGAGACCTCAAGCACAACAGTCGCATACAACCAACAGTTCCAAAGGGAACAATGTTGAACTATAATACAAAATAGTAGTTTTCTTCATGCAAGATATAATTATACATTACGTCACATCAACAAATTTTAACAGTTCACTGTTGGACCTGCCTCTTTTAGGAAAGGAGATTTTAGCCTACATTACTACGTTACAGTGTTTCTTCTCTTTGATGTGCAGCTGTCCCATTTTATTTCTCTCAAACATTGTTTTCTAGATTCTTTATTGTCTTTACAGTATACTTCAAGTGTATTAATATTATTTAGTGGTTATTTACTCAGAAAACATCGATCGAAAAGAGATGTGACGTCGATGGTCACGTCCTGGAAATTATCGGAATCGAAAAACATAACTCTCCTTCTTTCGCAGCCAGGTAATAAGTCTTTATTACTGTTTGTTCGTCCTAATTTTCAAATGATAAGATTATGACTTAAATTAAACTAAACTCTAGATTTTTCATTAAACTTAATTGTTACAACCGGTAACGGGTTTGAATTACTTGCTAACAACTTGTCTTGCGACATAGGCGTCCTCTAAAGCTATCTTTTATTATATTTTTTCTATTATACTAAAAAGCAGACTACGTTGGTCGAGTGGTTAGCGTTCCCTCTTGGGTTTAATTTGATTTGATTTTTGTACTAATTAAAACTGTTAATAAGTATTAAGTAACACTGAATAGTAAACAAACACAAAATGACAATGACGTCATTAGCTGTGTCAAAAGCGCGCGCGAAATAGCGCATTTTGAATAGCTCAAATTTAGTCAGTGTTTTAAATTTCATTTGGAAAATTAGTTTGACTATTTTCAAGCCTATTTATATATTTTCTATGACATAGAGACGTAAATGATCTGATTAAGTAGTTAAAAAAACATGCACATACCCTATTATGGATGGTGATACCGTCCGTCCGTATTCTAGATCTGTCACAACATGGACAATTCTAAGATATAATCTTTAATAAGACTTACCCAATTCCTCTATCAAAACCTAGAAAAGGTTTATTAATAATGTCGCTTAGTACTCACCGTGCAGTAACTGAAAGTTTATGAAACAATGTAATGTCTTGGTCCTGCGTTCGGAAATGTGCCCCAAAGAGCTCTTCAAACGGATCGTTGCTGAAATAAAAAAATGAAATCCGTGGTCAGCATTTTTTTTATTTAGTTTAAATCTACAAAAAAAATGTTGCCTTAAGGGCCATCTCCACGGGCGACAGAATCTCAACGGGTCCGCGCTTCTATCGCTGGGTAATCAAAATGAACGATCGATTTAAATCCGTTAGCGTTCCAGTTGCGTCCCCATTCGTAACAGACGTGGCACGACGATAATATCGCTGCGATTTGCTCGCTCACGGAGACGGCCCCTTAGATGCTTGAATAAACTGATTTATTTTGGTTTGAAAACAGTTTGCATATCAGAAGAAACGTATACAACACTTTCAACAAAACAAGATGATTCATACATTATGGATTGCAAAACATGTGGATTGCACTGACTAAAATATTTAAAGTGTTTGCGAAGAAGTTGGAATCACTTTTTAGTTATATAAATATGGAGTAGGTCTGTAGCCAAAACACGTTTTGAGATGTGAGTGATTTTAAATATATTTGTTCATGTTTTTATAGATAGCTTACCACTAGATGTGGCAGAGTATTGATAAAGATTTTGGTTAGGCCAGGCACGGTTTTATGGGAGGGGGAGGGGGTTATCATAGGGGACATGACCCCCTCCCAAAATCGTACACATGTAATTTCTTGCAACTGCTACTTGAACCGTGATTTTTTTTAGCCCGTTTCCATAATTGCTCAATCGAGATAAGAAATCAAAGGGTAGGTAGGAACTGTTTATTCATTATTAGTAACCCCCCTCCAAATTTCAGGCTGCGACCGCACCTGGATTAGTTATTAGATATTTGATTTTTCCATTTGTATGTGTTGTAAAACATGAAATATACAACTAGTAAACTATTAGTATAATTTTTTTTTTTTTATTTTTTTATGTTTAAACTTCCAAAATGACTGCCTCGGTGGCGCAGTGGTAGCGTATGCGACTGCTGTCCATGAGGTCTCGGGTTCGAATCCTGGGTCGGATCAAATGTTTGTATGATCTGCAAATATTTGTTGCGGAGTTTGGGTGTTTTCTATGTATAATATGTATGTATTTACAAAAAAAAAAGGTATTTATGTATTCATATCAGTTGTCCGGTACCCATAATACAAGCTCTGCTTAGTTTGGGACTAGATGGCGTTGTGTGTTAGATGTCTGAAATATTTATTATTTATTTATTATTCCAAAATGACTGCCCTGCCTGATGGAAAGCATGAGCAGAATCCAAGAGTGGTGGTCACCATCCTCAATGCGAAAAAGAACAATGCAGCATGGTGACCCACACTATGGCGGCAATATATGTTTTTGAAAGTTAAAATATGTTTCGTTTCCCGTGCTTCCGGGATAAACCTTCAGTCCCGGTTGTCTGTGCCCTAAGATATACTGACATCTAGTTCAATCTTAGAACTCAGTTCACCCTCAGGATTGCAGAGGTCAGGTACCAGTGGTCCCAATGATATTCAGGTAAAACCAGTTGAACTAGTAGCAGACATTAAATAATCTTGCAGATAATAAAAGCTAAGAAGATGATCTATCAGTGATGAAAAATTATCTGAAGATCTTAAGAAAGCCAATAATGGTTATGTAATTATGTCTAAATGAATGTTACATGTTTTCCAACTTACCTATATCTTGCATATGTACTGTAATCATGTCTAGGTTTGTAAAGATGGTCATCTTCGTTTGTAATTCCAAAGGAATCATAAGCCTGTCGCCTCTCCGAGTCAGACAATAGTTCGTAAGCTTGCTTGATCTCTACAAAACGGGTTTCTGCATTTGGATCTACATTTTTGTCTGGGTGCCTGAAATAATATACATAATGTAGATTTAATACAGTACTGCCTCGTTGGTCTTGTGCTTAGCGCAAGCGAATACAGATCAAGAGGTCTCGGGTTCCATTCCCGGATCCTGCTGTTGAGTTTTTTCACAAAAAATTCTTATTTTGGAATTCTATCCTGGAGTTTGAAAGATGGCGGTTTTTCCCGTCCGTGCCTCGGAGAGCACGTCAAGCCGTCGGTACCGTCATTATTTTAAAACGCCGGAAAGTGTTAATTTCAAGTGTGGCATGATACATACTCACTTAATATAATATGTATGCACGTAATATTTAACAATAATAAAATTTATAATATGTGAACCCATCTTTTGCCATTTTTACCCGACTGCGAAAACCCTCCCCTGGGTTATGTTTTCGAGTGTATGTATGAATGAATGAATGAATGTATGTATGTATGTATGTATGTATATTTCTTCGGTACGCCCTGATGCCTAAACAGCTTGTCTTATTTTTATGGAAGTGGTGGCAATAGATTTGTCTTAGTAGTGAGAGTTACACTGGGTACAACAAAATAAAAAAAAAACATAATTAAGGATTTTAGGAGTTATAAAGTAATATAAAAATATTTTTTCAAATTACATCGAGTGTGGTATCAAAATAAAGAAATTTTAATGATGATTACACATATTATATACATACTAGCTGACCCGGCAAACGTTGTTTTGCCATATAAATAATTTCCTAGCAATTTCTAGTGTAGACAAAAAATCGCTTATTGTAAGTATGTATGTATGTTAGAATGTGTATATTGTATGTATGTAAAAATGTGGTATTATTATTATTTTTTGATAAGTTATTATTTATTTAAAGAGAACTCTGATGATACTGAAATTGAACAAAGCAGCAACAATTTTTGATTTTCGTATTCATTATTAGGTCTGTAAGCTCACAGTAAGAAATGCCTTAACGATCAATTGCTTGACGCCGTCGTTGCTTGCCCTTGCTGATTGTTTCTAATCACCGAGTGCAACTGGGCTATGAGCGCCCCGCCTTAACAACAACCAATAAACACACCAAAGCTTTTAACAATTTTGATTGATTGATTTTACTACATTTATTTATATTGTCAGAGAGACAACTAAAAACATTATTGATTACACTGAACCAGAGCCCCTGTAGACTACAGACTTTTAATCAGCCGATAGTTAAATCTGGCTGTTAATCAACATAAACATGTATGACAGTGCGCACACTACTGTGATTTGGTATCAGTCAATAAATAAGTAAAAAGCCCAATCAAACTATCTGCTAACTACAAAGTCTATGGTCTGTAGGGGCTCTCAGTGAGACATGAGAACATGGTATATACTATGTCCATAAAGAGATACATACCACATTACATGTCATTCATCATCATTTAAACTAAACAACATCAATTTCATGACATAGGCCATGTCCCCATACCTTGCAACAATTAAGAGAATTTAAAATGGTATCCTAATATATATTAATGATTTGGAATGGTAAGGACTATGATATGTATGATGAGGATAAATAATTTTCTGCATACATTATGTTTACCAGAAGTCTGGTTACAAGTACAGAATGAGGACAACAATGAAGGTAAGACAAGTTCTGGTTAGTTTGCAGACAAGACAGGATTGTGTAAGATGTGTAATATAAAAATTATGGGGCACAATCCCTTGGAAGTAGGTATGTGTAGATAAGTACAGACATATAATGGATATTATTCATTTTGAAAAAAAATTACAAGAAAAAAGTTTAAGAACAGGACCAACTTGAAACGGGACCACACAGGAAGTATCAGCTTTCTTAATTTAAAAAAATCATCAAAATTGGTTCACCCAATCATAAGTTATGAGCTAATAAACATNTTATATACATATATATATATTAAAAATTGACGCAGTCGGGATTTATTTTTTGATAAGTTATTATTTATTTCAAGAGAACTCTGATGATACTGAAATTGAACAAAGCAGCAACAATTTTTTTTTTCGTATTCATTATTAGGTCTGTAAGCTCACAGTAAGAAATGCCTTAACGATCAATCAATCAACAACCCATAATGTCCCACTGCTGGGCACGGGTCTCCTCTCAGGAGAGGGTTAAGGCCATACGTCCTCACGCTGGCCAAGTGCAGGTTGGGGACTGGCAAGAATACGTTGTGGCTACGTAAATCTTGCAGTTGCATGTTTTTTAAGCTGCCCGAAGGCCTTCAACTAAGCTTCAAGACTATTATCGTATGATAACAACCGGGACCGACTGCTTAACTTGACCTCCAAAGCACGGAGACGCTCATGGTAACATTGCCACCAGCGGTCACCCATCTACTATTAACTAACTAACCGCGCCGTCGTTGCTTGCCCTTGCTGATTGTTTCTAATCACCGAGTGCAACGGGGCTATGAGCGCCCCGCCTTAACAACAACCAATAAACACACCAAAGCTTTTAACAATTTTGATTGATTGATTTTACTACATTTATTTATATTGTCAGAGAGACAACTAAAAACATTATTGATTACACTGAACCAGAGCCCATGTAGACTACAGACTTTTAATCGGCTGATAGTTAAATCTGGCTGTTAATCAATATAAACATGTATGACAGTGCGCACACTACTGTGATTTGGTATCAGTCAATAAATAAGTAAAAAGCCCAATCAAACTATCTGCTGACTACAAAGTCTATGGTCTGTAGGGGCTCTCAGTGAGACATGAGAACATGGTATATACTATGTCCATAAAGAGATACATACCACATTACATGTCATTCATCATCATTTAAACTAAACAACATCAATTTCATGACATAGGCCATGTCCCCATGCCTTGCATGTCTTTATAACTTAACAATTAAGAGAATTTAAAATGGTATCCTAATATTTATTAATGATTTGGAATGGTAAGGACTATGATATGTATGATGAGGATAAATAGTTTTTCTGCATACATTATGTTTACCAGTAGTCTGGTTACAAGTACAGAATGAGGACAACAATGAAGGTAAGACAAGTTCTGGTTAGTTTGGAGACAAGACAGGATTGTGTAAGATGTGTATTATAAAAATTATGGGGCACAATCCCTTGGAAGTAGGTATGTGTAGATAAGTACAGACATATAATGGATATTATTCATTTTGAAAAAAAATTACAAGAAAAAAGTTTAAGAACAGGACCAACTTGAAACGGGACCACACAGGAAGTATCAGCTTTCTTAATTTAAAAAACCCAATCATAAGTTATGAGCTAATAAACAAAAAAATTAAATACAGTCGAAGGAAGTCCTTTTTTAAAGTAATTTAAAAACATATTGTTGCTATTGTTTGTGGTAATCAATGCCTTTCCAGTTTACTTAAAGAAGCAAATATATTTTTTAAACAACTGAAGATATTATGACAAATGATATTTGATTTGAAGAGTTCTAGTAAACTGTAAAAGACTTTTTTGAAAATAATACTAACTTTTAAAATTAAGTAGCCATAAATCAGTATATTACTCTGGCTAATATGGCTCTATGGAAAACTTATATACCGGCAAAACCAGTTGAACTGACCTACTCAAAAATAATTTTGGCCATAATAGAGGCTAGAGAGAAGATTCATCAACACTTCCATTATTATATTAGGAAGTTTTTCATAAGGCCAATAAATAAATAATGACATATACAGCTACTTTACGACTTTTTACTTTTATTAATCAGTGGTGTCTTCTCTAGTGATATACAACTTACCATTCTTTGGCCAACTGCCTGTAAGCTTTCCGTATTTCAGTCAGACTAGCCTTGCGGTGGATCCCAAGAATCTTATACGGATCACCGATTTTCTGAGTTAGAAGAACGGGGCAAAGCGCTAGTAACACTACTGTGCACAGCCACAGCCCTATCCATCCCTTGCATACCCATTTCATATTACTAAACAGTATTATTTTTCAACCCCTGGGAATAGAATTTGGGTACCCCTCAAAATTACTTTCATAGCAAAAACCTGCGCTCGTTGGTGTTACACATGTCTGTATGATGTACGCAGTTTTAACACGGTATACTTAAATACTGTTATCACTCATTCGTCTTAAAATAGAACGGCTGAAAACTCGTGAAATCCTGAATTTTACGAAATTATAAAATGTCAATTAGTCTAACCCATAGACACTAAGTTGTTTTTCTGCGGAAGAAATATTAAGCAAAGATAATATTTGAAAGGGTAAGAGAATGAAAAAACCTTTGCGTGATTTAAGTATCAATAATTGTCACTCTAAATTATATAGGATAATTGTTTTGGAATGATCTTCTGGTTTCTATAATTATTCAAGTTAATGCAATTAAATTTCACAACTTGAAATAAGGAGGTTCAATTCAACTTATAAGTAGTATTAGTAATCAACAGGCAGCATTTTTTAAAATGCAGTTTGACTGAACTAATCTCGAGTATTTAGGAGAACCATTTACCAGCGACTTTTGTTTAGTAACTTATTTATAAAATAAAAATATAAGTGAATTTTTTTTCTTGTTTGGGCAAATTACTGAAATAAGGCTAATTTAATTTAAAGTTTAATTGTTTTTTTTTACCACACACATCACAAACACTATTTTGTCTTCAAGTGTATGAATGTCATGTGAAACCACTCATTTGTTTGAAGATGATAATTATTCATGAAGAAAAAGTATTCTTAGGTAGTAACAGGCATACAAGTATTTTTAATCTAATAGTAAGATGATTCACCTCTACTTGTGCCGAAAGTCAAAGTCTAACGTCAATGTGACAAGCGCTAGTTAGCCGATGTGGTTCAATGTAGTTGGTTGACGATTGATTAAAGACCATAAGTTTAGTTTTCAGTATTATAAATAAACTTTTTAAGTTTTTATAAAGTTATTTTCAAGTTCCGCTCACTGACTTTAGTGACTTCTTTCGTGTACAGTTACTTTTAAACGGTAATTATTTACTTCTTACTTAAGAATAATCGTAATTATTTAGTAAATAATTTAATTTATGTGATCTTCCTATTTATTTCTCTGCAACTGTATACAGGTAAGTACCAGTTTTAAATATATATTTAAATTGTTTGTGGTTTTTATTTATTAAATTAAGCTTTAATTTTATCATTTCATTAAATTTATTAAACTTTTAGTAACTTATTTTTTATTACACTTACGTTGTAACTAGTAGTAAGTAAAGTTATTTCTAGACTTATTACATCATTCAGAGAAAAACTTTAGATACAATTCGATTACAACCTTGTTCTGAAAGTTTTTAACTACAATGTGTTTTTTCTTATAGAAAGTAACACCTCTTAGAAACATTTCTTACGTTTATTGGAATATTTGCAACTAAATAAATACACTAGGTATAAAACCTTCAAACCCTAATTTAAAAAAATAATTAAAATTGAAGTGTCTGTTTATTATTTCAAATAAACAGCTTTTAACTATATGCACATGAAAGTATACACAATAGTTACATTAGAAAATCAATTTAATTTACAATTTTTGGTCTTTAGAACAGCTGAACCAATTTTGAGAGGACTTTCACTTTAAGGCAACTTTTTTTTAGGTAAGCTTCTCCAAGCAGTTAAAGTCATACTGTAGGTAACAATGTGGTGCTAACCTATTAAAAAATCAAATGAAAAAGTTATTGTCATCACCAATTAATCAAATTAGATTACCTAAATCTATTACGAGATTATAAAATGGTGATGGAAAATATGATGCAATAATCATCATACACTTACTACACTGCTTTACAACAAGTAAAATTATTTAAAAAAGGAACCAACTGTTTCACTACCTGCCATCTTTATTAAATTTAGGATTTTTTAAAATATGTTTTTGTTTGTTTTTTTATTTTGGTGTACCCAGTGTCACTCTCACAACTAAAACAAATCTATTGACACCACTCACCTAAAAATGCGACGAGCTGTTTAGGCTCTAGGGTGTGTAAAAGAAATAAAGATAGATACACACATACACTTGAAAAACATAACCCTCCTTCTTTCGCAGTCAGGTAAAAACAACTTGTTCTTTTAAATTGAATTACTGGCACCCACAATTTCATTATTAGAATTGAAATCAAAGTCTGTATGTACACTATATACCAAAATTTCACACATAAATATTGAAATTTAATAAGAAATTTCAAAGTCAACTCCTGCACTCAAAATCAAATAGTTTATATTTCAAGTAGGTCTTTTGAGGTATTTTTATTGTTGTGAGGTTCTAGAATATCATTTCCTTAGAGAAGAACCCGCAAGAAACTCCTTAAGTGTACCTTTAGAAAAAGCTGATTTGCTATAAACCAAAGCCTTATTAATATCAGTATATTCATTTAAAAAAAGCCTTAGAGTTGTTAAAGAAACAAAAGTTGTTAAAGTACAGGAGTACCCATTAAAATTAAACAGAATTGAAGTTCAAGTTTCAAATTTACAGCTTTTCCCTAAATCCATATGAAAGTGTAATGTAGTACTCAGATTAAAAAAATAATTATAAAATAATTTTGTCTGCCTGTCCATCTGTTTGTACTGAATAGTCTCTGGAATGGCTGGAGTGATTTTATCGGCACTTTCATTGGCTAATAGCTGAAGTTGTAAGTAGTAACAAGTCACTCTTATTTTTGAAAAAAAAAAATACTAGCTGACACGGCGAAAGTCGATCAGAAGTTACGTACGTACATACATTTCGGCGAGTCATTTTTATAGTATAATAACGAATAGATAAAGAGAGACGAATGATGGAAAGAAAAGAAAATATTTTTTTAAGTATTATTTTTATATTGTTTTTTTTTTCATTTTGATGTATCTACTATCTTTAAGGCGTGCCAAAGAAATAAACATACATATACTGGAAAAATATAGCCCTCATTCTTTTGCAGTCTGGTAAAAACAACAATATAATCAGAAAAGAACAGTATCAGATTTAAAGCAACAAAATGCACGTTCTGATCTTGATACTTGCTAAGTTAATTTGAGGTTTCGCAAGGTTTTGCTCTACTTTCACTTTCGAAGCTAATATGTAATACAATTTGAGCATAGATATTGTTACAATTTAGTCATCTTACTACTTGTGCAACTTTATATACCAAAGTCAATGCTAGTGAGAGAAAAAATTGTAATTGATTGATATTATGTATTTTTCTTCTTTTGCTCCCTTGCCTACCTTACCATAACCTAGATTGTTATAGTGCATTCGTTTTGATAGTGCTGGTGCACCGGCACGCAATTGTGGTTATTGTTGTGAAATACGAATTTATTAATTCATACAATGGCATAAACTGACAAATCATACTTGCTTGTTGGTGTACGCAGCAGGCGGGCCCTTTGATTTGGGGCGGCTAGTGAACTTGTGACGGCGGGCGGCGCGATCAAGGTGACCGTATCTAAGCGAATGGCCTTTACCTATCTAATAAGTATTAGTCGTAGTTTAACTAACTGTTAGAGGAAACTTTATTTCGCCAGAGTCTTCCCAAATTTAATTGGGTATTTAGGATCTAAATTGACAAAAATATACTATGATACGTTTGAATTTGCATAAGTAAAGCGTACCATCCACTTGTCTTGTCATAGCATTAGCTATCTTTTAATAATTTTCATTGAATTGTAAATCCATCCATCTAGGAGATCAGCTGGACTAAATATATTTAGACAAACGTATCCATTTTGTAAATAACTTATTTATAATTACAAACGTTCTAACGTCTGACCCGTGTGAAGTCACCTATCGCAGTTATGACTAGCTCATGTTTTTTTTCTCAAAAATCAAATTATCTCCATGCCAAATTTTACAAGTAAAAGCGTTACAAACAGACAGAGTTACTTTCGAATTTATAATATTAGTATGGATAACATAATGTCTACGTACGCGTGTCGACCAATTCATAGTTGCATTTATGTACTTACATGTGTTCATTTGTAACTGCAACGTCTGTGGTCGATTGTTATAAATAGACCACCCAACAGTATCTTAACGGATGCAGATCATTACAATCATTGCTTTGTGTAACAAACATATCTTTGGGATCACGCAACCAATCTATGGAATAAAAAGTCTCCTGCATTATTTTTGGTACTTGTAGTTCTTGCCTCCTATGAAATAAATAATTAGACTATTCTGAACCATGGGTTTTAGATGTGTTTCGAACGTAATCTTAGTGTAGTGTTTGATTAATAATACGGAGAGTTACTACCTCTGTGTCTCTATTCATCCTGTGGGTATCATCATCATCATCATCATCATCATCAACATAATGTCCAACTGCTGGGCTCGGGTCTCCTATCAGGAGAGAGTTAAGGCCATACGACCTCACGCTGGCCAAGTGCGGGGAGGGGACTGGCAAGAATACGTTGTGGCTACGTAATCTTGTCATTGGATGTTTTTTAAGCCGCCCAAAGGCCGGACAATATTACCGCTAAAAGAAGTTTAACTTGTACCCTGAAATATTTCGTCTAGATAGTCTGGTGTGGTAAACCAAAATCTAATTTCTAGCAAAGGCCAATGTAATGTTCAATATTAAAGTGTGTTTCGCCGAGTGAGTGTGGATAGCGGAGGCCCATACCCCAACCCCTCCCCTCCCCGTTCTCCAAAGCCGGCAACGCACTTGTGACGCCTCGGGTGTCTAATGCCGCGGTAATCGCTTACCATCAAGCAACACGTCTGCTAGTTTGCCCCCTATTCCGTAAAAAAACTGCAACTTCAACTAGTTCACTTAAGCCTATGACCTCATTCTATTATTATTCCCGTAGTTCTTACCGTTTAATTGATGAATGATTAATGATAAATCAAGGAAATGCATTCCATAAACTTGAGCATATAGTTTCGATGCGTTATTGCGGTCGCTTTTAAATTGACTTCACTTGTCGTTAGCTAACGAAACAAATTGTAGTATCGACGTCACTGTATGATGCTGTGTCTATAATACTTATGTATCTAATACCTTTTAACAAGCAATTCTTATATATATGCACTAGCAACCTGCCCCGGCTTCACATGAGGTCTTTACGGAAAATATAATATAGCCATGTTACCTCGAGATGTACAGCTTAATTTTTACCGTAATTTTCAACAAATATCGTTATATTTTAGCCAATATACATAAATATTTAACAAATTATATACCAAAACTTTCCTCAAGAATCACTCTAATAATTTGTAAAAACGGCATCAAAATTCGAGCAGTAGATTTCGAGTTTATTGCGAAC
This sequence comes from Hyphantria cunea, assembly GCA_003709505.1. Taxonomy (NCBI): domain Eukaryota; kingdom Metazoa; phylum Arthropoda; class Insecta; order Lepidoptera; family Erebidae; genus Hyphantria; species Hyphantria cunea. The sequence goes on along the minus strand of PKRV01000672.1, from coordinate 26,683 downwards.
AGACAGACAGACGCGGAGGAGGATTTTGTTTTATAATATGTTGTGATGTATATTATAATCTGAATCTCTGAAACGGCTTCAAAAATTTTCATGAATTTTAGTACTAGGATTCATTTTTAGAAAATACCAAAAGGAGAACTTATTTTAGGTAAAAATCGTTTTTTTTTATTAATATCTGTGTTACAATTCATAATTTACTTGATAAAGACTAAGAAAGTTTAAAAAATATGATCCGACTACTTAAAAACTTATGATAATATTTATATAGGCTATGCTACCCGGGCCATTATTAAGTATCTCTCCAGCCGGTCATGTCTCCAGACGGACTGATGGACGCTGGAGCCGACAAGTGTTAGAGTGGAGACCACGATTAGGCAAAGGCGGCTTAGGACGCCCTGCGGCACGATGGACCGACGACTTGAGGAAAGATGCTGGCCGTGGATGGATGCGAACTGCCCAAAACCGGGATGGACGGCGCTCTTTGGGGGAGGCCTTCGTTCAGCAGTGAGCGGCAATAGGCTGAAGTATTGACACATCATTCTTTAAATTGGGTCAGTTATTGAGGCGGCTGCGGTGAAACATACGGCAATCTAAAGTAATAAATATTTGTATATTGAGATAGATCCCTTAATTAGAATTATGAAATCTTATAACGATAGATTCACTGACATAGATATGTTTCAATTGTCAATCTCAAATATATTTTACAAAGGGTCTAGCAGACTTACCATATGGAAAATGCACTGACGTCTTTAGACATAGTTTAACCTTCTAAATATTAGGTTTCTGCCCAAAGTACTCATACGTGTGATTTTAGCTCTCTGCTTCTATTTGCAAGGGAGATATGGGGGTAACAACCCTTAAGGATTTTCTTTTTCTCAGAAACTATAATAGATATTTGAAAGAATTCAACGCGAAAAAATAGATTTTAATTAGTTCTATATTTAGTATATTTTTTTATATTTTTTGATTAATTTTGAGAAGTGTAAAACACAATATAATAAATATTGTTGTTGTATTCGAGGGTGGTTTTTTATATGAACCACTGGAGATGCACTAACCAAATAAATATTATATAATCATCTGAGAGTCTACTGTATCATATTATAAATACAAAAGTTTGCATTTGGTGGACCATAGTTAAAAATAACAACGTATACAAGTCCGGATCGTTTGCTAGACCCTTTACCAAAACGTGACCTAATCTCGGTCTGTGTAATTATTTTTGTTTTTTGCTCTGTACGTACCTTGTATTTTTTTTTCTTTTTTGTAATTGACACCTACGTAAGCACTATAAACTGAGTAATATTAGACTATGGATAACGGTGCTGGTTGCGTGATTAATTTAAAGAACATCTTAGAAATAATTATTTTGTAACTTATTATGGTACAAACGTTTATTGTCTTGAATAAAAATTAATACATAAATAAATACAAATTAAATCCCTCTTAATTTAAAGGAGTAGAGCCACGCTGATGAGCCAGCACAAACGGGTCAGCTCGAGCGGTTCGGTATTATCTTCCACAGAAGATCAACCTAAAGTAACAGCATTCGTGCTGTTATACTTCGTTGGTGAACGCGAGACCGGAGGCCCAATGATACAGTTTCCCGCCAAAGTGTGGGTCATCATGTTGCATTGTCTGCATTCGCAATGAGTATGGTGACCACAATTCCTGGATTCGGCACATGATTTCCATTGGGTAGAGAAGAGTCACTGTAATAGCCGAATAGCTTCATAGGATGAAGACAATATTTCATACAATGGAGTATTTTTCATTAAAAAATTAAAATGATATTCCACAAGTAGTTAATACTATTGTAAATACTTAAGATTGAGCGTTACTGATTAGTTTGACGTGACCTTCTCATGGCAATAAAGAGAATAAAATTGTACTTGTTGTTTCATAAATATGAATTAAAATGAAAACTGGTTTTAAACATAATTAATGGTAATAATTTGTATAGTCGTATTATGCTTATACACTTTATGTCGACTGGATATATATAGGCGTATTATATGTTACATTTGTAATTTCCACTTATTGACTTTGTGATAACTAGCTGAAGCCCGCGGTGTTTTCCGCGGTACAACTGTAACCTAGCTTAAAAAGATTTTCGAAAAACCTATAAAAGTTATTCTTTATATCATCAGCTATCTGCGAGTGAAACTCCCGTCAAAATCTGTCCATCAAAATTATTAGTGGTAGAGCCATGCTTCGGCATGCATGGGCCGGCTCGACCGTAGTGATACGACGGCCTCACAGAAAACCGGTGTAAAGCGGCGCCTGCTCTGTGTTTCACCGAGTGAGTGAGGGTACCGGAGGCCCATAATCCAACCCTTCCCCTCATCCCCCTCCCTAGCCTCAAAGACTGGCAACGTACTTGTGACGCCTCTGGTGTTGCGGACGTCCGTGGGCGGCGGTAGTACGCTTGCCATCGGGCGATGCGTCTGCGCGTTTGCCCCCTATTGCATAAAAAAAACGTAAATTACATTACTTATTTATTTCGTATTCTATCCGTGGGAGAGCCACGCTTCGGCATGAATGGGCCGGCTCGACCGGAGTAATACCACGGCCTCACAGAAAACCGGTATGAAACAGCGCTTACGCTGTGTTTCATCGAGTGAGTGAGGATACCGGAGGCCCATACCCCAATCCAATGCCCTCTATCCCCCTCACCATCCCCCTTCCCCCCAGGCCGCCATAGTGTGGGTCACCGTGCTACACTGTTCTTTTTCGCATTGAGGATGGTGACCACCACTCTTGGATTCTGCTCATGCTTTCCATCAGGCAGGGCAGAGTCATTTTGGCAGCTTAAATATATATAAAAAAAAATCGGGCCTTATTTTTATGTTTTGTCATAATTATCCTCGTACCTCGAGAAAACAAGGTTGACTACCTTGTTTTCTCGAGGTATTGATAATACTTGCCGATTTGCGTGATTACAAAGTTATTTTTTATGGTGTCAAGGTATATTCTTCAAATAAAGTTTATAGTTTTTAAAGTGAAACTTTTATTACATCGTTTAAATTTTTTTGGTCTGTGTATCGCATGTCGCGTGACGTGTGACGGTCGGCCAGTGTCCAGTGGCCAGTCGGACGGTGTGCCAGTGCTCCACGCTAATTTGTTTGTTTTTGTTAGTGTTTAATGTAAATGTTGTTATTTATTTGCTTTATTAGATTTATTTATTTGCATGTGATAAAAAGTTTCACTTTTCCTCCTCAATCCTTTTTTATTATATCTATAAAACGACCAACTAACTACTAACTGACTACTATTTACAAGACAAATTTGAGGAAGATGAAGATACAGAAAATCTTTGACACGCGAGCAATGTGATACCATCACGATATTAACCAACAAGAAATAGTTTAAAAAACTGTTACCCGAATTTTTAAAAACTTTTGATGAAATGTATATGTATACCCTAGGTCACCCGGGCTATTATTACAAATCTATTCAAACAACAAACAAACAACAACCCATAATGTCCCACTGCTGGGCTCGGGTCTCCTCTCAGGACAGGGTTAAGGCCATACGTCAATACAAATCTATTGACATCTCATAAACCAGTTTAGTAATTTCGTCTCAACGGTGGAGCATAAAATCTACATAAGCTGCCAAAATTTTCACTCCTTATGGCTGCGCCGCAGTGGGGTAAAAAAATGCTTAATTTTTTTCTACACAAACTTTGTCCTAACATAACGAACAAAATACAGTTATTTGCTTAGTAATTCGTATATGAGGAATGAGGCGAACTGTATATTAAATTACTTTGACTAAATAGGCGTTTAATTTATTCCAGACTTCATTTGTTACCTTTTTGCCCCGTAATGTAAAAGTCATGAACATAAAATGATTTTGTTTTTAATTTGATAAATCGTAATTAGGATATCATAATCATCCTATCATGACCTATTGGCTTCTTAGATTATGAGACGTACATAATAGGCACGCGACCACCGCCTTAAATAGACCTCTTCCCTCGCTGTAAAGCGAATTGGGTACGAGTAGAGGTCTACTTCCCCTCTTCATCGTTTTCTGCTGCGGGTTGTACCTGCAGGTACATGTACAACTAAAGAGTCGTGCTTAACTGCCTTTTAAAGCTCCTCCGAAGCAAAACAAGGGAGTTTAGGCTTGAGTAACGTGCCTTACTTGGTAAAAATTAATAATAATCTCTTACATTATACCCCGTTTTCCTCACCTTATCTATTTTTACTCTGGAAAAGATTAGTTGGTCTAAAAGAAATGCATTCTTTAGAAGGGTTGTTGATAAGGGGAGGTTGTCAAAACCCTTAACAGTGTTACTTATTGCACCGACATCAAATACGATTAAAACAAAGCGAAAGTTTCAAAATGTATAACGCTACTACGTAAAAACTTTTCATAAAATTTGTATCACCCGTTCATTCCAAACAAATACACAAATCCATTGATACGTTAATTATTAAAATCGGTTCAGTAGTTTCGGCTGTACGGTAAACATACCGTAAATAGTTTTCTAAAACTATTATCGTTTTTTTTGCCTTCGTCGCGGTCGAGTAAAACAGGAATCGAAAATCATGTTCACTTAAATCAGTCGACACAATTATACATACATATATTATGAGATCATCAACATTTGAAAATTGTTTAGTCATATCATTGTGTAGGTACCAGAATGCTTACATTGCACAATTAGGTAATTAGATTGTAACACAATATTTCATAGATCTTTATAGCTATAAAAATATATCGACTATTTATGCTTATGTACTTATTTTCTACTGGCGTATTGCGTAAGAATATCGATCAAAATTTGAATTAAATCTGTCAAAAATCTATCGAAGGAATCATCGGATTGTATATTACAAATGAGATTTTTTATATTGTTTTTTGTGTCCGTTTCATGTATGCTTGTAAAGTCTTCCGCGACACAGGATTTCTATTCTTAATGCGGCAGTTGTCTTTTAAAACAACTCCTTGTAAATAATATTGTGTTGTTGTGAATAGTAGATGCTGTGCCTTAGTACTTGTGTATATGTTTATTAGCTTTAGTCCGCGGCTCTGTGACAGCACGAATACGAACAACAACCCATAATGTCCCACTGCTGGGCTCGGGTCTCCTCTCAGGAGAGGGTTAAGGCCATACGTCCCCACGCTGGCCAAGTGCGGGTTGGGGACTGCACGAATGCTGTCATATATCTCTTTATGCGGTTCTGAAACCTTGATGGCATTGAGTTAATCTGATAGGAGGCTCAGATCGCGATAGTAACGTGTGATTTGAACGCTGATAACTGATAACAGAGGAGTTCAATATGTGTCATGTTTTTTTTTAAATCTAGGTTTTAAAACGAGAAGAAGTAGCTAAACACATATTTTTTTTACCCTTGGATACTTCTGGATGGTTTAAAAAAAGGACTGCACGTATGACCTAGTGGTTTAAGCGGGAGACACGTCGCTTTATATTTCACCGAGTGTTGTGGGTTCAAACCCAATACGGGACAAAACTTTGTGAGACTTTGTGAGATCCATAAATGTGGTTCTGGGTCAGGGTGTTTTTTGTGTGTGTGGTATCACTCCGGTCGAGCCGGCTCATGCAAGCCGAAGCGTGTCTCTCTCATAACCATACATATGGCATTATTATCAACAGCCTTTCATGTTCACTTACTTAAAAATAAGGTTTTTAAAAATACAAAATTAATATTTCGGACATTTAACACAACGCCATCTAGACCCAATCTAATCAGAGCTTGCTATGGGTACTAGACAACTGATATAAACATTTTACATATATACTCTTTTTGTAAATACATACATATTATACATAGAAAACATCCAAACTCAGATACAAATATTTGCAGATCATACAAACATTTGACCCGACCCGGGAATCGAACCTGAGACCTCAAGCACAGTAGTCGCATATCGCCACCGACGCAGTTATGTCCTTCTATACCTGCTGGCCAGACGAATTGGTATAGAGTTTGTTTCTTCTTTGCCTTCCCTTACAGTACTTTCCTTCGTAATTAGCCTACATAATTGGCTCATGCGACACCGGGGTATTAAATAAAGTTGTGATACTCACGCATGACATCATAACCAGCATTAGGTAGAACAAATAACTGGGTGAGATGGTGACTTGACAAAAACTATCGTTATCTGATAAGATCTTACCTCTTCAATATCGCACCGGCTTAAGTAAGTTGTGACTAAGCATCTTAGTTAGTTTTTCACATGTTCACATGAATAAGTATTTTAAATCCCACCTTTCAAAAGTACTTACTATTACAACGATGAGGAAGACTTTTGTTTGGACTTTGGTCTCTTACTCATCTCTAGTAGTATTTATATTTGATCAAAGCTAATTGTAATAATAACGACACGAACTTACCAACGTCTGTATAATCCTAAACAAGGTACTGTTCTATGGTAACTAGACTAAGTAAACGTACCTATTTTTGTTTTCCAAATACACATCTAATATATAAAATTCTCGTGTCGTGGTGTGTGTTACCAAACTTCTTCGAAAGGCCGGCAACGCACTTGTGACGCCTCTGTCTAATGGGTGTCAATGGACGACGGGAATCGCTTTTCATTAGGCGATACATCTGCTCTTTAGTCCCTTATTCATTAAAAAAAAATGGCTTGACCAATTTTTATGAAATTTTGTATGCATATCGGGTAGGTTTGAGACTCAGCCAACATCTATTTTTAATACCCCTATATGATAAGAGTGACCCACCCTTAAATATTTGTGATGTTTTTGACATTTTTTTATGTATATGGCAAAAAACGTTTGCCGAGTAGTAATTCTATATTTGTAATATATATACTACACCCAATATTGATTCTTCGAGTCAAACTCATGAATTGTAGATCAGCTGTCAGCGTCACTGACCATTTGACGAACAGTTCATTCATCAACGATTAACACTCAATAACCATCAAAATGTTCATTTCCGATTTAAGTTGATTGTTAGGTCACTATTTCTTTGTATTTACAAATGGCCGTGATAGCAATTCGACCATAATTCATTTTTTAAGCGTTCTGCGCTCCTTCATATAAACTTTAACGGTAAAGATTATTATGCTCCTCCGTTTGCACAGTTTTCTTAAAAAGGGGTACAAACTTTTTGCTCCTTTTAAAAGGTTTAATACTTTTTTGTTTAGTTGCCGTTTCGAACGAACTCTACAATACTAGATGCTGTGAAATGAAACATATCAGCTTTCTTTGTAGAATGTGACAGTTTCATATTACATGGCGCATATTAGTCACCTTTATATCAGCATCAACAGATATTATTACCCGACTACGAAAGAAGGATGGTTATGATTTTCAAGTGTATGTATGTATATCTCTTTGGCACGCCCTAGAGCCTAAACGGCTTGTCGTATTTATATGTGAATGGTGTCAATAGACTCGTCTTAGCCGTATAAGAGGCACTGGGCATATCAAAACAAAAATAAAAAATAAAATGAAAAATGTTGTACGCAGTCATGTTTTTTTTGTTAATAAATCATTACTAGTTGAAATCACCTATGTCACTTCCGGGTCAGAACAATTTTATATCATCAATAGTCTTTAACAGTCTCTGGTGTTGCGGGCGTCCATGGGCGGCGGTAATCGCTTACCATCAGGCGATACATCTGCTCGTTTGCCACCTGTATCATAAAAAAAACATAAATACAGAAAATAAACAAAAAAAAGTTCGGTTATAGATATTAACTTCACTAATTTGTTACAAAAATTGCTAGAATACTTATAGTTCGAAACTCGGTATATATTTGTGAAATAAACTACTTATTAATATTCTAGAATACTCTCTTTTTTTGCGAAAAAAATATTTATATTTGTTCAAAGTTAATAAGTAGGTGAAATAAACTGTTTTATTTAAAGGTCTGCCAAAAAAATAACAGACGGAAAATTTGCTATAACTACAGCTTTCGTTAGTCACTAGTGCATTGACGCTCGTTGAGTCCACCGCCCCTTACCTTACCTCACTCGAATAAAGACGACGAAATAACTGGTTGTCTGAAAAACCATGATAGCACTTCATTTGTACGGCTATGTCATCTTCTTAGCCTTTATTATTCCCACTATACTAGGGGTCGGGCACTAGTTCAATCGGCTTAATCTGAATATTAGTTTATCCACGTAGCGACTGGCAACGGCCCTCTGGAATCCTGACGGCGAACTGAATTTGTACTATTATATAAAATGTGTTTCTTTTTCAGTTTATACATCGAAATGGACGCTCTAGCAGACATATTGCAGCCGTACAAGGAGATCGTGGGAAATGTTGCAGCCATAGTAACTATTGGTCAGATGTTCTCTGGTACCTTCATCTGTTACGATATCTACAAACAAAAGGGCACCAAAGGCATCGGGATTGTACCATTCTTGGGTGGTGTTGTTCTGTGAGTATTGATTATAATAAAAATAATCGATTAGAGCGCCGCGCAATGATTGTTGACATCGCCGTTCCTAATGACGAGAATCTCGTGGAAGCTGAAAAGAAAAACAAATGAAATAGTTGGATTTATCTCACTAGATTGTCGATATGTGGAATGTAGATTCGGTGTTCATTATTCCAATAGTTGTGTTTGTTCACGAATTGATAGCTAAGAGCCTCTACCAACACCTCCAGAGGCTCACGTTAGATGACTAGATCAAGGGTCTGATGCAGTAGGCAATCCTTCTTGACACGGCTCGTATTGTGAGGAGAAGGTAAACGAGTCTTTGGAGCCATCGGTCCGGATGGCGTAAGAAAGCGGTTCCCGGATCTCTCCCATCTCAGGCGCAGAGTGGCACACCGTGTGGTTTTAGTCGGTTCGATTCTGACACACCGCCCCGCCGCAAACCCCGGTGGGGTGAAGGCACGAGGGGATTTCCACACGTAAAAAAAAAGGTGTCTTTGGAGCCTTAACCACCGGTTTCTTGGTTCCGAAGTCGGTGGTCTACTAGTTTTTTATATTTTTAAATGTATTTGTTATTAAATGAATATTTAAAAATGTAAATAATATGTAAATATGCTTTTAATAAAGGGAATAATAATCCCAGACATCAGTTCATGTAGTAAGCAAGTAGGCGGCAGAGTTTACTTTATTGTAATCAAATTGCTAATAAGCATACTTGTATATTTCTAAACACATACGAATCATGGACAAATTGTACCCAGAAACACACAGTCACACAAATACTTCTCCTGTTTAGAAATCAAATCCAAAACCTCTGGTTTAGCAGTCAGGGTTATTAACCACTAAACCTAGNCCCCTCCCCAGTCCCCAAAGCCGGCAACGCACTTGTGACGCCTCGGGTGTCTAATGCCGCGGTAATCGCTTACCATCAAGCAACACGTCTGCTAGTTTGCCCCCTATTCCGTAAAAAAAACTGCAAATTCAACTAGTTCATTTAAGCCTATGACCTCATTCTATTATTATTCCCGTAGTTCTTACCGTTTAATTGATGAATGATTAATGATAAATCAAGGAAATGCATTCCATAAACTTGAGCATATAGTTTCGATGCGTTATTGCGGTCGCTTTTAAATTGACTTCACTTGTCGTTAGCTAACGAAACAAATTGCAGTATCGACGTCACTGTATGATGCTGTGTCTATAATCCTTATCTATCTAATATCTATTAACAAGCAGTTCTTATATATATGAACTAGCAACCTGCCCCGGCTTCGCATGAGCTCTTTACGGAAAATATAATATAGCCATGTTACCTCGAGATGTACAGCTTAATTTTTACCGTAATTTTCAACAAATATCGTTATATTTTAGCCAATATACATAAACATTTAAAAAAATATATACCAAAACTTTCCTCAAGAATCACACAACAATTGCTAGACCCTTTACCAAAACGTGACCTAATCTCGGTCTGTGTAATTATTTTTCTTTTGATTCAATTGTTTTTTGCTCTGTACGTACTTTGTATTTTTTTCTTTTTTGTAATTGACACCTACGTAAGCACTATAAACTGAGTAATATTAGACTATGGATAACGGTGCTGGTTGCGTGATTAATTTAAAGAACATCTTAGAAATAATTATTTTGTAACTTATTATGGTACAAACGTTTATTGTCTTGAATAAAAATTAATACATAAATAAATACAAATTAAATCCCTCTTAATTTAAAGGAGTAGAGCCACGCTGATGAGCCAGCACAAACGGGTCAGCTCGAGCGGTTCGGTATTATCTTCCACAGAAGATCAACCTAAACTAACAGCATTAGTGCTGTTATACTTCGTTGGTGAATGCGAGCCCGCAGGCCCAATGATGCAGTTTCCCGCCATGGTGTGGGTCACCATGTTGCATTGTCTGCATTCGCAATGAGTATGGTGACCTCAATTCCTGGATTCGGCACATGATTTCCATTGGGTAGAGAAGAGTCACTTTAATAGCCGAATATCTTCATAGGATGAAGACAATATTTCATACAATGGAGTATTTTTCATTCAAAAATTAAAATGATATTCCACAAGTAGTTAATACTATTGTAAATACTTAAGATTGAGCGTTACTGATTAGTTTGACGTGACCTTCTCATGGCAATAAAGAGAATAAAATTGTACTTGTTGTTTCATAAATATGAATTAAAATGAAAACTGGTTTTAAACATAATTAATGGTAATAATTTGTATAGTCGTATTATGCTTATACACTTTATGTCGACTGGATGTATATAGGCGTATTATATGTTACATTTGTAATTTCCACTTATTGTCTTTGTGATAACTAGCTGAAGCCCGCGGTGTTTTCCGCGGTACAACTGTAACCTAGCTTAAAAAGATTTTCGAAAAACCTATAAAAGTTATTCTTTATATCATCAGCTATCTGCGAGTGAAACTCCCGTCAAAATCTGTCCATCAAAATTATTAGTGGTAGAGCCATGCTTCAGCATGCATGTGACGGTTCGACCTGTGTCTACCACGGCCTCACAAAAAAATACCGGTGTGAAACAGCGCCTGCGCTGTATTTCACCAAGTGAGTGAGGATACTCGAAGGCCCCCACTTCCCATTCCACAAAGGCCGGCAACGCACTTGTCACGCGTCTGGTGTTGCGGGTGTCCATGGGCGGCGGTAATCGCTTACCATCAGTCGATATGTGTCCTCCTTTGCCTCTTATCCCATAAAAAGAAACAGTTTCAGGGATTTCCCGGAGCAAACAAACAGACAGCTAGATAGTACCGTATATACTTTCATAATCATTTAGTAAAAAGCTGAAAAACTCTTTATATATGTATGTATAATAATGTATGTAGTTAGATTATATCGGAATCAGTCGGCCAACGTGTGGGAGAGCCACGCTTCGGCATGCATGGGCCGGCTCGACAGGAGTGATACCACGGCCTCACAGAAAACCGGTGTAAAGCGGCGCCTGCGCTGTGTTTCACCGAGTGAGTGAGAATACCGGAGGCCCATAATCCAACCCTTCCCCTCATCGCCCTCTTTAACCTTGTGACGCCTCTGGTGTTGCGGGTGTCCGTGGGCGGCGGCAGTCGCTTGCCATCGGGCGATGGGTCTGCGCGTTTGCCCCCTATTCCATAAAAAAAACGTAAATTATATTACTTTTTTATTTAATCGGGCCGTATTTTTAAGTTTTGTCATAATTATCCTTGTAAATCAACCTTGTTTTCTCGAGGCATTGATAACACTTGCCGATTTGCGTGATTACAAAGTTATTTTTTATGGTGTCAAGGTATATTCTTCAAATAAGGTTTATAGTTTTTAAAGTGAAACTTTTATTACATCGTCTCAATTTTTTTGGTCTGTGTATCGCATGTCGCGTGACGCGTGACGGTCGGCCAGTGTCCAGTGGCCAGTCGGATGGTGTGCCAGTGCTCTACGCTAATTTGTTTGTTTTTGTCAGTGTTTAATGTAAATGTTGTTATTTATTTGCTTCATTAAATTTATTTATTTGCATGTGATAAAAAGTTTCACTTTTCCTCCTCAATCCTCTTTTATTATATCTATAAAACGACCAACTAACCACTAACTAACTACTATTTACAAGACAAATTTGAAGAAGATGAAGATACAGAGAATCTTTGACACGCGAGCAATGTGATACCATCACAATATTAACCAACAAGAAATAGTTTAAAAAACTGTTACCCGAATTTTTAAAAACTTTTGTTGAAATGTATATATATACCCTAGGTCACCCGGGCTATTATTACAAATCTATTGACATCTCATAAACCGGTTTAGTAATTTGGTCTCAACGGTGGAGCATAAAATTTACATAAGCTGCCAAAATTTTCACTCCTTATGGCTGCGCCGCAGTGGGGTAAAAAAATGTTCGATTCATTTTTTTTTCTACACAAACTTTGTCCTAACATAACGATCAAAATACAGTTATTTGCTTAGTAATTCCTGTATGAGGAATGAGGCGAACTGTATAATTTAGCATATGAAATTACTTCGACTAAATAGGCGTTTAATTTATTCCAGACTTCATTTGTTACCTTTTTACCCCGTAATGTAAAAGTCATGAACATAAAATGATTTTGTTTTTAATTTGATAAATCGTAATTAGGATATCATAATCATCCTATCATGACCTATTGGCTTCTTAGATTATGAGACGTACATAATAGGCACGCGACCACCGCCTTAAATAGACCTCTTCCCATACTCTCCTCGCTGTAAAGCGAATTGGGTAGGAGTAGAGGTCTACTTCCTCATCTTTCATCCTTCTTCATCGTTTTCTGCTGCGGGTTGTACCTGCAGGTACAAGTACAACTAAAGAGTCGTGCGTAACTGCCTTTTAAAGCTCCTCCGAAGCAAAACAAGGGAGTTTAGGCTTGAGTAACGTGCCTTACTTGGTAAAAAGCAATAGTCTAATATATGCCCAAATATATCTCTTACATTATATCCCGTTTTCCTCACCTTATCTATTTTTACTCTGGAAAAGATTAGTTGGTCTGAAAGAAATGCATTCTTTAGAAGGGTTGTTGATAAAGGAAGGTAGTCAAAACCCTTAACAGTGTTACTTATAGCACCGACATCAAATACGTTTAAAATAAAGCGAAAAATTTTAAAAAGTATAACGCTACTACGTAAAAACTCTTGATAAAATTTGTATCATTTCAAACAAATACACAAATCCATTGATACCTTAATTATTAAAATCGGTTCAGTAGTTTCGGCTGTACGGTAAACATACCGTAAATAGTTTTCTAAAACTATTATCGTTTTTTTTGCCTTCGTCGCGGTCGGGTAAAACAGGAATCGAAAATCATGTTCACTTAAATCAGTCGACACAATTATACATACATTTATTATGAGATCATCAACATTTGAAAATTGTTTAGTCATATCATTGTGTAGGTACCAGAATGCTTACATTGCACAATTAGGTAATTAGATTGTAACACAATATTTCATAGATCTTTATAGCTATAAAAATATATCGACTATTTATGCTTATGTACTTATTTTCTACTGGCGTATTGCGTAAGAATATCGATCAAAATTTGAATTAAATCTGTCAAAAATCTATCGAAGGAATCATCGGACTGTATATTACAAATGAGGTTTTTTATAGTGTTTTTTGTGTCCGTTTCATGTATGCTTGTAAAGTCTTCCGCGACACAGGATTTCTATTCTTAATGCGGCAGTTGTCTTTTAAAACAACTCCTTGTAAATAATATTGTGTTGTTGTGAATAGTAGATGCTGTGCCTTGGTACTTGTGTATATGTTTATTAGCTTTAGTCCGCGGCTCTGTGACAGCACGAATACGAACAACAACCCATAATGTCCCACTGCTGGGCTCGGGTCTCCTCTCAGGAGAGGGTTAAGGCCATACGTCCCCACGCTGGCCAAGTGCGGGTTGGGGACTGCACGAATGCTGACATATATCTCTTTATGCGGTTCTGAAACCTTGATGGCATTGAGTTAATCTGATAGGAGGCTCAGATCGCGATAGTAACGTGTGATTTGAACGCTGATAATTGATAACACAGGAGTTCAATATGTGTCATGTTTTTTTTTAATCTATGTTGTAAAACGAGAAGAAGTAGCTAAACACATATTTTTTTACCCTTGGATACTTCTGGATGGTTTAAAAAAAGGACTACACGTATGACCTAGTGGTTTAAGCGGGAGACACGTCGCTTTATATTTCACCGAGTGTTGTGGGTTCAAACCCAATACGGGACAAAACTTTGTGAGATCCATAAATGTGGTTCTGGGTCAGGGTATTTTTTGTGTGTGTGGTATCACTCCGGTCGAGCCGGCTCATGCAAGCCGAAGCGTGTCTCTCTCATAACCATACATATAGCATTATTATCAACAGCCTTTCATGTTCACTTACTTAAAAATAAGGTTTTTAAAAATACAAAATTAATATTTCGGACATTTAACACACAACGCCATCTAGACCCAATCTAATCAGAGCTTGCTATGGGTACTAGACAACTGATATAAACATTTTACATATATACTTTTTTTGTAAATACATACATATTATACATAGAAAACATCCAAACTCAGATACAAATATTTGCAGATCATACAAACATTTGACCCGACCCGGGAATCGAACCCGAGACCTCAAGCACAGCAGTCGCATACGCTACCACTGTGCCACCGAGGCATTTTTGTCTTCTATAACATGCTGGCCAGACGAATTGGTATAGAGTTTGTTTCCTCTTTGCCTTCCCTTACAGTACTTTCCTTCGTAATTAGCCTACATAATTGGCTCATGCGACACCGGGGTATTAAATAAAGTTGTGATACTCACGCATGACATCATAACCAGCATTAGGTAGAATAAATAACTGGGTGAGATGGTGACTTGACAAAAACTATCGTTATCTGATAAGATCTTACCTCTTCAATATCGCACCGGCTTAAGTAAGTTGTGACTAAGCATCTTAGTTAGTTTTTCACATGTTCACATGAATAAGTATTTTAAATCCCACCTTTCAAAAGTACTTACTATTACAACGATGAGGAAGACTTTTGTTTGGACTTTGGTCTCTTACTCATCTCTAGTAGTATTTATATTTGATCAAAGCTAATTGTAATAATAACGACACGAACTTACCAACGTCTGTATAATCCCAAACAAGGTACTGTTCTATGGTAACTAGACTAAGTAAACGTACCTATTTTTGTTTTGCAATTAATTTTGTTATTACACATCTAATATATAAAATTCTCGTGTCGTGGTGTGTGTAAACTCCTTCGAAAGGCCGGCAACGCACTTGTGACGCCTCTGTCTAATGGGTGTCCATGGACGACGGGAATCGCTTTACATTAGGCGATACATCTGCTCTTTTGTCCCTTATTCATTAAAAAAAAAGTGACTGGACCAATTTTTATGAAATTTTGTATGCATATTGGGTAGGTTTGAGACTCAGCCAACATCTATTTTTCATACCCTATATGATAAGAGTGACCCACCCTTAAATATTTGTGATTGTTATTGTCATTTTTTTATGTATATGGCAAAAAACGTTTGCCGGGTCAGCTAGTAATTCTATATTAGTAATATGTATACTACACCCAATATTGATTCTTCGAGTCAAACTCATGAATTGTAGATCAGCTGTCAGCGTCTCTGACCACTTGACGAACAGTTCATTCATCAACGATTAACACTCAATAACCATTAAAGTGTTCATTTCCTATTTAAGTTGATTGTTAGGTCACTATTTCTTTGTATTTACAAATGGCCGTGATAGCAATTCGACCTTAATTCATTTTTTAAGCGTTCTGCGCTCCTTCATATAAACTTTAACGGTAAAGATTATTATGCTCCTCCGTTTGCACAGTTTTCTTAAAAAGGGGTACAAACTTTTTGCTCCTTTTAAAAGGTTTAATACTTTTTTGTTTAGTTGCCGTTTCTAACGAACTCTACAATACTAGACTACTGTGAAATGAACATATCAGCATTCTTTGTAGAATGCGACAGGTTCATATTACATGGCGCATATTAGTCATCCTTTATATCAGCATCAACAGATATTATTACCCGACTACGAAAGGAGGCTCTTTGGCACGTCCTAGAGCCTAAACGGCTTGTCGTATTTATATGTGAGTGGTGTCAATAGACTCGTCTTAGCCGTATAAGAGACACTGGGCATATCAAAACAAAAATAAAAACAAAATGAAAAATATTGTACGCAGTCATGTTTTTTTTGTTAATAAATCATTACTAGTTGAAATCACCTATGTCATATCCGGGTCAGAAAAATTTTATATCTTCAATAGTCTTTAACAGTCTCTGGTGTTGCGGGTGTCCATGGGCGGCGGTAATCGCTTACCACCAGGCGATACGTCTGCTCGTTTGCCACCTGTATCATAAAAAAAACATAAATACAGAAAATAAACAAAAAAAAAGTTCGGTTATAGATATTAACTTCACTAATTTGTTACAAAAATTGCTAGAATACTTATAGTTCGAAACTCGGTATATATTTGTGAAATAAACTACTTATTAATATTCTAGAATACTCTCTTTTTTTGCGAAAAAAATATTTATATTTGTTCAAAGTTAATAAGTAGGTGAAATAAAATGTTTTACTAAGAGGTCTGCCAAAAAAAAGTGACAGTCAGAAAATTTACTATAACTACAGCTTTCGTTAATCACTAGTGCATTGACGCTCTTTGAGTCCACCCCCCTTACCTTACCTCACTCACTCGGATAAAAACAACGAAATAACTGGTTTTCTGAAAAACCATGATAGCACTTCATTTGTACGACTATGTCATCTTCTTAGCCTTTATTATTCCCACTATACTAGGGATCGAGCACTAGTTCAACCGGCTTAATCTGAATATTAGTTTATCCACGTAGCGACTGGCAACGGCCCTCTGGAATCCTGACGGCGAACTGAATTTGTACTATTATATAAAATGTGTTTCTTTTTCAGTTTAGACATCGAAATGGACGCTCTAGCAGACATATTGCAGCCGTACAAGGAGATCGTGGGAAATGTTGCAGCCATAGTAACTATTGGTCAGATGTTCTCTGGTACCTTCATCTGTTACGATATCTACAAACAAAAGGGCACCAAAGGCATCGGGATTGTACCATTCTTGGGTGGTGTTGTTCTGTGAGTATTGATTATAATAAAAATAATCGATTAGAGCGCCGCGCAATGATTGTCGACATCGCCGTTCCTAATGACGAGAATCTCGTGGAAGCTGAAAAGAAAAACAAATGAAATAGTTGGATTTATCTCACTAGATTGTCGATATGTGGAATGTAGATTCGGTGTTCATTGTTCCAATAGTTGTGTCTGTTCACGAATTGATAGCTAAGAGCCTCTACCAACACCTCCAGAGGCTCACGTTAGATGACTGGATCAAGGGTCTGATGCAGTAGGCAATCCTTCTTGACACGGCTCGTATTGTAAGGAGGAGGTAAAGGCAGGAGTCTTTGGAGCCATCGGTCCGGATGGCGTAAGAAAGCGGTTCCCGGATCTCTCCCATCTCAGGCGCAGAGTGGCACACCGTGTGGTTTTAGTCGGTTCGATTCCGACACACCGCCCCGCCGCAAACCCCGGTGGGGTCTTCACCCCACCGGGGTTTGCGGGGTGCCTTCGCACGAGGGGATTTCCACACGTAAAAAAAAGGTGTCTTTGGAGCCTTAACCACCGGTTTCTTGGTTCCGAAGTCGGTGGTCTACTAGTTTTTTATATTTTTAAATGTATTTGTTATTAAATTAATATTAAAAAAATGTAAATAATATGTAAATGTGATTTTAATAAAGGGAATAATAATCCCAGACATCAGTTCATGTAGTAAGCAAGTAGGCGGCAGAGTTTACTTTATTGTAATCAAATTGCTAATAAGCATACTTGTATATTTCTAAACACATACGAATCATGGACAAATTGTACCCAGAAACACACAGTCACACAAATACTTCTCCTGTTTAGAAATCAAATCCAAAACCTCTGGTTTAGCAGTCAGGGTTATTAACCACTAAACCTAGAGACCAAATACACATATTATGTATCTATCTAGTACAAACAACTTGGTTTAAAGTCGATGTTTTGAAAGGTGATACAAAGCTAATTTAAAATCTTCAGTTGCTTGCTCAAAGAGTAGAATTCAAATAAAACATTTAGTGTTCTTTATCTTTGGGGATAGAGACGTGAATCCCATGGAACACTCATTGCTAAGCCAGCAATTTCCAAAAGTATGTGTAAGGTGTGTGTGTGTGTGTGCGTAAATATCTAGAATCCTTTTACTATTTCAGGAGTATTCTCAACTTGAAATACGGTTATATTCTTCGTGATAACACCATGATCCAAGTCAACTTCTTTGGTTTAGCCCTCAACATCCTATATTGCCTGTTCTACTTCCAATATACCCATGAAAAGATGAAGATTTGGGGGCAGATGGGTGTCGCGGGCGCATTCTCCGCAGGGCTCATAGCATATACCGCTGCTGAAGACCCAGCGCTTGTGGAGAATAGATTTGGAATGATAATTACTGCGCTCATGTTTCTGCTGATCGCATCACCGCTTTTTGGATTGGTGAGTGCATTTTTACGGGTGTTTAGATGTATTTTCTTTTGTTGCGTAAGATTTAGACACAGCTGGGGGTGTCGGAGACCCCATTTTTATATATTCAGTCCCAACGCGATAGTATTCTGAGCCAAATTTAAGTATCACATAAATATACTTTAACAGTCTACTGCGGGGCAAAAACTGTCCTTAGAAAAGATGTTTTGGCCTACTACACCGGTGCCTGGCTCCGGCACGTAACTTGGTCAGATTTCAACTTAGTGGGGGTAAGTTCGCTCATAGTACACCTGTTGCAACAAATCAAAACAAACC
The DNA here is from genome assembly GCA_003709505.1 of Hyphantria cunea. Lineage (NCBI taxonomy): Eukaryota > Metazoa > Arthropoda > Insecta > Lepidoptera > Erebidae > Hyphantria > Hyphantria cunea. The sequence goes on along the minus strand of PKRV01000672.1, from coordinate 7,886 downwards.
AAATCGAAGTGTAATCGACTGACGCTCCAATCGCTTGATCGGAACGGTGCTACTACAATCCCCACGTCCCTCTATCAACTAAAGAAACCTAAAAAGGAGTACTGCTCAACTAACGATTCTGGCTAAGTTACGTGCCGGTGTCTATAATAAGGTTTCTTTCAAAATTTTGTTAGCAATGTATGTCAGTGATGTTGATGGCCAGTGTAAATTGACCCTAAGTCTGCTCTTACGACCCATGGGTGGGTTGAATAGCACTGGCGACACTGTATTCTTAATCCGTAACCACCCAAAAAGTATTATACCTTATAGAGTACTTACAAATTTAGATTTCTCTAAGGCCCTCGTATCACTCTGGACTTTGATACATAAAAAAACATAAAATTTTCGCTGATGCCATTTCAAAATACCTAACTTTTTTGTAGGTAGATTGTTAAGGCAAGTTTTGTAATCTATCATATTAGTGATAATCTCTACTGTATGGATATTTCTTATCTATACAATAAATAAATAATAGTATAGTAATATTATTTATATAAACAGTTGAATTAACTGATTGAGGTTATCTGACCTAATATACGTTTAATAAATTAAATCGACATGAAATAGGTATACAGTGTTTCGTACAAACATATTGTGTGTCATTTTGACTTATAATAAAATGATATTTTCTTAATAATACTGGCTAGATTTTTTTTAATATATAATAGCTTCCCCAAGTGACTACTTGACCTGATTGAAAGCATAAGCAGAATCCAAGAGATACTCATTGGGAATGCAGGCAATACATCAATGCAGCTTGGTGACGTTTCTGAACGGACTTTTAATTGTCTTCGTCTCTTAAAGACCACTAAAGCATTGTAGCGCACGTTATTAATTCAAACATGTATTAAAACACAATTTTAGTAGATAGTAATGTCTTATATGTGTTTAACTAAGATCTATAGCGATAACACTGTTATAAAACTCGGTTAATATATTTTAATTGTTTGATTAATGTAACTGATATTCACTTATTGTTCAAATTTGCTTTTTTGCGCTGCGCTGTCTTTTCGCTTAGACCTTTTAAACGGATTTAAATACAGTTTTTAGCAATAGATAGAGTAATTTAAGAGGAAGATTTATATGTGTAATACGTGCATATCATAGTAGAGGAAATAAGAGAATTTCAAAGGCTTGCATACGAAACCGTTCCTGGTCGTTAATTATACACAAATAAAAAAAAAACCAAAAATATCACAGTCGAACAACTGTCATAGAGATCAAGCTATATCTTCTTCCTCTTCTTTGGTTGAGATGGCAACCAACCGGGTAAGCTATTTCTGCCAGTGTCAAGTATTTAAAGTCTTCAATTCTAAGTCTTCGAGTTTTCAAGTCTTCGTCGTGATGATGAATGATAAAAAATATAAAAAAATGTGGATGACATGAAATGGGGACCGTCTTTGGCAAAAACAAAAATGATCTCCAAGCTATATCTTATAGAATATAGTTACAAACAAGTTTCTCTAACACTGACAACTGTTTTTTTCTACCATTATTTTTTGTTAGTGTTGCCAGTAAAAAATTAGAAGTCTTTTCCTTACATTCCACCGTCATGATAGTGATCGAATTTTGAACAATGGGCAAACGTATATAATAACTATTTGTATGTATTTTTTTTACAGAAAGACATAATCAAGAACCAGAGCACAGAAGGTATGCCTTTCCCCATGATCCTCTCCGGTACCGTGGTGACATTCGCGTGGCTGGTGTACGGCATTATCCTCAGAAACAAGTTCTTGGTTGTAAGTAATTTTATCTAACCCAGTTTTTTTAAATAAAGTATTTGAAGGCTATGTTTAAAATATCCATACCTACCTTCGACGAAGCTAAGCAAGGTTATTTCCTGTTTTACTTTATGCAAACGTGGCGTTCAATTAAAGAGGCCTATGTCTAGGTTGATGAAATTATATTTTGTTTGCAATATTTATTCGAAGAATGGAAACAAAATACAAGTACGCTATGGAGTAGTCGCAAATAATGTGTGACATTTTACATATCACCTGCCATTTGACAGTTAAGTATAAAACCGCGCACGTTTCGGTTAAAAGAATTTTACGCGCATTTTCTCGGCTTCCTGTTACTTACAGACTTCCGTCCCCTTTTACAAAGCTCACTATCAAAAATTGTAAGAAACATGTTACACATCAATATGTGATAAATTCTTATCTATATTGATATGTACTTTGCGACACCGACGATGACTCTAATGTTTATTGTAGTGTGACATAATTACATATGCAATGATAAAACTTATGTCAAGGTTTATATAATTGTAGCGTAACATTTAGGTATCGAGATATTTTTGGTTGCATAAGTAGCGCCATCTCTTATTGGGTATTGCAACTAAAAGGTATTCAAATATTTGAGAATCTTCTAGACGAGTATCGAAACAACTACTAATATTATATCTTTAGAAATCAACCATTTTTTGGGGTTTAAACGGGGGATGGTAGTTTATATGAAAGTTCAATGTAGTGAAGTTAAAGTTATTATGGCAAAAGGCTTTTAAAATGGTATTTAAGAATAAGAGAACAACTAATTACTAATATATAGAGAGATGTTTTATTTAAAAGTTATGTGCAAATAACTAACTCCCCGCGTACGAAGATTTGTATAACCGAAAGTGAATTCCGCTAAAAGGTGTCGGTTTGTGCCGATTCATTCTCATATAATCAACTAATTAATGCCACACAAAAACAAGTATTTGTATAAATTATATAAGCCAGCCTTTAACTATGAATCACCAAAAAAATATAATAAAATGCGATAAAGTATGAAGCGAGAAATCCAACGATTATTTATCTATTACACTCATTATTTGTTATGTAATATTTTTATAACCTTAGGATGAAATAAGTATGAATATGTTGTTTGCCTTTAATTTAATAGTTTATTAAAAATATGTCTATCCTAATTATAGCTTTACGCCGCGGTTTTACCCGTGATTGTTGTTGTACCGCGGGCAAAACCACGAGGCTCAGCTAATATATTATATGTATATATGGTAACTACCATTTAAAATCCTTTTGCCACTAACTTTAACGTCAATAACATTGGATTTTCACATAAAATAACTGCCATCCCCCGTTTTCACCCCCCAGTTGGGGGTTATATTAGAAAATACAGGAAATGTTCATGAATTCGAAGAAGCGAAAATCGGTAGTATATTGGCTAAGGCTCATCGGTTTACGGTTAATTTGGTGTAGTTCGAATTCCATTCGATTCCATCGTGAACTGTCTCCTAACAACGGGATTCATCAGAAATTTCTCTTTCAAATCTTGGGGTATACTTTTGTTTCAAACTTGCCAGTGCGAAAAATAATAAATTCTGCAACACCTAACTTCAACAATTACTATTTTTACCAGGAAGAAGGTAAAACCAAACGGAAGGAAGCAGTTCATGTCTGTATGTTTTTATGTGGCACTGTAGCGTTTAAACTACTGAACCGATTTTAAAGATAGAGTTGTTAATAAATATTAAATAAGTGTTTCATATAATTATTTCGGATATCTAACATACAACGCCATCTAGTCCGAAGCTAAGCAGAACTTGTGCTATGGATACTAGACAGCTGATATAAATACATATGTACTTTTTGTTTATAAATACATACAAATTATATATATTCGACATAGTACCTAGAATTTATATAGAAAAGACCCTTTACTTTGCTAATGCAAATCGTACAAACATTTGGTTCCCGGGAATTATTAACCTCAAAAATAGCAGTCGCATACGCTACCTCAGCGCCACCGAGGCAGTCACATTATATACATTTAATATTTATGTATTGTAATATTTTATTTATTCACCAAAAATTTCAATATAAAAAAAACTTGCTTGTTTATATCTATCGAGAGTAGCATACGAGTGTCAGTATTATTTTTTATTTATTGCGATTCCTGTCTTTTGTTTTCAGATCCAAAACATGGTAGCTGTTCTATTATGTTCCGTTCAGCTCGCTTTATTTGCAATTTATCCTTCCAAACCAAATAGCAGTAATAAAAAGGCGAAAGCGAAGAAAATCAACTAAATTAGAAAGTTCAATTAGATGACGAAGATGCCTCGTTAGTATGTAAGATTGAAATTAGTAAGTAACTAATAATTATTATTAAAAAGTTTATCTGGATTCGTCATGTGGATTCCGTTCATGCTTTCCATCTGGCAGAGTCGAGTCAATTTCGTAGGCTCATAAATAAAAAAATACACATAAATTTTTTATTTGTTTTTTTTTGCATAGACATTTGACATTCGCAAGAGGACTCAACTGTAGGGTCTAGTCCACTCGATAGAAGAGCGTATTTTGATCCCGGAGACGTAAATCGTTTTTCACCAACTACGGCGCAATCAAAACGTAGGGTCATAATTATGACAGTGTATATAAGCAGTACAGTAGGTACCGCTTTTAATGAATGAGGTTATAAATTTTATCAAAAGTTTTAAAATAGTGTGCTATAATATTTTAAACTTTTGTATGTATGAATTGTTTGTTACCTCTTTCACGCAAAAACTAGCAAGCGGTGGAATTGCCCCTAAGTGTACAAATCTAGGATTTTTTTAAACATTATTGGAGAATCATGTTATTTTGTAAATCAATTTTAATAAACTTTTTGTTAATATTTTATTCTGATTACGTGTTGTTTATACAAGTTTGATATAATTTTATATAAATTATTATAAGAGAGTATTATTTTGTATAAAATTCGACTGTCTAGTCGTTCAAATCAATGAAATATTAATTAAGATAAATCTTTATCTTAATATTATCTTTATTAAATTATGTTTATAAATATATTTTCTTTTATTTATTATTTCCATTCACATATTGTCACATGTGGGTTTTGAATCCACGACAATTACCGTAGTAGAAAGCAACGAGGCGACCGCTTAAACCACTAGGCCAACTATGCAGTTAAATTGTTGTAATTGTAGATATTTCCAGTAAAACAATTAAAATTTTATTTTTTTTGTTATTAACGTGGTAGAAGATTCTTATGAGTGTTGTAGCGAAGTAAGGACTCTTACAGAAAAAAACCTCTCCGGTGGTCCTCTGAGCGAGACACGCAATTGAAGTTCTTACAGTAACATCGATTAATCAACGTGAACTCATTTTGGGTAAAGCAGCACTTATTTATGAAATTAATATATATATCTTTTATGTCTAGTTGCAGTTATTCCTTTAGCGTAATACTTTTTTTTTTTTGGATATGGCAATCTTTGCAGATGTCGACAATTCTGCCAATGACATATGAATGTAAGAGATTAGTGTGTTAAATAAAAATACAAAGGTAGCAAAGTGAAGAAGGAAGAAGGAAAACTGATTAAAGTTTAATGGAATTACAACGTATGAAAGTTATTAACGCCTGAACGAGTTCTGGCGATGAATAGGTTAAAAGAGAAGAGAAATTAATAGGGGTGGGGATCTTTAAGTTTCTTAAAAAGCCATATAAGTCCAAAGATGGATTGCTTTTCTTGCAATTAAAAAATATGTGGTCCAAACTGCCTTCGTCTAATCCACATTCGCATATTGATGAGTCCCTGACCCGAGTTTTACGCAGGAAAATGGGAGAGCAACATTGACCAATACGAAGCCTACAAATTGTTGAAATAATAGATTTAGATAACTTTTTGTACTTAAAGAACCAGGGTTTTGATGTAACAGATGGCTGAATGGCATAAAAATGATTGCCTTTCTTTTTAGAGGAGGTGTTCCACTCTAACTGCCAGGCTGCCAGTAGTTTTTCTTTGGGAAGCCTCAGAAGGTCGTAGTTATAGTGAATGAAATGTTTGAGGTCCGCAGTTTCAGAAAAGGTGGCATTTTTTGCCAGTGAGTCTGCACATTCATTACCTCTGATGCCACTATGGCTAGGGATCCATACTAATTGAATTACATTTGAGCTCCTTGTGCTAAATAAGATATTTTTAATTTCTAGAATTAAAGAAGATTGAGACGATTTCTTAAAAGGATTTTGCAATAACGCTTTAAGGCAGCTAAGAGAGTCGGTAAATATTACGGCCTTGTTAATATTATGAGATTTTATGAAGAGACATGCTTCCAAAATAGCCACACACTCGCCCGTAAATACGGATGACTCTTTGGGACATCTAAATTTCAGGATAATCCTGGAGTCCTGGTAGTAAACTGAAGCACCCACAGGGCCTTTGTTATATAATTTGGAGGCATCAGTAAAAATTTTTTTGAAATCCTTCCATTGCTCTTCAACCAATGCGTTGAAGGTCGAATTCGCATGATCAGACTCTTTACAGATCCCGGTGCTTAAAATAACATCTGGCTTAAAACACAGAATGTTATAATCGAAGCAGAATAGAGGGAGAGATTCATATTTTACTGTATCGCTAATGAACGGTTTGTAATCCCGAAAACTTTGGAGTATCGTTGGAATTTCTTTATTTGACCAAAATCTAGAAATGTTACAGACAGTATCCAAATCAGAAACTAATTTAGAGAGGGGATGATGAGGTTTACACATCACTTTTAATATAAAGCGGGCAGATAAAAACTTTCTTCTTATAGCTAAAGGGGGCTCAGAACATTCTACTTGTAGGGCATTGATGGGAGAGGACTTCATACAGCCAGTTATAATGCGAAGACACTTAGCCTGAACTTTGTCAAGAGCTGCTAGAGCCTTCTTATTACAAGGTGTAATCAAAAATAAACCATAATCAATGACACTGCGTATTAAGGCATTGTAAAGTAATTTCATTGTGTATGGGTGGGCCCCCCACCAGACACCAGCTAGAACCTTTAGTATCGGGATGGTCCTCTCACATTTTGATATCAGATAATTTATGTGATGGATTCCAGACAGTTTAAAGTATAAGTAGACCCCTAGAAATTTAAATTTTGTAAGAATAGGGATGCTGTATTTTTGAACTTGAACATCAATTCCAGGAAGTATTCTCTTACGAGAGAAGATTACGACAGCGCTTTTGGGAACAGAAAGGTACAGACCATGAACTGATAGCCATTGACTTAAAGAGTTCAATGAGAGGGAAAGAGATTAAGCTGTATCCTGAATACAGCTGTCACTTACATATAGAGCCAGCCTCAGCATATTGTAAGATTCGACAATTGTAATTCAAACATAAACCAATATCATATGTATAAAGATTATAAAGTAAAGGGCTTAGCACAGAGCCTTGCGGTAAGCCTTTCCATGATTTCCTGTGATCAAACTCTTCGCCAATAACTCTAAGAGCTAAAGTTCGAGATGAAAACATTGCACACATACATTGTAACATCTTAACCGGCAGGCTTAGATTGTGCAATTTGTGCCAAAGAGTAGGAAGAAGGACACTGTCATATGCTGATGAAATATCAAGAAAAGCAGTGACGACGGATGAATTTTGGGACAAAGAAAGCCGGATGTCCGAAACCAAAGTTCCAATACTGTCCATGGTACTGAGACCCTTACGAAAGCCAAATTGGGAATTGGGCAGCAATTTTCTCGATTCCACAATCCACTCAAGACGATTTTTACTGAGGTGTTCAAGAATATTAATCAAGACTGACGAAAGGGTGATTGGTCTAAAACTATTTGGATCATCTGATTTTTTTCCAGGTTTTAATACGTGTATAATAACCTACATCTTCCAATTATCAGGAACCCAGCCATGAAAATAGCAATAATTACAAATATTTAAAAAGTAGTCTCTAGTTCTATGCCCAGCATTCAGCATAAAGGAGTATGGGATGCCATCGATGCCAGGAGCCGAGTCTTTGACGCTATTAAGAACCATGTCGAGTTCACTTTCAGAAAATGGTGAGTCAAAGTCATAATTTTGAGGTTGGGTAGACAAAAATGTAAATGAAGTTTCTCCTAAA